>JAWWTY010000106.1:107875287-107902308 GCA_035222235.1 Margarornis squamiger
TCTTTCAGAGATACTTGTTTTGATCTCTTTCTTACATTTATTCTATTCTTTGAAAAATAACTCTGATATAAATAGCTTAAAGATCTATGCTTTTTTTTTTTTTTTAAATTTTTTGTTGTTCCTGTTCTTAATCTTTCCAGTAATTTTTAGGTTGGTGGTTTTTTTGGTTTGTTTTTTTTTTTTTTTATCGTGTCCATAAGGTGCAATTTTACTGTAATATTTTGTAACATGGATGATACTTGTGTTTGTATCTATGATACCAGAGTCATGCTATTACTGTCAGAAAAGGGGCAAAGAACATAATCCTCATATTATCCAGCATTCTAAAGGTATAAGCTTATGAAAATAATGTTTACTTCCAATTTTTTATAATTTTTGGAAAGTCTAAGGTTGCTTTTGATAAAACTGATTTGCATCAAGTCTGGTAGCTACTTAAAGTCACACATAAAACACAGATTTGATGCTTTTGCAAATTTCGTGCTTAGAAAAATGCTAAATATGACCTGAAATTGTTTGCATGGATTGAGAACCTAGGAAACCTTTCTCCACAAAGACATTCATTTTAATTTTTTTTGTCCCCGGAGGCTTGAATGATACCCTTAAACAATGGGAGTGCTTATGTGACTGAAGCTAAACAGTAGCTTCTGAAGTTTAGGGTGGGGGCTGAAATAAATCTGACAACCCAGAGAGACCGATCTGCTTCCAGCCCTGTAAACCAAATCAGTGTATCATGTGTACAGATCCTTTCATTCTGTGGGTTCAGCTTAATTCAGTAAACATAGCCAACTGGAAAGACAAGCCCCAATATTTCTAGGTAGACATGATCTTACTTGTAATTAGGCTAAAAGAGGCATAATTTTGTATTTTTCACTACTATTTTTTGTTCAACAACATCAGAGCTCTTTCACAAATCAATGCTTGGTCCATAAAGCTTGTATTGCAGAAGATGCCCATAGGAAACTTTGATGCATTAAGATTGCATATTTAAGAATGTTGTAATTCTTATTAATGATCCTGAAAAGTTCAGCTAGAGAGCTGACACGCAGTCTTTCTATGCTGGAAGTTAACTTTATTGTTGTTCATTTCGAATCCCATCTGTTTCCATGATACTGCCTAATTCTGAAGTTATAACATTTATCTTCAGTACAACATAAATCAAAAAATTTCACCATTAAATCAGGTATTTGCACAAATCTCTAATTCAAAACAACAAAACAATAATGATTAGTTATTTTCTCCCATCAGACACTTCAGCTGGAAATACAAAAATTAATTAAGTGCCAGTTCTGTGCTTGGTTTTGTTTTGGTTTTTTTTAATAGTTTTCTGTTAATACTCTGTTTGTCTAGTCAAGATCCTGATTCTATTCCCTTGTTCATGGGAAAAGGGGATGACTAGAATCATTGTTCCCATTTGTTCACCGTAGTTTATTGGAAAATCTTTTTCTCTGTGTGAATATCTTCTGTTCATTTGATAAGGGTAATTAAAAAAAAAAAAAAAAAGTATCCACAGAAGTAATGTTCTTCTAGCACATTCCAGTTATGTGCCACTTTGAAAGTCCAAAGGCAGGAAGGATTATGTAGCAGTTTAGGCATTGGTCAAAGACTTGGATTAAATTATATTTTGTTCCTTGTTTTGAATAATTCTAGCAATATATAGTTTATAGATTGCCAAAGAACCTGATGGATGCACTTCAGGTTCCATGTAACACAAGCCCCCTTGCAATGGAATGTAGCTCCAAGCAGCAGTCAGGTCCACACCATGAAGATGCAGTTACCCACCTCTTCTCTCACCAGCTGTCCAAAGGCTGTCACCAGACAGCAGTAACTACTGGGCAAAGAAAATATTTCAAAATCATATACCATCCACTGAATAATATTCATAAATTGTCTACTGTAAGGTGGAGCTGAGACAATATAATTGGTGCTCCCTTGATGTGTGGGCAAGGGTGCTTTAAAGCAGCACCAGGTCATTTGATTCACCGTGAATTAAGGACCTGGGACTGACTTGTCCTGGCTATTGGGCTGCTGCCAGACAGCTTTCTGGGAAAGAGGGCTTAAAGCTTTTGGTTCCTTTTCCATGGCTCTGAGGCAACAATACCCCTCCTTCCACAGTATATCTCTCTCTAGACTAAGAACAGCACACCAGAGCTAAATCCTGTGATATTGGAGTTTTACTCTTTTAATAAGCTGACATTGTCCTGAAGAAGTTGCAGCAAGTCCATGACCTCAAAACATGCCACTTTTTGCTATCTTACCTGTGTCACGTCCTAGTCTGCAAGACTTAATGTGACTTTTTAAGAATGTAATTGTTCTTGCTGTCAGATTTCTAATGAACAACCTACGCATCATTTTTTATGTTCTGTATTTTACCTGCACTAACATCTAAATAGTAAATACTAATTTTCAACCCTCTTATTAGGAGACACTTTAGTATTCTCCACAAGCTCACTAGATCACACAAGACAGAGGTGGTTGTCTTGTCACTCCATGGGCCACTGTCAGATTTTATTTTTCTTAACTCACTAAGTTACTACATGGCATAGTGATCACTACTTGGGAAATCATTACCTTCTATCACGATTTTATAGAAAGTGAGAATAAAGATCAAGGAGAAGCAGAAAAAAAAATCCAAGCATAAAAATTTCTAATTTCTATTCCTGGACCAGTTTTCTTGAGTCTTAAAATTTTTTTCAGCTATCTGACAAGCCTAAACAGAGTTAAGAGCATTGTAAAAATGTTAACAGCTCTAACAATACTGTATTACTGTAAAAGAAACACAGTTTTTTAAGGCTTTTCAGTCTATAACAAGCTTGGTATGTCCTTCTAATGTATTTTCATTGTAACATCTTAGAAATGCAACTAAAGGATACCTTTTTCCCTTTCTTAATAGTTCCTGGAGTGTATGCTGCTCATAAGAACGTCAGTCAGTTGTGGCAGTGAGTGCATGTCAGTAACCATGAAGTTTCAGTCAGGTCTGAATTCAGTTCGTAACTTGAGAATTCACAGGAAAAATCCTGTATGTGTGGTGGGGGTTGTCTTTAGGAGGTTGTGGTACATGACCTAGAGGCTGAGGAAGCTGGATCTCTTAGTCTGAAGGAGAAAAGTCTAATGGATAATCTAGTCACTACTACCTAATGATGGATTGTAGAGAAAATAGCACCAAGCTCTTCTCAGAGGTGCACACTAGATGGAAAAGAGGGGATAAGAACAAGACGCAAAAAGGGAAATTTAAATTAGCCACAAAGGAAACAAAAAATCACAATGAGAGCTGTTAATAATTTTTTCTCCATACACTAAAGTTAAATAGTTTTGTACTTCCCAAGTACTGTGGCATTTTTTTTCAGTAAAGAGACAAATCAAATTCTTTCCAATGCTGGCTGTATTGATGTGAAGAGGTAATGTCAGTTTTCTTCTCAGTGGAGTCTCTGGACATCAAAGACTTTATGGTCTTTCATGACTGTGGATTTATTAATCAACTCATTTGGCTTCCCTACGTTTAGAATTGAATCTTGTCTCCCTTGGACATTTTTGTAGTGCCCTACTATAGAAAAAGTATTTTGTTTTGTTTGTACTTTCTGAGAGTCTTTGCATCACTCCACTGCCTACTGAGACAAGATTAATGATTATCTGAACTTTACCTGTGATCTCTGTGTGCACCTTGCTGTGTCAACAGCTCTTCAAGGTGTATTTCACATGTTACATTTTTCACTGTTTGTGCTAGTCCAGTAAGTCTGACCCTGTCAGAGCTGACAGGAATCTCCAGTTAGCTCCTCTACTACTTTTCACTCTCTACCCTGCAAAAAATCATCTGTTTTAATCTTACTATCTTCTGCATCATCAAAAAATTACTGCATTTGTGTGCAAAATATTGTCTGTAGAAAAAAATCTGTGTGACCTTCTGAAAAGCTGACCTACCAAAGGGATAACAAATATGTGTAAACTCAGAAAGATATTTAGGATCACTCACCTTTGCTTTCTGCATCAGTTTGTACAGTTTTACATTTTAGGGCTGGGTAAAGAACTGCTAGATTTTTCTCTAGGTTTTTTCCTCTTCCAGAAACTGTCATAGTTCTAGTTATCTCTCTTCAAAGTCTTTGTATTCTAACAAACACAGCTTTCTCTGAAGGCAGTCTTGTCTTTTTTTCAGCTACAGTTTAGGAACTGAGCTCTTAACAGTTAAATCTCGCTAAAAATTGCTGGTTGAGTGAACGGGGCATAAGTGTGGTGATTTCACAGATGACACCGATAATAACTCTATTTCAAGCAGCAACTGTGACTGAATCTTAGCATGTTGTATGTGAAATTTGGGGCAGTTGGGCCAGTCTTCTGTTTTGCACCCAAAATCTGATACTTATCTATCATCTGCTCAGTTCCAGGTTCTGTGAGTGCATCTTGATTCCAAATATTGGCCAATAGCATTGGACTAGATGCTAAACACTTCTTCCTTGCAAACCATACCAATCTGTTTCTGAAATACAAATAAATTACTGAAGTAAATATAAATGGTCTCAAAATACAAGTTTCTGAATATATTCTCCAGAAAGCTTCTTTTTATTACAAATTTTTATCACATTCTTCCTCTTTTGTTTTAATTTTTTCATGCCTCTAATAAGTGTATTTTTTGAGAATAAAATAGGAATTGAATAACTTCTCCTTGTACACTGGGTATTTTTGCTCTTGGTGCAATCCTGAATTGTACTGCATTTTTCTCAAGTTTATTATTTACACAGAGCAGTTGTTTGCCTTCTCGGTGAGATCCTCGTCACTTTAAATCTTATGTTTTTTATGTTCACCTCTTATTATTGACATTTCCTGTGTGGGGTTTTTTTATTATTTTTTTTTTTTTATTTATTTATTCCTGAACTGCTATTGCAATTTCAGTGACATATTGGCTTATGAACCTGTGTACCTTAAAGTTAATAAATCCTCTGTTTGTTCTTTGATGACTATTCCATCCATCTTAAAGTATACCTCATTCTTGTATAAAGAATTCCTCAGAGCTAAAGGTATTACTGACATCCTTTGTCCACACTGTGTGTATTCTGTCTTTCCTTGCGTATCCTTATAATTGATAAAAATCAATGCACTGTGTTGTATTGCTTTATTTGCCAAGATATAGTATATGCTGCCCTTTCTGTAGTTTTCTGTGGACTCCACCTTGGAGCTCTTTGTGTCTTGTTTCATCAGATCTAAGCTTTAATTCGATCCATGTGATTTACTTGCCTTAGCAAATTTTAATTGTATTTGTTAAGGTTTAGTTTCAAGTGTATCTTTGAACATTTTTCATTCTAGATACCAATCAGAGTTTACCATTTTATCAGAATTTTCCTTAGTTCTCCACAAATTCCAAGACTGGCTCTTGAAACACAATTTTTTCTATGTTTTAGTATGTAAAAAACCCAACCCAAACAAACAAAAACCAAACAAAAACTCCAAACCCACAAGTAAATAAACAAACAAGCAAACAAACCAAATAGAAGAACATATGTTAAGGGACTTGTTTTGAAATAGAAATATTCCTCCACATTCTATAATGATTTCATTGCATTTTGCTTTGTAATAGAATAGTTCTGAAAATTACAAACACATCAGAGTAAACTATTACCATAAATCCTCACCACCTTCCTCTTTGTTGTACCCATTACTTGGGGATGCAAAAAAGAAACAGTGTCTAAATGTTTTACAATTATCACATGCATATATTTCCAAGGTTCTTTCTCTTCATGATGTGGTGAAAGCTGGTTTTGCTCAGCCAGACTTCCAACTCATAATTGCAAGGAAATGTAAGCTTCTGCACAGCATAGCTTTGGTGCGCAGTGCTCTTCCCCATGGGTAAACTATTTTGCCACAAAGCTCAGGGTACTTTAGCGCTGTTCAGGTCGGTGTTAAATCTCAGTAATTGCAATTGCTCTGTGTAATTATCACGCTTGACAAAGGGGGGCAGGACTGGGGTAATAAAGTGCCTTCAGAAGGGATCTGGAGAAGTCAGCTGCCTTTCCATCATAAGCTAGTCAAGAGTGAAGTGATACAGAATAGATGCAGATCCCCATGTCTGTGAGATTTGCTTGTAAAATTCTCCCCGGGATAAGGAGAACTGTAGCCACAATGACACTTAGATGGCTAAAACTGATCCTTTTACCCTCAAGCTGGAAATCTGAGCTTTCTATATGAGCAAGTCTAACTTCAGGTTTAAAAATCAATCTCAGTCTCTCTTACAAGAGCTCTATGCAATTATACAGGTAAGTTTTGACCATATTTCCTAAGACAAAAACATTAAACTTTAAGAGCTTTTGCAGAATATATGTCATGCACAATGTCCTCAGTTCAGACCCCAGAACTGGTATAGGTTTTTCTGCATTAGGACAGCCAGACTTTGGCAAAGGATGCACAGAAGTTCTCTGTGGTGTCCATCGTTGAAGATTTTACAATCCACCTGTGTAAATCCCTGAGAAACCTAATCTGAACCCAAAGACCATCCCATTTTGAGCTGGACATTGTACTTAAGGCTTCTTCCAACCTTCTTTATTCTATCCTTGTTTGATTCAATGATTTGCTAAAGACAGAGCGTCCTAGGACACAGGATGGTTTAATCTCTCTCCTTCATTTACAATTCCCCACACTTTTTGGGATATGCTCCAACGCAAAATGAAATAAGGATTAGAAATCTAGCTTGCAGCAGTGTTGGAAGGATAAATACATTAAAGATTTGTAAATGCTCAGACACTGTGTTAATGGGGGCCCTATAAGTACCTCAGAGAAATTCAGGGCCCTAAATCACTATTAATGAATAGTATTGATTTCCCTTTAATTTGTGAAATGAAGCTATTATAATAAAGCTTGGCTTTTATTTGACCTTTATCCAATGTGGTAATTATAAACACTATTTTATAATTATTTT
Organism: Margarornis squamiger; assembly: GCA_035222235.1. Classification (NCBI taxonomy): domain Eukaryota; kingdom Metazoa; phylum Chordata; class Aves; order Passeriformes; family Furnariidae; genus Margarornis; species Margarornis squamiger. Next base: position 107,882,186 of record JAWWTY010000106.1, read on the forward strand.
ATTCTCACTCCCAAAGGAAAGTAATACATGCTAATCTAGTCTGGGCTAAATGTTCCCTCGTCTGCTTCTTTTGTTTTTCTAGGATTTTATTCATAGGCAAATAATATCAAATTGTTTTACAAAAAATAAATCAATTGATAGAATGATTAACAGAGTAATACTTAAATTTGGGACTGGAACTTCAGTGTATTGAATTCATTCATATTTAGTCTAGCTATATCTAGGGTCAAAAATAATTACATCATTGAACTGGAAAATATTTGAAATTTTCTAACTCTCAGAGTGCTCAAAAAATTTAATCATATGTTAAAACCAGGAAGCAGAGATGAATTCAGTCTCTCAGTCTCTTTTGGAAGACACTGAAGAATTAGTCATGCAAGGGGCCAAGAACACCAAGAAAAATTTCCTACCATGGCAAGCTCTATGTCATTATATTTGGCTTGGCATAGTTTTGAACCTGAAGAGCTGGGTACTAATCCATTTTCTGAAATGGTAGTTAACTAATTTATTTGTTTACTGTTTTATGTAAAATACACAACCAACAGCCTTGGAAAATTGCTCTCCTTCTTCCCTTATTAATGGAAGAAACTTTTACTCCCCTATAGAAAGAGTTCACTTTCACTTTTCTGAAATGAATACAGAGGTTAGAGATAAAAGGGAAGGGCTTCTCAAGGAGGAACAGTTTTGCTATTACTTCTGCTTCTTTCTAATTAAGTTATGACTTATTGTTTGGAACTTTCATTTAAAATGGAACTTGCACCCTATCAGAGAAAGGTAATTATTGAATGTAGGCCTTAGACATCTTCAGTGCTTCATTAACCTGAAACATTGGATGAAAGGAGAGGGGCAGCATCTCCACAAGGTTGTTGATTGAAGAAATTATTGCCTCTAGCTTTTGAAAGAAAAAGAATAGGGAAGCTCAGGGAACCCTTGAGGGTTGTGAATCCTCCTTTCAGAATAAACAACTTTTCTGCTTGAGAAGATGATTAAGCCTCAAAGTCCCCCAAAAGATTAGCAAGCATATTCAGGAGTCTAGATGAACAAATGATGATTTCTCTGGAGATCCAATACCACCTCAGAAGAGCTCTGGCTTGCCCAGACATCTGTCTCAGTTCTGTGGAAGGAAGAGGATGATCTCCTTAGAGGCCATGGGTCCCCCTGTTTGGGGCTGTTCTTTCTACCAGCCCAGCACCATATAACCACACAGGGCCATATGAAGCCCCTGCCAGCAGCAGCACAGGCCATTGACCGAGGCTCATCTGCAGTCAGCTCCATGTCCCAGGAGTCTCTGTGAACTAGGCTTGTGTCAGGTTATGAGGAGCACAAACCACTCAGGTGTACTCACATATTGCCCCCATTCTCTAGGTTAATATCTTAGCAATACATTGCCAAATGCTGAGGAGGAGCCCAAACCCACGGCAGATATAAACTGTTTAATGACCCTTTGGACTGGATTAGTTACTGCAAATGAAATATAAAAGCCCCAAACTAGTCATGACATGTCAGTACCAAAACTGAGAGGCCAAACCCATAGTTCTAGAGAAGACTTTCTACCCAAATTCAACACCTTCTTGCGGTGCTATTTTTCTGTAGGATAACTGGGATTTACTCATTCACTGTGGTTATCCTGGCACTCAGTGGTTCCATATGTCCAGCACTGAATTAGTGACTCTTCTGCTGAAAAAGTGTGAGATAATGCTTAAGAAAAAGCCTACTCTTTACCATTTTTTATACCATGTCCTTACCATTGTCTTTTTTAATATTTTAAACTATTTCTTGCTTCAAATGTTAAATTTTGTGGCTATCTCCTTTCTCACATGACCAGATGAAATTCAACATTGCTAATTTTGTCCTCATACCAAAATGTCCTTAAGGTCCTTAAATTTAAACACGCCTTCTAGGTCTCAGCTCCCTGTCTCTAAAAGAGTAGAAAATCAAACTTTCATTAGTCTGCCTTGATGCTGTGGTTTACTCATTGTAGGCAGCTCAGCCCCACACAGCCACTCACTCACCCCCCTCCAGTGAGATGGGGAGGGAATCAGAAGGCCCGTGATCAGAAAACTTGTGGGTTGAGATAAAGACACTTTAATAAAGACATTTTGCCCAGGCAAAGTAAAACAAGGAATTCATTCACAACTTCTCATCAGCGGGGAGGTGCCCAGCCATCCCCAGGAAAACAAGGCTCCATCATGCACTAATTAGGAAGACAAATGTTGATAAGTCTGAACATCCTTCCTCCTCTTTCCTTGAGCTTTTATTGCTGAGCACAACGTCATGTGTTATGGGATATCCTTTTGGCCAACTAAGGTCTATCTGTATCCCCTGTTAACTTCTTGTGCAGCCCCAGTGAGAGCTGCAGGAGATGTCTCGATGCCCTGTAAGCACTGGTCAGCAACTGCTGAACCATCCCTGCATTATCAACAATGCTTTCATCACAAATCCAAAACATAGCCCCTTATTAGCTGCCATGAAGAAAATTAACTCTATCCCAAACAAAGCCAGTACACTTATTCAGCCTGTGAAACATTTATATTTGTATGCATTTATATTTATATGCACTTAACATGCATTTGTGCTAGAATTTTTATAGGCATATGCCCACTTGCCTCTCTAAGAATATGTGAATTTGTTTGAATTTTGTTTTCCAGTATTTTCTACATTAATGCAGGTAAGAACTAATATTATAGTGATAACTTGCATGTCCAAATAAACTTTTGTTGAAGATCTTCACCAATATATTACTTTACCACCAAGCCTAACTATCCAAGCTCCTAATTTGTCTCACAGAGAGCTATATAGCATAACCTTATGTATGGTAGTGTTTTTCTCCATACGTTTGATCCTGAATTTGTGAAATACTGAGTTAAACTGACCTCTTGACTCTAATGATGAAAGTGGGGAATGAAATCATTGAGCAATTTCTTGGTTTAGACCCCTTCACTTCTTTAATCTCAGAAGACTAATTCTAGTCACACATGGTCAGCAGGATGCTAGCCTTTCTAAGATACTCTTTCAGAGCAGTTTCAAACACCTGCCTACTGCCAACCCCCTTATATCTATGAGATTCTCTCTGTTGGTAGACACCAACTACTCAATAAGCCTCAAAATATCTTTCCTTCTTTTACACAGTATTGTGTTTGTTTTTCACTGACAGTAAATGCTAGTGTTATCATTCACCAGGTGATCCTGCATGATTCTTGTCAATTATACAGTGAGATGATCACAAGCTGAGAGTAGTAAAAAGAGATGAAGTGAAGCAATGCCTTAAGCCAGGGCTATATTCTCCTGGGTTGCTCTTCCTATGGATAATAACATTACCAAAATATAAAAAACCCAGCAGGTACCTCTTTGACGCTTGGTAGACAAAAGTCCAACCCAAGTGCTGCTGAGTAGGAGAATGCTAATACAAAATAGACTTGAAAGATTAAAAAAATTGCAATGATTTGTCCAGAAAGTTGCCAGTAAAGTTGTCTGACCTCTAAGGGGAAATGAATGAAAAGAAAGTAGATGAATAGAGCAAAAGAAAAATCCTGAAAATTCACAGGTAGTGCACCCACCGAAATTATATATGCTGAAACTAGAAAACCTAGAAAACAAAAAATATAGAAGTAATATCACAAAACCAGGTGTGCTGCTGTGTGGAAAGAAGGCTCTAGTGAAGGTGGAAGAGCTTTTAATTACTTTTTTCCACATTTAAAAAAGCTTCATTTCTTTAATGTGTATCTACATATGTTTTCACAAGAAAAACAAAACAAAATGCAAAAAAGCAAACAAACAACAAAAACAAACAGAAAATTTGCCAGACTTCTGAAAATCCTGCACAATCAAAAATAAAAAGAAATTAAAAAGATGAATTGTCTTGAGATTTGCAGTAAGCCAATCCAACAAAAAAGTATGAGTCAACATGGCATTTTTGTGTGATCTAACACAACTGGGAGGAGTTAAAAGGAATAAGGAGAAGAGTATATTTCAATGACAAGAAAAGATTCTGAACCATTTCAAGCAGTTTTAAAGGGAAAATACTATTCAGTTTTTTCTCCCCCATAAAAAAAAAAAAAAAAATTACGAAAGAAAGCAAGCATCCCACCAAAAACATGCATATGAAAACCACAAAGAAGCTCCTTTCCAGTATATCCCCAGGAGAAACCCAAAAGGGCCAGCCTAGTATGCTACATCAGTGACTGGAAAAAGGAGCCAGTGAGCAGTCTGCTCAGATGCATAAAATACAAAGGATCATGGCACAGAAGTGTGACTGCTAGGGAAAATCAGCTAAATTTAAATCTGGTGTCACCGCAGCCTTTCCCAGGGCAAACCAGGCACTTTGAGCACAGGAGCTGAAGTTTTTCCAGCAGCAGCAGCAGCACCCCAACCAACTCCTACAGGACTATCCCAGAAACCCTCCTGGGCAAAATGGCCTGGATGCTGGCAGGAAGGGACCTCCAGGTATGTGTGCACTCAAAGAACAGTGAGCATGGATCCCTGGGAGCACGTGTGCAACCTCCCAGGAGTTTTCCCCTGTCACACACATTGGGGGGTGATGATCAAGGAGCAGCACAGGCTCAAGCAGTGCTGGAGCATCTGCATCTCCCATTAAAGTGGGGTGAGCATAGGGACTACATCCTAGGGAGAGAGGGATGCTGGTCACCCCCACAGCCTGTGAGGAGTGTCTTGGTGGGCTGTAGGCAGCCATGTGAATGTATATGTGTTTGTGTGCCTATAAGGGTGATTAGAACTTCTCAGGATATGTTTTATAAGGATACTTAGAAATTTGTAGGTGTCCATTAACATTCTGTATCTAGTATTGTGGTTTGTCAATTGTCTTGCTGATACGGATCCTGAATATATAGTTCACTGATGGCAAGTTAATTACATGCTGTTAATAAATCAATAAACTTCTTCAATCCCATTCTTACTTTAACTACATAAACTGAGGAGTTTTTCCCTGTGACAGGCATCACAACCTTGCTTTTTTTTTTGCTTGTGGGGATTTTTGCTGGCTTTTTTTTTCTAGTAGAGGCAAAACTGAATTGGTTTTCACACTGAACCAATTAAAAACTGTGAAAAGAGCCAGAGGGGTGCCAAGTCCAGACTGATACTTTGGACATGGTTTATCAGTTTGTCCTCAAAACTCTGCAAAACATCTTCACGGGTCTGGTATGACCTCAGAGCTCAGCCAGAACAAACCTAAACCTGCTCAAAATGCCAGCAAAGCAAGACCATATTTGCTTTATATTTCCCAAATTAAAAAAAAAAAATAAAAAAAAAATAAATTGGTGGAAGCTTTCTATTACGTGGATACTAATGCAAAGCAAAATCAAAGAGAATGTCTGATCTGTCTCACAGTCAAGAGGAAACATAGAATTTTTTTTATTATTTTTGGCCAGAACCAGACTAGACTAAACAATAAGCAATATTCTTATGGGGCTCCCTCTGGTTCTGATGTTGCTCTGTGTTTCCAGTAGTGACTGGGCTGGAGAGCATCCCTATGTGTATGTACACCACCTAACACTGCTGTCTGGTGTTCAGCTTGCAATCTACTAAGTGCCCAAGATCCTTTACTACCAAGTGGGTCCTGATTCAGTAACTTCTTTCTCTGTGTGCTAGAGAAACAGATCAGAATTTTCTTGAGAAGCTGGAGGAATGGTCTAAAAAATAAGTTGGAAAAAAATAATGCACAACATACTAAGGTGTATAAAGAGCAATATAATTTGTACAATATGAAATAGTTCTTTCATTTTCCTCAGTGCTGCATACTGTGCTCAGTCTCAGCAAGCACACTGTGCTTCATTTTCTGAACTGCATTTCAGAAAAAGCATGGAGCAGTTTCAAAAGAAGCTAAAGGAGACCAACCGGGAATTATCAGTGATCTAGAAAGCAAAACTGATGAGGAGAGTTTGAAACAATTGGAGGAGTTTAGTTTATAGAAGAGAAGACTGAGAGCACATATAATAATGTAAAAAGTAGCTGTAGAGAGTAAAGGACTAGACTGTTCAGGTCCCCTGTGGTTACAGCAAGGGTAATGGGTTTAAGTTGGTTCAATAGACATTCAGCTTCAACTGTAAGGAAAGAAAATCTATGAGTCCTGTCACTAAGTTTAGGAAGGCTGTGTTTTAAAGAGTGCAGCTGTGAGGAACAGTTGAGGACAGCTAATCCTATATTGGGCCTGCAGAACAGAGGAGATGAGTTCTTTATCCTTTTTCAGTCCCAGAGTTTTTTTGATCACACAGTTCTTCTGGATCACATATAATTCAGAAGTAATCGAACCCTTCCTGTGGCTTTCAGTGTTTCCCTTACCAGAACTGCATCTTCCCTTCTGTCTGCAACAATGTGGCATAATGCTCTGACGGTAGTGCCTGAAAAAATCAGCCACAGGCATCTTCCTTCACTTTTCTACCAAGGAATCTATGCTGAGATGGCCAGAGGGGTCTGAGGACACACATTTTGCCATAAAGGCAACTATTGTGGATTGGCAAGGCAACTGTCCAGACCTAAACTGTGCCTGATGAAAGAACTGTGAACAACCAGAAGGAATAGATGGAAGGGAAACTTCTTTCCTTAAAAGGTGGTGAAGCTCCTTCTGTGATCCAACAGGGAACTCAAGGAAATCATGTTTAAAAAGAGAGAATTAAAATATTTGATGGCACTATCTGAAATAGCAGAAATACTGTGAAAGAATTTGCATTCATATGTGAATTATAGCTCTTCCATTATAGAGTTAGTGTTGTAACCTACAAGATTGGAGGTTGTAGAAGCTCACCATTTTATTATATGAAAGAGAAATGTATTTTATAATAGATAAAGAACAAGCTGATGAAAAGGGGGGGGGGAGTTAATAATAAGAAATTATGTTTAACATCAAGTCAAAATGTAGAAGCATAAAATACTGGCCCTTTAAATGAGAGAAAACTAAGATTTGAGGAAAGGTGAATGGAAAAGCCTTGATATTTAATCAGCTGAGATATGCAGAATGGTATCATGAATCTGGTTTCTTGCCTTGAATCCACATTCAAATTACCCTTTTACATTTAATGTCATTCCATTGGTTTGTAGCATGCCGTGTCTGGGAAAATTATCTTTTCAAAGACATTGCAGTAGTGGCATTCCGTGCACAGTCACAAGGTGATGTACTGCACTTCCACTGCGCTATCTACTGATTTACGTCAGCGAATTTGAAAGCATTTGATACCTTTAATTGAGTGGCATGTTTTGTTGTTTGCAAGAGTTCTGTATGTGCTGTATAGTCATAGCAGTATATTATATTGAAGTAGAGCATATGTACTGCTGAGGAAATGAACTTTACAAATAAATATTTAGTCATGCACAGACCAAGGTTTTCCTTCTAGTCTCACAGAAAACACCCATAAGATTGTTTAAAAGAAATGTGCTAGAAAGAATCAGGTTCCATTCATACCAAAATTAAGTATAGCCCATACCCTCTGAAAGCAAATTTGACTTTCTTCTAGTTTGTTGAATGTCTGGTAATTCTCATAAGGACCAATTTAAAGTATCTTCACAGTATTCCTCTTTTCTGGGCTAACGAATTTCGAAATTCTCAAGTATGTGGGTTGAAGTGACTATGTTTTTCTCAGTTTAGCTACAGAAGTGAAACAGAATCTCTACTTCCTTTGTAGCAGACTTGATCCAACAGCAACATATAGGACTGAATTAGCAGCATCCCCATAGTTACACAGGTATGTTTGGGGTAAACACCTCTTACGTAACTGGCACTACTGAACTCATCTACACCCTCTCTCCATGAGCATAAAAATTTCTTGTTGCAGAATAAGATCATCTTGTGGTATGTTGGCATATCTTCTTCTGACTCATTAAATCATGGCACTGGGATGTCTACACTGGAGGAAGAAAGACAGAAGCGTGAGGTGCACTGCCTTCACCAATCACAAAGAGACATATATTAATAAGGAGTGGAAATAATGCCATAAAACCAGAGAAAGTGACATCAACTAATCTTGCACTGGTTACTTTGGTCAGAGCCTTAATAGTGTCAAGGCATCTAATTATTATTAGTTTCAATCAAAGAAGTTTAAAATCTCTGGAGATAAAGCTTTAGATACCTTAAATAGCCCTGGGACTATGGATTTATCTTTTGCTACATTTCTCCCCCATGTTTCTCTTCTTTCTTATTTTCATACTCAGTCATGGCTCATGTCTTCTAATTTATTTTTAGACACATAATAATATGGGATCAGCTGAGGCTGACACTGGCCTCTGAAGATCACTTAGTCAAATGCCTCTGGCCAGAGCAGTGTCATCTAGAGCACGTTGCCCGGGACTGCTTCCAGTCAGATATTAAATATCTCCGAGGATGGAGAGCCCACATCATCTCTGGGCAACCTGTTCCAGCGTCTGACCACCTGGCACCCTCCTTGCAGACACTCTGCTCCTTGACTGACACTGTCAGAGTGAACACGCTGCTGACATCATGCCTCTTGACACCCTGACCATTGACCAATGCTGGCAGAGTAGACAGGGTGCCATTCACATTTAATGTGAGGTGTGATGCTCTCAAATCACAGTAGCATTGATGAAACCACGGGGTGGTATGACTCTTAACTGGATTTAAAGAGCATTTGGATGATGGACTGTTGCTGCCACATGACATGACACCAAGTGTCTGCAGCACCCTGCCAGAGCTATGGCATTGCTTTTGATCCTGTGTTTGATATCAGTGATTGGATGAGATGCTGTATGGGCACATTATTGCTGATCTTTCTTACTGTTTTAACAAAGCTTGTCTTATAATGTGCTGTCAGACACATTTCTGCTTTGACCACATCACAGTCTCAGTGATCTAAAGTCTCTGGGCTGGGGTGGATAAGAGGATGCAGGTATGGGCTTCAGGTGGGGCTGGTCAAGGACATGAAAGCTCTTAAATTGCCAATAGGGTATGTCAACAGCCTTGTTTAGTTCACAGTAAACAACATCCACTACTCTTTCCTCATCCACCTCCTAGAAGGCTAAGTTTTTCCACCATGATTTCCCCATCACAAATTCTTGCTGACTGCTACCATTGGCCATGTTAACTTTCATGTCTTTGCCATATTTGGAAATGGTATCCAGGATGATTTGCTCCATCACTTTCCCAGGAAGTGAGGTTGAGTATGACCAGCCTTCAGTTCCCTGGGTACTTTTTCCCCTCTTGAAAGATCAGAACAACATTTCCTTGCTTCCAGTTCCAAGGACTTCTCAGCACTTCCTTTTACATGTGCTTATGTTTAGGGCAGGGTACTTCTGTCCTATTTTGTAGTTTTCAAGCTCTCTTGTTTATATCTGGCAGTTATTATTTGAAAAGAATAATATATTATTCTTATATACTACAGTATATATACTGTATATACTTATATACTACAGTATACTCTATACTGCATGTACCATCAGATGAAAATTTTCAGCACAGTGTCAAAGTCCTTGCACAATTAACAGCTAGTTGAGATTCACTCTTTCAAATGGAAGAGTGTGCAGAAGGAAGATCCCTAATGACTCTCTAAATTCCTTATCAGTCAGAATATACAACAGAATGACAAAAGTAAAGCTTTTGCTGACAAGAGATGTGTTGTCATACTAGAAACAGGGGGACATGGAAATGGCAAGAATGCTGCCTTCATCAAGCTTAACCCTGAAATAAAGCCATTGGTTAATATTTTATTTTCTGATTAATTTCTTATGACATAAGATGATAAAAATGTTCATGCAAAAACCTTCTTAATACCATGACAATTAATTAGACCTATATAGAAGCAAAAAAATAATCATTCACAAATAATGAATAAACTCAATGAGCCAATAAATCAAAACAATGTGCATCTACTAATCTCAACTTTTATGTTCTGGCTAGAAATGAGTGGAAAATTAACATTTATCAACACAATCACTAAATGCAATGTTTCTGTTGTTGTAAAGTCTGCATATCTGCATGGACTTTGGTCCCTTCTCCTGATAAAACCAAGAAGAATAAGGTGCCAGAGGATAATGGCCATAGTCATTAGAATTAAGAACAAATAAAATTATTCCTTTAAAGAAAATAAAATTATGTATCTATTTGTAGTAATAAACTCCTGTGATAAGAATGGTCTTGTAGCTAATATTCTGTGTATCCAGTCATATTAAAACCTTTGTCTATTATAAAGGTAGACTATTTATATTATTATAGGCTATTAAAAAGGTAAAAGGTACTTTATCAAACATATCAGAATTCAGCCTTTCTATAGCCTTTCATGAGATTTTGATAGGACCCATCAATATTTAGGGGTAGAGTTATCTCACTATTGCTCTAATTATGTTCTGGCAATATTCTGGGATAGCTCACTGCTAAACTAGCAAAATCCAGTTCTAATTATGTATAGAATTTCTGCAACTTTCCTGAACATACTGATCAGAAGAGTTTTCTTTTATGTGCACAGTATAAGGAGAAACATTCTATGGGTTGGATGTTTTCTTTTTAATTCCTTTTTAATAACTATTATGCATTCCTTTCCCACTAACAATAGGTTCCATTTACAGCCTTACATATTTTCATGAAAACCCAACCAGATGTTCTTCCTGAAAGTGGAAACTTTTTTTCAGGAACAATTTGGTTTAGCAGAAACCTATTTCATATTATTAAATGTGGAAAACTTTTCAGCTAGTGTTAGTTTTCAGAGATTTCTAAAAGTTTGAAGGATACTTTGCAGAGCTCTTCCTGAGAGCCAAAGTGGGAATAACAGAGTTGATCTTTTATCTTCTTGGCATTCTGTTGTAGATATCATTAAGCATGACAGTTTTTAAAAGTCTTCTGTTTCAAAATGCCCATTTACAGAACTCAGCATAAACCCCTGTCTCTCCTGTGAGAGCACAAAGCAGTTTAAAATGCAACGTGATTTAATATAATTGCCATGTTCCAGTCCCTTACCTCTTCACTTAAGAAAACAGCAATTTTAATGAGTTTGTTGTTTTTGCTTTTTAAATACACTTTTCAGATAAAGTGTAGCAGCCAGCAATTTCTTTCTCCCTTGATAAAAATACAGTGAAAACAAACTCCTTCTCACACTCATACTTATTAAAGAAGACACTGAAGAGACATCTGTCCTCTCAGGTGAGTCACATAAAGCTCTGTCATGGGTAACAGAAAGAAAAATTTGGGTTTCATGACAACAAACAAGTCATTATCTTCATTCCATTGTTTATTCAACACATCTCACTTCATAACAAGGACTAGGTTCAAATATTCATTCATTCAAATATGCCACCCTCAAGTCCTCTTCCTCAAAGTACACATTACAACATTTGTCCCTAAAGCTCCAAGCACAAGTTGGGAAGCCATGGGGAAGGCACTGCATCTTCTACCTCTAGGTCTCTGATGCTTTGCAAGCAAGATACACTAGCTCTTCTGTTTAGCTGCGTGGTCCCAGTTGAAACAGATAAAAAGTGTTTCCTCCCTGCACAAAGTATCAGTGGTAGGAGTGGTAATAATACCAATAGCCACAAGAAGGGGATTCAGAGCATAGGTGTTGCCAGTATTAGTAAATCCACAGTTCCCCAAAGTCTGTTCCCAAAGACACACAACAGAACACAACAAAGCCAATACCAAGCCAGATTCTCTATTTCCAAATCCAAGTATATAAAATTAGTAAACTGGACCTACTTCCTGCAGCCTTTTCTGGTTTCACACAAAGAAATTATGGCAATGCCATAAATATTTGAGGATTTAAGACATATAAAATATATGTCAGAAGTTCTATTCATCTTGCGTATAGGAAGGCTTGATATTTTACTTAAACTGTGTTTTCAAGCTCAGCTTTGTCACAGTGCATACTTTAAAAAATGTTTGGGATCCCCACCTAAACACAGCCTGGTTAAGACAGCTGGAAGGTAAGTCACTGACTGAGTCAAGTGAAACTGAAAAATTGATCACGACAGTGGAGTTTATTTGGAAGAGTATGTATATTATACTTTGATTATGTGAGGGCCAAGGAGGAATCAAAACAGAAAATGCAGAAATGGTACATAATATTATTCCTACAATTGCAGATTAAAATAAAAATATCAGCATAAAATTTTTGAAAAATTTGAAGTAGAAAGAAGAAAAAATATCATGATAATCCATATTTAAACAGGAATCACAGGGAAGGAAGGGAAATCCACACTTAGGTAGAAATTTTGACAAACTTGCACCCTTGGCTTCTCTACAAGAAACAAAAGTAAAATTATTTTTCGTAGCAAATTTACATGGAAAAGAAATTACACTACCTGAAATAGTTAAGTAAGAAAACTGTAGAAACATTGCAAGGTGATGCTATAAATATTTAAGAATATTCAACTTCTGATGAAGTAATAAAGATATACCAAGGCTATTCTGGTTTGGACAAACAGCAAGTTCTTGGAGAATGGGAAATTAGTGGTGAAAAATAAGGCCAAGGCAGTAAAAAAACTAATCCATTACAAATATTTATAATTTTGTGGCAGAATTGCATAAAACAAAGATTGATATAAGAGAGTTGGGCAGAGGAGCCAGGCTAAATTTATCATTTTTTGCAAGGCACAGAACATGAATTTAAGGTGAACAGGCTTAATGATCATAGAAAGAGCAGAATAGGCTGAAAGTGAACTAGAATATCCTGGAACAAATTTTTCTTGTAACTGACTATTCTTGAAGTGACACAAAATGGACTGAATGTATCCTGTCTAAAGTTCTAACACTAAAAGAATAATGAAATGCCAGTGAGAAGAAGTCACTGTAAAGACACCAGCATGAGATTTCTAGTTAGAAATAAATGGAAGATTAACAGAGTTAGGAAAGATACATACAGATTTACCAAAAAAAAAAAAAAAAAAAAAAAAAAGGTGACAAGTTTTAAATGGAATGAAAACCTGAGAAAAGAAATTAAGAACAGATTTAGGTGTGAACCAGTCCATTACACATCTAACACCCCTTTATACTCAATGGAAAGTATAGAATTCACATAGCAGACAAAAACCTGGATGTCTACCTCAAGATATCAAGATAAGCTGGAGTTTTACTGTGTGCAATGAGTAAGGATTTGCTCCCATGTATGTGTCTCCTGCCATTTAAAGTCCTTTGTGACAGTGGTAGTTAGGCACCATTGCCTGACTGTGGACATCCAACATCAATTATGGTGCTCAAGGAATTCTCTCTGGCCTTCAGCTGCTACTCCAGAAAAGCCAGGAGGGTCGCATAGTTCTGTAGCACAACAAAACTCTCTTGTGTAGGCAATTTGTACGACCTAAGACACACCTAAACACCATAGATATTTGTTTGTGTGCACTTAAATTGAGCCTCCCAAAGAAGCCTAAAATGCATAAACATATGCATCTCAAGTTGGAACTAGTTCTCACATAGAAAGTTTAATTATGGATCACTCATAAAAGATTAAGGAAAGAGACATTGTAGAAAAAATGTAAATCTATAATGTATCATATGTGGCCAGAACCTAGAAACTATTAATCATATGTAAGAGGATGAATGAGATTCACTAGAGATGAATATAAAATACAGTACTGACAGTCTTAAGTGTTAGAAGCTTTGTAGGAATTATAGACTCAAAATAGAAGAGATGCCATGCTGTCAGAAATGCAAGAAAATGCTAAATAAGAAAGATACAAAAATGTTACAAGACTACTGGAAATCATTAATGTTCATGAAGTGCATTGAAGAACCAATATGGGACCTCTGTAAGGGAATGGGAAAGACTTTGCTGTTTTATAATTTGTTTAATTAAAAATTAAATTTAAAAAGTGGCAAATAGGATCTGGCAGGAACAAAAGAAACAGCAGGGCATGAAAAATACAAGCATAAAACCCAATTACTTGTTGTGCACTAGAATCTCATGATACATTGGCACAGCAGTACTGTGCACACGATATAGCCTCACTGAATACAGACATGACAGAGAGCAACCTTGATGGGAGCACTTGCACTACTGAAGAAGGTGATAAAATTCTGAATTCACTTACAACAGTCTAAGTTAGGGATCTGTTAGTGGTTATGTTCCCACTGAGATCTCAAGTAATGGGAAGAAATAACAATAATATATGGGTTTTATGTGGGATGATCCAAATGCCTTTGACTTCACTAGAGCTAAGCAGTGAGCAAGTTTTTACCTTTAAAGTCAATGACTTCACAGATATATCAGTTGAGACAAATCTTACCTTCTAGATAAAATAAGCTATGGATTTTACAAGTGACCCATGTATTTGGTTTATGACTTTTTACTGAACTAGATTATATTCTTTGGAATAAAACCAAATGCGATTTAATAGTTTTAAGTAGTGTTTACATTTACACATCTTTTTCTGACTAGATCAAAAATAAATTAGCACTAATGTTAAAAAAAAAAAAAATAAAAAATTAGTCAATACTTATCTAGAAATGTACATTACCAGCACTAAACCCAGTAGATTAAGCAATAGATAAGTAATGGAGTAAGATTTTTAAGTAGATTAAGTTTTCATTGCCAGTCAGGTAGACTGAGATGAAGACTTCAGCTAAAAGAATGATACTTTTTCAGACCAACAGATATCAAAAATGCATTTGGCTCTTAATATATCTGCTCTATTTTTTTATTTTTTTTTTAGTTGACCCTGTATAGAGATCACATTTATTCTTATATTCAAAACTCAGGAACCTGAGTTTCTGACATAAGTTAGACCTACAGATACTGAGCATTTTTCTACTGTTAATGAGTCTAAATTAATATTCAGAATCCTAACTGTACTTATTTTTGCTTGAATTTTTGGGGATTTTTTTTGTCTATACTACAGATTGGAAACTGTACTTGCATAGTGTTATGTTATACAGATGAAGAATGAAATAAGAAACATGTTCAGCCATTGTAAAAATGCATCTGATTCGAGCTGCTTCGAATGTGCTGATTCGAGACGATTAGATTATAAGGCTGAACCAGCTAACAAGTTAGCCAAGTGAAGAATGAAGTACGTAATTCAAGCAACAAGTAATTTTAGAGAGGATGTCTGAAATTGTGGATTTTTTTTTTATTTTTTTTTTTTAATTTGAAATACTAGAAAAAAATTCTGGTAGTCCTCAAAAATGATACCTGGCAGAGCTAACCTTTGTCCCAGTTTGCAAGCCTTCACAGAAATGTTATGAATAACATAACTCAAACATTGCTCCAGAACATATCGAGAGCAAAAAAAAAGAAGGTGGAACTTTCTTTAGTTTAGAGTTTTATCGAAGGCAATGGTAGTTGTGTTTAATTTTCAGTGATAGAATTTGTCTTTAATCAAACTAATCTACCTTGCCTAGAGAGATAAAGCCAGCATAGATTTATGAGTTAAATTCAGATGTCTATTCAGGTGAGGAGAGAATTTATCTATATGTTGTGTGTTCACCAGTTCCAAAACTTAGTTTAATGTTTGAGACTAAAAGTAAGTTGATTTTTTTTTTGTTTACCCATAACATAAAGTAACCTCCTGAGATTATTTCAGTTGATTCTGTTTACAACAGAACCAGTTTGTTCTAGATTAGCAAGTAATTTAATCAGTGTCTCCAAGCTCTTAGTGACTTAAAGATTTTAAAATCAATATTTAATAAAGATAATGTTTAGTATGCCCCACAGAGAATGGGTCCTGTCTGCCTTTTGTAATAACAACATGCTGCTCTCCTGCATCTCCAGTACCTGCATTCAGAAACGAACTGATTTAAGACTGAAGCATTATGAACTACTCTCGACTGGTTTTGCAAAACTAATTCAAGTGCTAGAAGAGAATTTTCTTCCCTGAAGTGTAACCTTCCCTCTGCCCCACCTTTTCTTCTTGCAGAGAAGAAAATAGTTGTTTTCTTTGTGAAGAAGAATTGTGTTCTTTGAGGAGCTGAAGAGCCACACACACAGACACAGAGGGGGAGAGTGCACCTATTGTGCTGTTCAGACAATCAGAAAAGTAACATTCTCCTTCCCCTATTTCAGCTAACCTGGATTTTTTTTTTTTCCTTAACCTATATCAAGCACTAGTACAGCTTCTGCTTTGTGTATACACCCAGCAGAATAAAGTGGAAATAGAGGAAAAACGTTTTCAAAGTCTGGACTAAAGCAGTATTCACACTATGCACTAGAACTAGGTATTTTCTTTTCTTGTAAGGGAATACAAGGGAAAACATCCAAGAAAGCCTCTTCCTCTGAAATTAATTATGAAAAGCTCTTCTTTTGAAGTGTGGTGGGAAGGGATAGAAAAGAGATTGTTTGGGGTTGAGTTTTAAGCTTTTTGTCCAGGAACCAAAGTACAGACAGAATCTGGAACTTAATATATACCAAACAACACTTTCCACAAGGACTAATAATTCTTTACTAATGCCCTCGTGTACATGCAATGCCAAACCAGGCCTGGCACTTCATTACTTCTTAGGAGTTATAATCATATCTTCTGCTTTTTTCCTGGAAATTGGTTCTTTAAATATTTGTTTCTGCTATGCGATGAACAAAAGTATATTGGCTTTCTCATCTATAAAATTCTTAATATCTCTCCAGGTAATTGTTACCCAGTGTATAGCCACACAGAGTTTGATAAAGGAAAGAAAATGCCACTATGAAGCCTGCAAGATCAAGTGTGTTTTGTGTCAAGGCATGTTTTAATTTAACTAGTTTTCTAGATTCTTGTCTCTTCTGTAATTTGGAGGCTAAAAGTCTGGTGATCCCATCACTGTGTTCATAGAGTTGTTGATGGATGTATGTAAATTACTTATTTATTTCATCAACAGGCAGCCTTCTGAGGACCTCTGCAAATTAGCAAACCTTATGTTAGTTTATTGTGAATTCAAAGTTGTTTACCTTCATTTTACTCCTCTCCCCCTGCTTCTTGTTTTCTTTCCCCCTTCCCTATCCCACAGCAACCTTAAGTACTGTATTATTTTTCCTATGAGTTGGTATATTTGTGCATATTCATTATACCATATTGAAGTAATGTTTTGTCACCTTTTCCTCCCACTTTTTAATAATTTTCTCCTCTCTCCTTCATGCTATGTTTCACATATATTTATTTAGGGGAGAGATGAAAGGAGAAGGGCTTTTTCTAAGGTTTGGGGAAGAGCTATAAGCTTTCCTCTATCCCCAGGCAGAGGTGATGAACATGTGTCACTTTATCAAGAATTTAACATGGTGACTAAAGGACAGATGGGCCATAGAGGGGACATGGGCATCTCCTCTCTTATGTTTAATGCAGAAGAAACAGCAGATGAACTGTCCCATTTATGCTTATTTTAACCTCTGCTTTCATGTATCACTGCTATTATTGACAAAAGCTTCTTTTCTACTTTTCCAGTTAATGGAAACATCTGTTTTCAAAGATTCAGAGTATAAAACTAGAAGGGATTGAATAAGTCTATGCTTTGGCATGATGCAGACCATTATAAAGACTGTGAATTAGTTTTGTTTTGAAGTAGAGCACACATCTTGGTAACACAGTCACTATTGATTTTAAAATTTCTACTGATGGAAAATCTACAGTAGTCCTTGATAAGTTCTTTCCATGTTCATTGGTTCTGTTTGTTAAATACATAGACTTTATTTCTAGTCTGAATTTGTGTTTGGTCTTCTAGGCACTGTAACTTGGTATATGTGTTCATTGTGAACACCTTATCTCAGAGACACAGTCTGGGAAGCATGTTAAGTGTTTCCATTCTCTCCACAGCAAATAGAAGGAATTCTGTGTGTCTGAAAGGAGCAACCAATGTCCTAAACAAGTGACTTCCCAGGGCTGCCTGAAGTGAATCAAACATGAGGAGCTTCCAACCATCTTTTCGCAAAGTACTTGCAGATTTACAAGTTATTGAGAATATGCTAAATAGAGTTTTTAAGTCCTTTTCTTCACAAAGGTGTTTGAGTATTCTCATTTTGCGTCTTTTCCAGCTGGGTAGACTGCACAGCAATGAGAATGCATGTAAGTAGATGGTACCCTTCCTTTCTCATTTGGAAATTGCTCCCCTTTTAAGGATAAACACAACAGCTGAAAAAGAGCCATGGTGTCATTACTTATTGCATAGTGAGACCAGAGACCATATCTCTCCCATCTTATCTGAACTGCCAGTACATAGAATAATATAATTGTTTTGCTGAATCTAATAAATCATGATTTTATTTTTCATATTAAAAATTAAATGAGAAGCACAGAAAGTGTCATATTTCAAAACTGATCCATGATTTGGAAACTTGGCTGCTCTGAAATTTACCTTTAAACCTAAGTAATTATTCTATGTGTAGTGCATGTTGCTTCCAAGGGGTCATTGAGGAATCCAGCTTCACTCCCTTGCAAGATACTTTATCTAGTCACTAACCTTCAGAACAGAGAAAGGTTAGCAAGAAAAGGTTAGTTCTTCCTTACAGTGGCAAGAACATTGATTTTTCTTTTTTTTTCTTTTTTTTTTTTTTTTTATTTATACCATTCTCTGAAGCCACATGTAGACCTTTAATGAGCACTGTGACAGGAAAGCACTTTTGCAAGCCCTCCTTAAAGCCCCCACCCCCACCAAATAAAACCACCTTACTTGCAGTGTTGCTCTCAGTCTAGGGAAAAACACAAATTTATTCCCAGGAAGACTCTACTTTTATAGACACCTTTTGCAAATGAAGAACTTGATAATATTAGTTATGGATGAAGTAAGTGTTGTGATTCAGAGATGTGAAGCTTATAAGAATTAAAGTCAGAGATGAGACTACTTTCTGGGTGATATAGTCCAGATTATTGCTACTTTTTCAGCCTCAGAAAGATCTTAAGGTTGCCAGAGAACTGTAGATCTTGTATATTTTGTCTGAAGTTGAACTATATTTATTATTGTTAAATATTGTTTGCTGTAATGATTGTGACAAGCTTGAATGCCAATTCTTTTTCTACTTGGAAAAACTGGTAACAATTAGCCAGAACTATTTCATATATGTTCATATGGTGAAGACACGTGCAGGGGGAAAAAAAAAAAAAAAAAAGATATGAAAATTCATATGGACAAAGCAAAATAGAATTAATGAGTTACCATAAGAACAGACTTGGTATTCCATATCCAGCAAATAAACTGAATTTATAGCTAAAACAGTCTAATTATGAGTTAATTTGTAGCATACTAGTAAGAAAAACTAAAAATTGAATAAATAAATAAATAAATAAACTTTTTCTTTGCTGACCGTTGTGTCAGACACCTGCAGAAAACTACTTTTTTTCTCCAAAGGGGAATGTATAAAGTTATCACATTCATCTTTTCATTAATCTACTTCCCTCATTATTTGGTCTTTCTAATTTTTTTAGTCCATCCATCTTTTCCTGCTTTCATCTTTCATCCTCAGTAAGTGTCTAAACAGCTTTTAAAATTTTAGAGTTGAAACCTTTATAATACAAAATGATCAGGAAAGAAGTGAGAGAACGAACCTTAAACTCTTACAACCTTTAGCTAGAGAATAGACTCCTCTTTTTTTCCCATATCCTATCTTTTTTTTTTTTCTTCTCTAGACAAATACTTAAAAGCATTGTATAATCTTGTCATTAATAATGATTTCTGTAACTCCGATTCCCCCACGCTGAAGCTCCGTGACAGAGCTGTCCCAAAGCCAGGGAATCTGGAAGCTTGTTCCCACCAAAGCCAGGGAATCTGGAAGCTTGTTCCCAAGCCAACTAGACTATTTGTTTGGTCATGTGTAATGAGGAGCCACAGACAATTAGACTCCAAGATTGCACCATAAAAGTGACAGCAACATGATGGATTCAAATTGAAAGAGAGTAGGTTTAGATTAGATATTAGGAAAAAATTCTTTACTGGGAGGGTGAGGAGACACTGGAACAGGTTGCCCAGGGAGGTTGTGGATTCCCCATTCCTGGAGTGGGAATTGCTGGAGTCCCATTGCTGGAGTGGGCAACCCAGTCCATTTGAAGGTGCCTCTGCTCATGGCAGAGGGTTCGTAACTAGTTGATCTTCAAGGTCCCCTTCCACCCCAAACTCTTCTATGAATGTATGATTTTATAATTCTAAAGAAAAGAACACTCTAGTTTTTACATTTCTTAATTCCTTCTAACACTAAACAATGTCAATATGGAATTGGAATTATCCACTGTTCTTGTTGTTTTATGCTAATTTTTCCATTGTAATGCCCAAAACAGATCTGGAACAGACC
>JAWWTY010000106.1:107902318-107970982 GCA_035222235.1 Margarornis squamiger
CTTTTACTTTTTAATTTTTAACCCCTCCCAGCCCCCCCCCCCCCCCAATTTATCTGATCACACGTGGGATCAACATAGGTGGGCTGCAGAGATAAGTTACTAGCAAGTTGAACAGAATGGAAATATCCCTGGTGAATAAACCTGAGAAAATTAACCAGGCCGAGAATTTTGGCTGAATAACTTGTGTATAACCTCAATGGAGCTATTTTGTACTAAAAACTTTACCTGAACCTATGTGGGCATATCTCTTTATGTCAGCATTAGCTGGTATCTTTAAATAAAAATGTGTAATATAGCAATGTAGTAGACTCAATAGTTACGAAGTGAATACAGCTTTTTATTATAATAGAGTTACCATTATATTACTCAAGGGCTGAGACATTTTATCCCAAGTTCATTCCACATCAAACTCTTCTGGATGAAGTATAATCCCCAGAAAGTAGTGGTTTGTAATAGAAATGCTGACAGGACCTTAGCTATAGAAGCTCTACCAGCTTTGCTATTCTACAAGGTCCCTAACTGAATTTTTATTCTCTAATTCAATGAGAGGATTTTGCTTCCAAATCACTTTTAAAATCCTCCAGCTGTGCTATTTCTTAGTTTATGATAGCTACATTACTTTTCAATTAAATTATTCCAATGTTCATATATTTTCTATATTAAATTGTAGTTATATCTACACATTTCAGATATACTGGGATCTGCCCACGTTTCTCATTTTGCTTTACAAGTACCCAAGTGTAGGAGTTTTATAGCATATTTAAGGCTAGTCGTGACTTAAGGTTTACAGTTTCTGTTTTATTTTATCACTCTCTCCCCAAAAAGCTTAGTAGACCTTGCTTTGTTCTCTCAGGGGTGACAGCAGCAAATAAATTAAATTCCACCATTTCAAGTATGAGGGAAGAGAGAGAGAATTTGTGTCACAGCATGTCATTGATAACTCTCTACAATGACTACAAAGAAATGTGTTAATTTGATACATACCACCTCTTCTAAGAATTGTGGTCATTTGAGAAATAGTTGCCTGAACAGACGTATCTAATGTTCTTACTCAAGTGTGATAAAGTTTTCCAGTTGTGCTCCAGAGGAATGATACAATCTTGCACTGGATGTTCCTGACTTGCGTAGACGCCTGGGATCTTCCAGAGCATCCTAAATGATGCTAGATAGTCAATTTGTCTACACCGCTACTTACCAATATCCAGGGGGTTACCTTGCAAGACTGGATTCCTGTCTCTATGGAGCAAGCCTGAAGCAAGCCTGAAGCAAGCTTCAGGGTTTTTCCACTGGGGCACACATGTAGAAGAGCCCACTGCTGAACTGACGTGCCAGCAGGACTACTTGGAAAAGTTCTCTTCAGTCAATCTTCAGGCTGTCCACAGGGCAGACATATGGGCAGAAGGCAAACAATATGTAGATCATGGAGTGCCTGCAGCCAATCTAGAGCAGAGTAAGAAAAGAACACTGACAAAATCTAAAAACATTTTTAGGCAGATGGGTTTCCAGCTTGTTCACTGTCATTCTGGCAATGTTTACTGAATAGAAAGTTCGGGCTATGATGTGCTTTGTAGAGGTAGGTTGCCACACACTTGGAAGCACAGAAGATTGGGAGCACACCACTGCCATTTTAATTTTTAATTAAGCCTGGTCTGCAACTTGGTCTTGTGGTATCAGGACAATTGTGTCTCAGAACATTATGGTCATTGGCAGTATATTTTGGGGGTGAATGTGGGCTTAGATTTCAGGAATCTAAGCAGTTTGAGGAGATTTTTGCAATCATCCCTTTATATTTAGCCATCTGATTTACATATAAATTTAATTTGAAGTATATAGGTGTTATTTTGGCTTTCAATTTATACCCTAAGCTAAAATTATAAGGAATATGCTGCAATGTAAGCAAAATATATGCCAGAGCTCAGAATCAAGGTTGTGTTCTTAAATTTAATTTTGGTGGTTTAAAGCAAGATTTATCTCCTTAATTTAAGGGAGGGAGGATTTATTCAGAGATCAAAATGCTTATTCTAAAATGTCTGTATATAGATTTCTAGGGGGATATTATGGGCAGGATTCAGCTTCCTGAACATATGTCCATTTTTATATACCACAATGGGACTTATTACATGGCCTCTAGCTGTCAAACCAGAATGTTGGTGGAGTTCTGTAAGTCAAGTGTCAAAGCTGCCAGCCCCAAGTGGTGCTCAGTCACCTCAGGACATCTCAACAAATAAATCACCTCCTACTTATCTCCTTGGTCTAAGACAAATCACCCTCCAGACTTTACTGATTTCATGGTGTGAAATCACACATGAGCAAATGGTGTGATTCTTGGGGTTCACTTGTGCAAGACCAGGAGCTGGACTTGTTGATCCTTGTAGGCCCCTTCCAAACTGAAGATACTCTGGAATTCTATGATTTGCCAGAGTTCAAACTTTTAGCACTTGTTGATGCTTAATTGTGATGAACACTCAAATGTAGATATCTCAGCCTCAAATGAAATCCAACTCAAAGGATTCACAGTTGTTTTAATAAAAGATCCTTGTATTGGGACCTAATGATCTAGATCAACTTTTAAAGCAGAGTGGAATCATAATTTCTAGAGGGTGACTCATTAACTTAGTGTGGTGGGTTGGCCTTGGTTTGATGCCAGGTGCCCACCAAGCTTCTCTGTCACCCCCCTTCTCAGCAGGATAAGGGTGAGGGAGAAAAATAAGATGGAAAAAAAACCTTGTGGGTCAAGATAAAGGCAGCTTAATGAAGCATAAATAAATGTCCAATGTGGAAGCAAAGGAAAACAAAAGATTTATTCTCTATTTCCCATCAGCACAAGGTGT
Source organism: Margarornis squamiger (assembly GCA_035222235.1). Lineage (NCBI taxonomy): Eukaryota > Metazoa > Chordata > Aves > Passeriformes > Furnariidae > Margarornis > Margarornis squamiger. Next base: position 107,905,150 of record JAWWTY010000106.1, read on the forward strand.
CCAACCACTTCCTGGGAAGCTGCGCTTCAGTACATGTAGTGGTTGCTCCGGAAGACAAATGTTGTAATAGCTAATGGTCTTCCTCTTCCTTTTCCTTAGATTTCATTGCTGAGCAGACATCATATGGTATGGAATATCTCTTTGGTCAGTTAGGGTTAGCTGTCCTGGCTGTGTCCCCTTCCAAGACCTTGCCCACCCCCAGCCTACTGGTGAGGGGGGACAGCCTTGATGCTGTGCCTTGATGCTGTACCAGCACTGCTCCACAGTACCCAAAACACCATTGTATTATAAACCCCTTGCTAGCTACCAATGTAAAGCGCAGCACTGAGGGGTACTATGGGGAAAACTAACTCCATTGCAGCCAGACCCCATACATTTAGCAGCCTATTTTAAGAGTGGAATATCCTCATTGAGTATTTCCTGACCAGCTTAGAAGCAAGTCTTCAAAGTAGCTAAGATTATGGTGAGCTGTTTCCTTCCCTGCCTTACTTCTAAATCAACTCTTTTAAATTACAAAGGCGGGGGGTGCGGGTGGTGAAGGAGGAAGAAAAAAAAAAAAGGAAAAAAAAGAAAGGTAAAAAAAAAAGAGAATGAGATGTCTACAATCAATATGGCTCCCAATTTAATTTTTTAATTAGCAAGGAGTCACAATTGTTGCCTCATTTCAGAGTTGTGGCATTACAAACATTCAAACTTTGGGAGCTTTGAAACAGACCTGAATCAAAGCAAACGAGACATACACAATGTGACGTAAAGCTACTGTCATAGTGCTTACACTGACTTTGGTTTGTTGCCAGAGCCTTCTTAGCTTCTGAAGCCAAAATCCACACAGCAAGATGATTGGAATAGTGGAAGACATTAGGCAGTGTATGTCGAGCATACCTGTCCAAAAAAAAGTCTTAAGCTTTAGACAATCCACAGAAGAGAGTTTTAGATAAAAATGCAGGATATGAGACAAAGAAGCAAAGAGATAAAAAGTCCATCACCTGGCTTCCTGTTTTTCTGTGTAAGTCATAGTACCCTGATCTGTTTCCTGCCTTTCTCCTTGCAAGGGGACATACAGGTGGCCCCCACCATCTCCAGCCCACTTTTATAACACTTCCACAGGTGGACAGACAGTTCCTGTAAACGTTACATTTTCTTGAACTCCCTCATTTATTCCAGACCTGAGGGATTCAACTAATCTGCATCATGAGACTTTATGGACTGTGTGGAAAGGGAGAATATGCACTTGTAATTTCACCACTGTCCTTTATCTGATAGAGGCATTAGTCCATAATAACACTGAATTTTCTGATAGCTTCAGTGATCTTTTCCCTGAAGGTCTTGCACAGCTGAGTATATTAAACACACTCTCACACATACAGTAACTTGCTTCCTTCATCTATCTTGTCTTCTCTAGAGGGAATTTTTTTCACTTTGATATGTTGCTCACCTTGTTACCACTCATCTTGTCGGTTGTTTCCTCTGTGGTTTCAGACATTTTATGCATGGCTGCTTATGTCTTGTTTTCAGATTCTTTCTGCCTAGGCCTGGAATAATTTTTGTCTATTCAATACTACACTTCATTTCCCATATCTAAAAGTTTAAATTCATTCTTTCAGTATCTCCCCACCTACTTTCCAACAATGCCTAAGCTTAAACATTGGGGGAACAGTACTGGGAGTGGAGGTGAGATGAAGGATTTGGTGAAGGTGAGATAAGTGACACAGTCACATTAAACATACAGTGAGTGGCAGGTTCATTTCTGTGGTATATTTAGTGATGTCTGGAGCAGCCTGACCCAAAGCCCACTGAAGTAATGTACTAAATGTAGTTACCCTTTTGAAAGTTTGTACCCTTTGAGACCAGATTTCCAGAACTGAAGAATAATTGTAATGAAGATGATATTGAGATGGGAGTGTAGTACAGATGGCCTCACAAGGAGGAGACAGGGGACTTTCTCTAACAACAAATAGCAGTCTCCCACTCTCAGGCTCTCCCATTAGAATGCAGTCTGAACCAAATGAACATTCCTGGGGAGACAACATAGAACTGGGTAGATGCTTCAGGAGGCTCTGAGATCACACTCATAATAGTTTCCTTACATGAATGCCTGAAGGGCCAGTCAGGGGTAATGCTGAACTTGACCCACTGCTCAGAAATCGAGACAACTGTGGTGACAGTGGTCACAGACAACAGCTTGAAACTGAGTTGAAATTAAGACAAAGGTGGGAAGGTGGAAAGCAGGATTAGGACACTGATCTTTAGAAGAAGAGACTTCAGTCTGCGTAAGGAATTGTTATGCAGAATGCACTGGACAGGCACTAGAAGAAGGGAACATACCAAGCAGAGCTGGTGTGGTTATTTAGGAATAAACTGTTCTGTTCTGCAGAAGGACTGAGAATTTTAGCCGAAAAGTGAAATAATTTTTTTTGTGTGAACTGATACACAAAAAAGGAGCATATATGCATAAAAGATGGGGAAAAAAAAAAAAAAAGAAAAAAAGGGGAAAAAATAAAAGAAAACCACAACAGCAGAAAAGGGATATAAAAGCCCACGCCAGTAGGGGAGTTGGATTAGTGCCCGCTCCCTTAGCCCTTTCTTCCACAGCTGTATAAGAGGTCATTGTAAGTGGGATGAGGCAGAGTAATATGGAAAGGGTGCCTCTGAGCAGAAGACTGAAAATCCAAGTATGTCTAGGAAAAGGGGGAAAACAGGAAGCTTTTATCATTCCAGACAAGGGCATACTCTTAGAGTCATAAAATCACTTAGGTTAGAAAAGATCTCTTAGGTCATTGTGCCTAACCATTAACCCAGCACTGCCAATTCTACCACTCCTCCTCTTAAACTTTGCTCTAAGTTCTAGTCTATTACATATTTGCATTAATGAAAATCTGTCCATTGGCCTCACTGGCTTTGGCTTCAAATCCCTGTATGTCTAAAGGTTATACAAGATAAGGCAGGAAATGAGCAATCAGGCAATGTAGTTTTTGAAACCTCATTATCCCATCAAGATGTCTTTGCCCATTTAGGTTTTGGTCTCTGTTTCCAGATGTCATACCTGCCCCTTTGCAGTCCTTTTTTTTTCAGTTCTTCCACATTTTGCACAGTCCTGTCATAAAGCTCTCAGGAAGCCTGGAATTAAGGAGTGAGTAACAGCAAGAGTATCCATTATTCTATTAGAAAATTATTCTAACTTCCAATATTCCATTAGGAAAAAAGCTTTTGGATTCTTACAAATTTCAAGGATTAATCAAGTTTTAGCTCATCACCTGCACCATTAGCCTTAAGCACTATGAAAATCTTCTGTGTAATCTACTGAACACAGACCCAAGTTAGTTAAAAGGAATTTTACTTTCTGATATCACATACTCTTATTTAGGAAATCTGACTGCAGTTCTAAGATTTTCCGCTGCTGTGATTCACAAACAGATTGACCAGGACATATCTCTCTTCTATAATAATTACTGTCCTACCACAGACTATTCTGCATCAAAGATTATTGCTTAAAAATATTTCAAACAGGCTCAGGAGAAAGCAGGAAATGTGTAATCCCTCGTTTTCATGAAGACAAATTGCATTTTAAAATTCTCCTAATGAAGCAGCATTCATCAGTCCTCCTTCATCTATCTTTTCAGAGTGAGTTTCAGTGCACAGATAAGAAGATTAATGTCTCTGAACTTTCCACCACTTTTTGTGCTGTTATAGTAGTACCTCAGTGAGATGAATTAAATCAATGGGGTTACTAGAGTCCAGAAACATTTTTACATGTTATGATATTTGTCCCTTATGCCTTTCAATTACAGACCAGTAAAGATAAAAATATTGTGAATCTGATTTGAACTCTAAATCTCAATTCATTACTTAAGGATTCTTAATAAGAAGAATGAGTAGGACAAAAATTCATTAGTATAACAGTTCTTCCAGATTCATATGTGGGCATGGTTATGCAAGTGTATATGAATATATGTATCTACCAGACAAGTATTTTTTAAATGCTTAGTGAGTTTGCATGTTGCTTATCTTGAAACAGCACATTTTTCATAGGGTATGTTCTCAGGATCCTACCACAGAATCCACAATCAGCATCACTTGGATACTGACCACATCATCATACAAATCCCCTCTTTCCAAATTCTCTTATTATAAGACCTCAGAGTGCTGAGCTCCCAGAGTTTCTATTCATACCAGAAAATGCCATGATTACAGGTTTCAGTTGTTAAGAGCTGGAATGCACTCACTTGTTCTAACTTGTCATTCCACGTGCATTCTCACAGAGGCAAGTAAGGCTGATGTGGCATAAAGGGCTATTCAAACTTGGTAAAGACAGAATAATCTAGTAAATGTACCTACCAGAAGCAATGTTGATGGAAAGAGCTTGCAAAGAATACTAAATTATACTTATTTTCTGGCATATGAGAGGTTTTTTATCAGAAACCAAATTATGTGCCATACAGTAAAACAACAGAAAATAAAATAACAATCACATGATTTGTCAAAAAAATCAAACCCAATGTAATTACAACCACACCTCATCGACAGGATGTTTATAGGAAAACACTTGTAGCAAATTGTTTTTAGATCAAGATGTTTTGCAGAAGTATTTGTCAAATAGTTTGAAATAATACACAAAGTTGAGAAAATCACAATCTGTATAGAATCCCTGGTAATGCCAAAATGCAGGGAACAAAAGCTAATAGTGTGTGTAGACCAAAGTTGTGGCAAAATCTTCACATCACATGGTTCATACATGAAACTGCTCCAAACATTGCTGGCAATATCTTAAGGGTCAATCAGTTCTCCTTTAAAGCAGTGAAAATTCAGGATAACATCATAACAAACCCTAATTACTTAGGAACCAAGCTCTTGTTTTTTTAACATACATGCATATATACATACACACACACATATATATATCTATATATGTATAGATATAGATATATATACAAATATATACAAAAAATAAGTGAATCAGTGTTCTAGCACAACCTACCAAGACTATTAGTGACATATTATAGGATTTTTAGCTATAACTAACGGGCTTTTTATCTATAACTTATCTTACTGGAAACAGCAGTTTGACATGTCTATTATTTCAAGGAAACATTCACATTTCACAAAATGCTGACATCTACCTCTCACATTTATTTTTTTTTTTTTTTAGAAACAGTTTTAATTCAATTAGTTTTGCATGACAAACTAGTAGTCAGGAATATTTTCCTACTCATACAACTAAATGAGTCAGGTTATATTTTGAATAACTTTCAGATGACAGGTATAATCCTCATCATATCTTTAAGAATATTAAAAACCCACTTTTTTAATACATATATTGGTACATAAACCAAAAGTCCAAATTCACTGCAGCCTATTTTTGCATGTTCTTACTGTTGTGTGACCATTCAAGACAGACAGCAAAAGGTAATGGATTATCATTATCATTTATTTATACTAGCAGAGCTGTTAATGCACCAAAACTGAACCATGGCACACACTGAACAAGTTCAAATGCCTGTTCAAAAATACATAGATTTTATCTATTTATCTGTCTTTCTGTGCATTTATAAATCTATCAGTGAATTTGCTGTGTGGCATTAATGTTATTCCACTAGGAATATCTTAACAACTTCTTCTAACTTCCTCAAGCTTCCTCATAGATATAGATATTAATAATTACATTTTGGATTATTTGCCTCATATAGAAGCACCAGTCACAAAGAAGAACATTGTATAAAAATTATAAAGATTGCACTATCATCCTGCTTCAGGCTTCCAGTCCGAAAAAAGTATCTCTTCTGTAAATTTTGGGAAACCCAAACAGAAACAACGGTCCTCTGCACAGAAAACTCATGATCTACATGTAAAACAGAGGACAGTAAAATATATTTCTAGATAGCAAGGTGAGTGGAAAGAAATGTTGTTTACTCTGATGTACACCAGCTGAAAGGATTGTAACAGTAAGATTTTTATTTTGGTAGCTATTTTGTTAGCCTGATTAAAAAGCCTTAATGAAACAAGTTGTTTGTGGAGTTCTTCCAACTTTAAGAGGTGATAGGACGAAAAGTGTTTGAAGAAAATCAGGAGTTTGGTCTATAATACATGACCCAGATGTCTCTAAAGAAAAAAACTGTTAACGGTACACAGTATTAGTCCCCAAATATGCAGGGGCCTAGAGCAGTCTTTCCTTTCCACCCCATAACCGTAGCAGAAAATAGAAATATATGGCTTAAATTACTGCAAATAAATATAATTTTTCTGATATGAAGATATTGAAGTATGAAGACAATTTTCTGGGCAGGCTCTTATTGTTTGTACTCTGGAGGTCTTTCAAATCGGCTAAGCCCAATCTAAGGACTTGAAGTCTTGACGGAAGTGATAGAATGAAAATACAAGAGTCTTAGAAGCAAACACCACTAGCTTGTTTTTAATGTATCTGAGAAAGGGAAGTTAGTGACGAGTTAGAGGGAAAGCTGTAGCATGGGTTCTCCCATAGGACTGGACAATGTTTTTGTGGCAGAGAAATCAGTAAATAGGGTAAGATTTTACTCCTTATGTGAGGGAAAGGCTGTTCAAGGAGGCTACATGAAAATATGATGCAACTGTATGTGGTTGTTATGTTTTGTTTGGGGATATCTGCATGAGCATAAAGACCTACAAAATGATGTACCTACTAGTCAGCTCCTCATCACATTTATTTCTGGGTATCCTCATTTGTGTTGTTTATTTCAAAAAATGTTGAAACTCAGAGAAATTTTCTGCATGCATTAGGTGGTAGGTCAGACTAAATGATCAGAACTATCCCTCCTGGCAGTAAAATTATTAAATCCTGAAGCATATGAATATATGTTTCATTTACAAAATGAGCCCAATATTCTAGTTTACAACAAGCAAATGCAAATATGTGATGAATAGGACTTAAGTCTCACATTTTGCAGTAAAAATGTATAGCATATACAACCAGTACAATATACATGAAAAAGAATGTAAATGTGCATACATATGTTATCTAAGTTTCAATGTTTTAAATGTATATATTTCTGATTCTTAGTGAGATCAAGCAACAAAGCTTACCCAAACATTACCTACTGTTAATATGAGCTAAAACAATTATTCAACTTTGAGAGTTCTCCCATGGCTAAGAGGATATAAGAGCATAAATTAAACTTTTAAGCACTGACCACAGCAAAGATTGATGAACGACATGCAGTGTCCCAGAAGCATCCCTTTAAAAACACCACTCTGTGTATGCAAATCTCTTCCCTTCTTCACCTTTGTTTATGAGAAGGGGAGTAGCATTTTGTCAATAGCTCATATTATTGCTAGATGACACAATCTCAAAAGTCAACTTGAATTCATTTAACTATAAAAAGCAAACATCTATGAGTCCATTCTCTCCTTTGTTACTACATTCTACTTGTAAAACTTGTGAGATAAGAGCATATACCTATGTGACTAGAAAAAAAAAGCTCAGGAAGTTTACAATGGAAAGACACCTTTATTTTTGAAAAAATCATTTGTCAAAGAATGAAGTTCTTCATACCCAAGACATTCCTCTCAAATGTCTTGCATATGCCTATGTTTCTATGTTGGATTTTCACCATTTACTGCTGGAAGTGGATTCATCTCCCCTAATGTTAGTTGTCTACTGCAGACCTCTGTATACTCCATTAGTTTTGTAGACTGTCCCTGTAGTCTGGGGAGAGAAATGGGCCTTGTTAGATTGCAATTTGTATCCTCTTTCAAATACCTAAACTAGGTCAAGACAAATTAGTACCTAGAAATGCCCATTTCTCTCTGTTTACTATAAAATGAGTCTGGCCTGGCTGGTTCAAACACAAATGTCTATACTGCAGTCATGGATGTTCTCTTCAAGGACTGAATTGTTAAGGGAAGTGAAAAATATTTGCAGGATCTGACAAAGCTTTACTACAGTTTTCTGAGTATTAGCAATCTGTGAAGATAATGAGCTTTTATTTTTCTTGTCACATTTGCTATTGTTATCTTTATAGACCTGTTGGAATAATGAGCAGCAGAATGAACAGAAACTATATGGCAAGTGGTATCAGAATCTGCAAATAATATTCAAACTACCAAAATCTTGCTAACAGAGATAAAAGGGCAGGGTTCAAACTATGTGGGAAAGCTATAAGGTATGTTAATGAGCATTTTTGGTCTATGTGACTGGACCCATCAATACCAAAATAAAACAGGAAGATGAGTTAGAATGGAAGATTAAAAGCTAAGACAAAATATTATGAAATTTCTAAAAGGAAATCTTTAAATTCACTGAAATGTTAGTTCTAACAATGTTTAAACATACGCAAATCTGATACTTACAATATTTGTATTGTCTTGGGATATTTGATATATCATGGTCGTAATACAGAGAGTCTATAACTTTAAACATTCATCTTTAATAATGCCAAATAATCAGATTGTGTAATAATATTTGAAGATCAAACACAGAAGATACACAGAAAGGCAAAATATGTGCGAACAGGGAACAAATATAAGGAGAAAGATAAAGTGGAAGTACTATAACATTATCATAATAATCCTATCATAATATATAACATAGAATCACTAAGAAAACAGAAAATACTTGAAAAAGCAGAGTAATAAACCACAGCTGACTGGCAATTGTTATCAAGTAGAAGAAACATAAAAGCAAACATAGACAGAAAAAATAAAGATATGAGCAACAAAAAGGAAACAGGTTTGAATGTATAACATAATCTGGAAAATAATTTACTACATTACACAGTAAAAATTTTAGTCACCTATTTGAAATATATAATATTATATAATAGAATCATTTAAGCTGAAAAAGACCCTTCAGACCATTGAGTCCAACTGTTAACCAAACACCACCAAATCCACCCTTAAAGCATGTCCCTGAGCGCCACATCTACTCATCTTTTGAATATCTCCCAGGGTTGTGGCACAGCTTCCCTGGTCAGCCTGTTCCAATGCTTGACAACTCTTTGGTGAAGAAATTTTTCCTAAAATCCAGTCTAGATCTCCCCTGTTCCAGCTTGAGACCATTCCTCTTGTCTGTAGATTGTTGCCTGGAAGAAGAGACCAACACCCATCTTGCTACAATCTCCTTTCAGGTAGTTGTAGAGGGCAATAAGATCTTCCCTAAGTTTCCTTTTCTTCAGACTAAGCACCCCCAGCTGCCTCAGCTGCTCCTCATAAGACCCTTCCCCAGCCCTATTGCCTCCTCTGGACTCACTCCAGTCCCTCAAGGTCTTTCTTGTTGTGAGATGCCAAGACTGGACACAGGACTCGAGGTGTGGCCTCATCAGTGCCCAGTACAGAAGGATGGTCCCATCCCCTGGCCTGCTGGACCACATACTTTTTGATACAGGCCAGGATACCACTGACCTTCTTGGCCACCTGGGCACATGCTGGCTCATGTTCAGCCACGGTCAACTAACATTCCTAGGTCCTTTACTGCTGGGCCACAACACTTAAGTATCCTTTTGTGAGAACTTTAAACTGAGAACCCAGAGTACTCTGCAGTTTCTAATCATCACTTGGAAAAGTAATCAATATGAAACATTTGTCCTTAAAATGTCATTGTAGATATTACTGGAAATACCTATTAGAGTAATTCTGTATGTGCCAATTGAATCACAGAGTGCTCTCTTATCTCAGTGATCTGCTTCAGGCATCCATCAGATTCCAAACTGTCAGCTTTTGTAGAGAAATTAATAGAAAACACAGATTTATCACTTTGCCTATGTCACAAAATGAGTATTTAATGTCGCTCAAAAAATCACCAGCAAAGCCATCAGTGAAAGCAAAACAGGTTTAATGTAAAGACAGTGGCACAACAGAGTTCATGGCAAGGTTCACTCTACTACTTAAGAGATAATTAAAATATGCTGAGAAAAAGCACACAAAAATCTAAAATCAATGTCAGTTGGAACCAAAATTAATGCAAGACCATGAATGTGGAGGCCGGGGAGGGGGGCAAGGAGGGGGGAAACAGCAAACATGAAAGTTGCCAAATCTGAGAGGCATCCCAGCACAAAGGGAGATGCTGGTCACAGCCTGCTGTGGCCCATGAGAGTTCAACAGGTCTTCCTTGGACTGCTGTTTATAGACTCAAATGAGAGTGGGCTTTAGTCACAATAAACTCTCACCCTGACCATACTTTTCATTCTCAGGCTGTGAAACTGTGAGAACAAAAAATAGTATACTATTCCACTTTGGTTGTTATTCAGGAAGAAAAAAAAAAAAAAGTTTTCAAGGTTGTTCATTAAAAAAACAAGGAACTCTTTAGACAACACTTAACTCCTGAGGAAAGACAGTATTGCTGATCAACTCAGAGGACCTCAGCTCAGGTGTTGTAAAGACTGAGACCTAGCGAGCTTTTCTCAGATTATAATGTGGCCTGTGTCAGGGGAGGGGGCTTGAGGGGCTGGGGATGCACCACCACAACATATTTGAACTAATCTATATTACTAAATACACCATAAAGCATGTATAAAAAATCAAAATAATAATAGTTAATATCAAATTCTCAAGGTAACCTAAATATCGGATCAAGTCCAATATTTTTAAATTATTAGATCATTCAAGTGTTACAATATCATTAAGAAGGCAGCAGCCTTATTTCACTATCAGCTATAAAAGTGATTGAATATTGTCAGTCTCAATTCTGAACAATATATATTTATAGCATTTCCAGCAAAATGTCTGGCTGCATGAGGGTCACATAGCTGCCAAGTTTAAACCAATGCCAGATTAGGCAGCCTGTCCAAATTATAGCTCCTCATGCTATACAGGTCCCATGTTATACACAGGAAGACACATTAGCTGATGGTAAAATTCTGCCCGACTTCAAAATCTATGAATCTAAGATAATACTTCATCTCTTCTCTGTCAGAGCAGAGTTTCAATAAAACATCCCAATACAAACACCCCAAGGTGACACAGATTGCTACATTTCAAATTCACATGACAAATTTAGGTGAAAACAACATGAGCTCTCAAGATTAAACGTACAACTTCTAACCCATAAAATATATGCATGTGTGATCTTTTAGACAGCAAAGTTGTTTACCCAGGGGCTGTTTTAAGTATATGAGGAACTATCCTGTCAGCACTGTTTTCAGATAAATTCTGTAAGAAATAAACATTCCCATGCATACACTTCTCACCAATCACTTGTTGCACGAAGGTAAGAATGCTGCTTGAGTTCTTACCCTGATAAGTAAAAGAGGAAACAGGCCAAAACCAGCATTCACCAGTATGGTTGTTATGACAAGGAGCTATTAATAAGATTGTATTCTGGTTTCACTGACTTTTATGATTAAGGGGTGGATTCTGTGGCTCAGGGAGGTTTAATTTTGTACAGCTGTCAAATATTAGATGTTTAATGTTCATGGAGTATTCGCTGATATCAGTGTTAATGGATCCTTCTCAGGACTGACTGGGACACAGGACCCTTTCTCAGGTGCAGTGCCTTAGACTGAGTCCACCAAGTCCTTTATCAGCTCGGTCACACACACTGCATTCAGAGAGCTTCAGTTTCTCCAGTTCTTTCTATTTTTTAGGGTAGAGGTTTAAAAAGAACCTCTTCCCATGGAGAAGAACCAGCATAAGACACAGTAATGAGAAAATGGGATTCAGTTGTGTTGTCTTTGTGTAAAAGAGAAAAAATCCCCATTCTAATAACTAGGGGCTTTAAAATTCCACAAATCCAGAAATAAAACCAGTAATTTACCTAAAAGTAGTAAGTACTTAGCCACGATTTTTTTTAAAAAGCAACAGGAAAATAGAAATAAAATTATTCAGAATACATTAGTCAAATTTGTTCAATCTTTTTATGAGAGGGATAATTCCTGCTTTGCACTCACCTTTAGGTCCACTTTTTCATTAGAGTTTTTGGTACCTCATCTTTGTGCTTCAAAAAGCAAAGCTAAAATCAGCCAGAATAGTTGCATTGTAACTTGACCAAAATAAAGAGTTTTTTCTTCCTAAAAGTCAAGACTTAGATTGACAGCTTTTATGTGTGGACTTATCTACCTTATGGTATAAGGTACATGTTGAAATTCTTATTCTGATTTTGAGTAAAAAGATTAACAGAGTTGGTTCAGCTGCCACTTTTATGTGTGCAAAACAGAAGCAACTCGAATGAACCACATTTATACATGATTTATTATCACTGTAAATTAGATCAGAATCTAATCTAAGAATTAAAATAGGACATCCCCATCCAACTTACTGTAAAAACCCACAGAGATGATACCAGCTAAACTCATTGTTCTTAGAGTTTAAAATTCTAATTGCTCTATATAATAAGGTAAATTCCAAATACGGTTAATTTCTTTTTTATTACTTTTTAATCTGATGAATAAGTTTTCATTTTTATGAAGCCTAATAGATGGTTGATCTAATTTAAAGCTTATAAATGATACAGATATATATCATTATTACAGTATATAAGTCTAATAGACTGGTGATCTTCTTTAGAGATTCAAAGGGTTGCTCAGTTCAGCACTCTGTGGATGAAAAATTTTCAGTGGTTATCTGGTCTAAAGTTGTGAATTGTTTAATATGAAGTTGCCATGTGGATCACCAGTCTTAATAGGCGGTAAAAGCAGTTGAATTAATTACCAACACGTCTCTAAAGTGGACTAAAAATTATGACACTTTAATGAAAGATGGAATTAATTGTTTTTACAATAAAGGCTGCAACTCCTATTCAAACAAACAAACAAACAGGTAAACAACAATAACAGCAAGCCCCCTCAAAAGTAGTCGTCATTTTCTCAAAAAGGCGGGGACACCCCACTCTATTTTCTTTTAAACATCACATTTTATGGTATTGGAGTATTCTTGAGTAAATCATCACTCACTGTCTTCAGGATTCTTGACCTTAAGGTGAAAAAAAAAGAAAAAAGAAAAAAAAGGAAATATTTTTCTACAAATTACCTTATTCTGTTGGCTTGCTTAATGACTTCCCTTGAAAGACAGGAGAATCACCTTTTGTATTTGAGGTAGTTTGTTTTCATTACTGACTCTAAATGACATCCTTGAAATTATGCCATTAACTGCACAGCAATAAGAACTACATACTTGCCTTTTCACCTGTCAAATGGTATTCCATGAACACTCTTTTAATACACAAATATGAGACTATGTCATTCAAAAATGTACCTCCCAAGATTATTTTTGTTCAGATGAATGTAAGCAGCTGGAACTGCATCGAAAGAATGGAGTTAAACCTGCTTTCTTACTAATATTTCCTCAGAGTCCTTGACCAGATAAAATTTAATTACAGCTTCATCTTTACCAGTCACTCTAACTAAGACATCTCACCTTACCTGGAGAAACTGTTAGAATATTTTTATGATTCCAATGGTTTGGGGGCTGTTTTTATGGGGTGTTGTTTTGTTGGGTTTTTTTCACCAAATAATAATCTAAAAAGCTTAAAATAGGTCACAATTTAAAAAAAAAAGTGCCTAGACTGGTACAACAAGACAGTGTCATTCTTCATTCCTTTTCTAGCAAAGTATCATATTTATATAGAAGAAAAAAATCCCACACATAATTTTAGGGAGGTTGAACACAGCTACTAGCAGGTATCACTATTTTAAAATTGCAAAATTTGGGATATAAAACTTAACAAATGTAACTGTCATAGAAGGCAATATTACTATGGTTTCTTCCCCAATGCAGGGAGGTTGGAACTAGATGGTCTTTGAAGTCCCTTCCACCCTGTGACCCTGTGATTCTCTGATTCTGTAATTGCAATCCATCTGCAGTGACCAAAGCTGGTGACTCTGCTCTGAAACAGGGTGTTAAGAAGTTAGGTACATGAAGTAGCAGTATACTTGCTACAGCCAGTGGAGCGAGACAAAGATCCACTCTGTACCAATAATAGTAACAGAGGAGAAAATTAATTCAACAACAGGCCTCCAAGGGAGTTGCTAGTCATGGTATAGTGGATAAATTTTATAATGCTGCCTATTCCCAGCCCTTGAAATTCTTCTTAAGCTGTGAGTTTAAGATTATTGTCCCTACTTTTTCTTTTTGTGATTAAAAAGAGCAAAAGCAGGCATCTTCCACTAAAATACCCAAAGAGGTATTTTAACTTACATTTACTCAGCACTCTTCCTCAGTTTCTTGGCTAAAAAATGTTAAGTCTGAGGATATACACATAATGGTGCTCAAAGTACTAACTCTGAGGAAATACACATAATGGTGCTCAAAGTACTTAAAACCTGCTAATAATCATGCCAGTCTTGAAAATGCTGAAGTCTTGCAAAACCCTCAAAAAAATCACTCAAGTTTATGAAAAGGATGTATTGTTCACTGGTGACTTATTGAACATTCATTGCACAACACTATATCGAAGCTTATCTCCTCAGCTACTGGAGACTTACATAATTAATGAAAAAGTCTTATCTCATAGCTATCCTCCAAATGTGAAGATGTAAAGATGAAGGGAAAGCATATTAACTGAGAGTGCTGAACCTATGTAGAGCTACAATTCAGAGACTCCCTAGCTACATCTGTGTAATTTGAACTCTGTCTGCGACTACTTGGGCTGGGTACCCAAGGCAATTTAAGTCTACGAGAATAGACAGAAGTTGAAGTACACAATATAAAAACAAGACAAATGAAAATTATTTGTATTAGTTTAGATGTCACAGATTTGTATTCTCTTCTGCCCTGATTTACCTAGTGGTCCTTTATTTTCTTTAACCTGTGTAAAAGATCTCTTAGAAGCCCAGGACCTCCTCAGCTTGTAGCTCCTTTTCCACCAGTCATGGATACGCTCTGCCTCTTCATTCTGCCACAACTCTCATTTGCCTTATGTCTTCTTTCTAAGCTTCTGAAACCACTCCCCTCTCCTTATAATTATGAGGCCCCTTTAAATAGTGACCTCCTTATCAGCTTCAACATTATCAAAATCTGTTTCAGCTTATCCACTGATGGTTACCTGATCCAGGGACTGAAGTTATATGCTTAAGAGTAATGTTCCTTTTTATGAACAATCAGATTCAGACAAAAAAAATCCATGGTTTTTTAAATTTTATTTCAGGTAATAATCAAATGCCCCTCAAGTGAATTACTATGCTTCAGAATATTCAAAGAATCAACATATCATTTAAAAACAGGTCACCTAAATGATCTATTACAACCCCATCCCTAACTTGTCTGTTATCATAACATCAAACTGGAGATTGAGGAACACAGACAATGAGACATCCATTGACCTCCAAGATCTGAATACCAGCTCCCACTACTGACAAGAGTTTTTTCACTTTTCTCAAATATTTATTTTGTGCCATGTAGACTGCAAGAACTGAACTTTAATACTGTTTTCTCTACTCAACTTGCTGCTTTAGATATTTGTATTACAAACCCACCACATTCATGTCCACTGTAAGTTCACTGAAGGGTTAACAATTGCATTGGTATGAAGGGCATTTCCTGAGAAAGTTTCTATGGATAAGTTTGAAATAGGTTCATAGAGTTATTTTACTGTTTGGTACATGTTATCTTAAATCAATTTTGAAAACTATTTATCTACATTAAAAAAAATAGCCCCAGATATTCAAATTCAATCTAAAGCAAAAATTACTATTCTGCTTGTTTTTGAAAGTAATTTTTAAACCATTACTGAGCTCATCCTGTTTTTGCAAGACTTTTCAACCTTGAGAAGTTTACAGTATTCAACTAAAAATGGTTTCAACTTGGTAAAGATGATCTGCCTGCAGGAAGAAAATAAATGAAGAAAAAATGGATTATTTTGTATATTTGATAATTAATAAATAACTTCTCCTCTACTGACACAGAAGTTAATGCTTCCAGTATTATGATGAGTAAAACAGCCTGGACATCTTGGTAGGTAAACAGGTCCTTATATTGAATAAATGACTAAGTAAAACACACCAAAACTAAAATTTAAGGCCACTTTTGGCCAGCCATAACTGCCTCTATCTTTGCCAAAGAAAAAATATCTTAAAAATAGCTAGCACCTTCCTGAATGTATAGTAAAAAAATAGTCCAAAGAACATCTTATTCTTCTGAAAATAAACATTCACACCAGAATTAAATCTAGCATCTTTTTTTTACCCTGTCACCCTGTTATGTGCATTTTATAAAGATGAAGACAATAACTAATTGACTGTCTTATTTTCACCAGACCATGGCAGAAATGGTGACTAGAGGCACAGGATAGTTCTCAGAGGTAAAGACCAGGCAGATATTATTTAAAGAAAAAAAAAAAAAAAAAGAAGGATATGCTGTTGAGTGGATTAATTTGAGACAATGATGTCCTCTGCTTAGACAAATTATATGCCGTTACGAAGCAAATACATCCTGTTCTTTCAAAAAAAAAAAAAAAATTACTTTCTTCAGGAAAAAAGAAAAGGAAGAAAAAAAAAAAAGAAACAGGCCAAAGGGAGCATCTGGGATCTCCACAGACCATCCAGCACCTTGGTGGAAAAATCATCCATGTGAAAAAAAGGGATGATAGTCTCTTCATTTCTTTAAAAGATACACGTGCTCCATGTTCATTACCACCGGGGAATGTGGATTTGATTAAATAGGAGAGGTCTCAGGCAGAATGGAGAACTTTGATCAACAAATGAAAGCAGCTGGTGAGTGCATCCATCCACATCGCCGTGCTGTGAAAGGAATTTCTAAAGTCAGCTCCAGCAGGAGCAGAGTCCTGAGCAAGCAGGCCACATTCCAGGGTCTTGCTCTCTCTCAGAGACCATGGAGGACAAGTGGAAAAAATCAGGCTATATGAGACTTAACTTTAGTCTTGACCGGGTTTATCAAGGATCTATCCTAACACTGTAGTGTTCAGTATCAGAATTAACAACTTGGATCAGAAGGCAAGCTTACTTGTTGATTATGTAGAGAGGGATTCTGAGTATGTTTAAGGTAAAACTACAATCAAAAATTATCATTTCAAATTAAAAAAGTAACTATTTGGGAGGTGAGGGGAAATAATGGCAGGAGGAATTGTGACATTCTATTTTTAGGCAGAAAATTAGGGCATATAGAGGATGATGAATGGCTAATTAGCAGTTCTTCAAGGAAAATCTGAAGGCTATAAGAAGAAAGCAGTCATCACATGACCACATACAGTAAATTCTCTATTAATGTTTATAAACTGCAGCATCGCTATGATACAGAGCAAGAGTTAGGAAACAGTGCTTAAAACCCACTAAGCACTGAGAACACTCCAGTCTGAATTGGTTTTGAGCATTGCACTTCCACAAGTTGACTGAATTGAAGGGAAGAGCAAAGACAATATCTAGAAAAAACATGATCAACAAAATAGATAAGAAGGCTTATTTTTGTTGAGTCTACAAAAAATTCAGCTAAGATATATTGGCAGTAAGATGTTAAAACAAAGGTAGAAATAACCTGTGCTTAAAATCTGTGGAGACTTAAACAAGGAGTGTGAAGAAAAATTTAGACTGGACATCAGGAAAAAGCATTTTAATGTTAATATTGATTGTCTTAGAAATCTCTGCTGTTTCTATCATTAGGTGTCTTTTACAGGAAGCTTAAAAGCACTTATCAAAAAGAAACAGCAATAATTCATCTTGCCTTGGGTCTCTCTTCCCTGGATGATCCCTTGAATTCCTTTTTAGCCTTATTTTTTAGTGATTCTATGACTTGAGAAAGCTTTCACAAAGATAATGACTTTTTATTGCTACCTGGCTTTTCAGCAGCTAAGTCTCATTAAATTTAATTCTCTTTCTGAATTCATAAAGCAAATTCTGAAGTTCCCATGGGAATTTTGCTATCTCCTAATCTTTTTTTCTGCAAATACCCTTTTATCAAAGGATTCCTACCAATACATCCAATTTTCCCATGAGATATCTGTAACTGGTAATGTTGTAGAAACAAAATATTCTGAGGCAAATGAGAATTAAGAAAGGTTTTTCTGGAAGTCAGAATTCAGGTGCTGATACTATAGTGGTTTCATTATCTGTAGTAATTGAAAAAAGTGCACCTGACTGCAGGTAGTATAAGCGATAATGTGTTTCTAAGTAGGGTCTTATTTAATATTTTTTGTGTCTTTTTGGGTTTTGATTGACTACATGTTTCATTGTGTACCTCGGCATGGGAGACTACTACAGTCTTGTAAAAAGTACAATTTTGAGCTCGTGTATGAACGGAATGTCTTCTCAGTGCTTGAAGTTGAAGTCAATGGAAAGTATTACACATCTGTGAAGATACAATCTGATAATTCGTGAAGCTCTTTGCTTCTAAGCTAGTTCATCAAAAGAGATAATTCTTTTTTTTTTTTTTGGGTCCCTCTTCTCCTCAGCTTTTTACTTCAACTCCAGTTTAGAATGCTAGCTCTAGAGGAAAACAGATACAGTTTTGAAATGCATTGTCATAAAGTGGGATTGAAGGGTATTTATGACGAAAACCTTTAAGTGTGCATATGTATATATCAACATTATGACTGAAAGGCATCAATTTTTATCGTTGCTCCAAGCAAGTACTCGCTGGGACAACTTTTTATCTCTCAGTTTAATAAACTTAGTATTTAACCCACCAACCATATTATATAACAATGTTATAGAGATATAGGTATTGCTGATTGTGTAAGGGAGGAAACTAAGGCACACAAGATAAAGCTCTGAAAAGGACTTCTCTTATGTTGATAAAGTATTCAGCAATGAGAAGGGATCTGTAAGCTGTCAAATATTTGTTAAGAGGGAAAAAAATAGCTCAATGAAAGCTGTCACAGCTGGAACTTTACTTACCACAGTGACCCCAGCTGATGGTGAACACAAAGTAAAAGATTAAGCGAATGTATTATAAAGATCCATCATGTTTTCATAACATAATGACCTTTAACTGTTATTAAAAGATAGAACATATTGGAACACCTGAGGATTGTTCTAACTTCTGTAAGGCCTCAGCTGTTTATACAACATCTTGTTGTGAACTGACAAGTTCTTCAGTCTTCCTTATATTGATCTTTCTTTTGTTGAACTGTGGTATTGCCAACTATTACTCTTAGTTCTAGTGACTTGATGATGACTGTGAACTTATCTCAGCAGAAAGATTTAGAGTTAGCAGGTCATGTAACATCTACCAAAATTTCCTATGGTAGACATAGATAGGTAATTGGGTAGTGGTAAACGTCCAGAGAGACTGTTTGGAAAACATGATGATCTATCAGCACAGGATTCAGTTTTGGAGTTGGCTCTGTGCAAGGCCAGGCCTTGGACTCAGTGATCATGAGGGTTCCTTCCAACTCAAGATACTCTATGATTCTATGATTCTGTGCTTCTGTGTGTGTGTGTGTGTGTGTGTGTGTGTTGTATTACAGGTTGTAAGGAGATCTTTATTTCCCATCCTGTCTATAAAGCTATCATGTTCAGAACATTTCCAAATTTGTTTTATATACTCAATAGACTGCAAAATTTCATTTCAAGTTTGCTGTCTGTTGTGCACATGAAGGCTCTAGCATTTTATGATAAATTGATAATTGACCCAACAGAACATTTCAATAGTTCAGTCTGCTTCAGTACATTATTCTAGGAGTACCTAAGGTCTCAGAAAATGACTGATTCATTGACTAGCATGTATTCTCAGTTGATTAAGTATGCCTGGTAAATATTCATGGGATATTTTTGTTAATATACTGTATACTATATCATCTTTTCAGTTAATCACATTCAAAGAAAAATAATGCAATTGCTTTTAATTTCCTTTCCCCCCCCCCCCCCCACCCAGTGGTTAATTGCCTAAAAAATTCAGTGTGTGACTAAAGCACAACGCATTCATTAATAAACCTCTCTCTCCACAATGAGATTGTGAGGTATCTGATCACATAGTGATTCTCTTCACAGTTATAAAGCCATAAAGAAGCCTTTATTTTTTTTTTCCTACAGGTTTGATTACGGTGCCCCAGGGGACCCTGTGCCTCAAAGAGAATTCTGGGAGACTGAATTGTGCTTTGCCCCTTCATGGCTTTTCTACAGAATAAATTTGTTGCTTGTTGCCCACCTCAGCATCTAATTATATACTGGTGATGGTTCTCCTGTGGTAGAGATGTTAACTCTTGTTTAATGGCTCATCAAGGTACTCCAAGTATATTTAGTCAATACAGAGCACAGGAGGAAGTATATTATCACTTCATGCCTAATATGTTCAAATTTTCTAAACAATCCAATTGTAAATATTCAGCAAATGAGATGAACAATGTCAGTGACCTAGAAGATGGAGGGAGCAGTCTTTGCCAACCACATGGAACAGAAGGAGATCGGTTGCTGTGGTCCCATGGAGGTATGAGGCTCAGAAGGCTGGGTTGAAGGCAGAGAATTGGACTGATATCAGAAAACAGTATCTCCCAGATGCAGATAAGTACTGAAAATTAGAAGATGAAATAAGTGCCTCTTCTCAAGCAGAGAGAGATTTCAGACAACCAATAAAAGCAAGCATTGCCTCTTACTTCGGTTCAGTCACAGGACAGAAAACAAAAAGTATAAGACTGTGATTGCTAACATTAAAACCAGACAGATGAAGAAGACATAGGAAATATGCAGAATTATAATAATAACAAAAAAAAAAACAACAAAAAAAAAACAAACCAACCAACCAACCAAACAAACAAAAAAAAAAACAACAAAAAAAAAAAAACCAAACAAAAAACAAACAAAAAAAAACACACAAGGTTGGAAGGTTGGGAGGGACCTCTGGAGGTTATTTAGTCCAATCTTCCTTTGAAATGTGAATGAATTTCCTAGTTTTCTGAAATTTCCCAGCACTTTGCTCACCTAAATTTTGAAGTTCTCCCAGTGTGGAGCTTCTGCAGCCTGTCCAGACAAGCTGTCTTAATTTGTAACCACTCACATTTTGAAGAACTGTTTCCCTTCTTGCAACTTGTGTCCAATGTGTCTTGTCCATTCACTGCACAGCTTTGAGGAAAGTCTGTCTCTCTCTTCTTTAAAACCTCTCTTTTAGGAAGACTGCAGTCAGATTTCATTTGCCATACCCTTTCCCACAACCTGCTTTTCTCCAGGCTAGGGCACTTCATGCCATCCTCAGAAAAGACAAACAGTACTGAACCCAGTATTGTTCATATTGCTCCATGAGGAACTCTTTGCTTGCTACTTTGAGCAAAATTGTCCTGTCAGTTTTCCAGTCAACTTATGGTCTTCTTATCTAAGCCATACATAATTCATCATACAATTTTTATGGCATGCTGTGTCAAAATCTGTGCTGACTGTTCCCAGACACCTTTATGCCTCTTGTATGCCTGTAAATTGCTTCCATGAGCCCTCCACAAAATCAAACACTGTAGAGAAACAATCTGAAGTGTTTCTGTTCTCACAAAACAAAAACAAAACAAAAAAGCCCCCAAAAACACACACACACAAAAAAGAGGATTATTCATTAAAAGAGACAAGACATTTAAATACACCATATTTTCCAGGTGCATCCTATTTAGGTGGAGCAAAACATTGCCACAGAATGCCAAACTCTGTGTCTGTACTGGCAGGGAAGATGAATGCTTTGTGTCTTGTGCACAAGGATGCACAGCCTGGCCTTGTGCAAATACTGCATCAGAACAAGAAGTGTGTTCACTTCATGTCCTCCTTTCCTTAGGATGAGAATCAATAAAAGAGGGGCCAAAATTTATTCTGGTGCAACCCCTCAGGTACACTGCTCTGCCTGAAAGAAGCTGTTCATGATACATGTTCAGGTTTGATCTACTATTACACTTGTGCACTTCAATGTCAATTCAGTATTTGAACCCAGCAGTAGACAAGCAATGTGCGCCAGCAGGAAAACACTTTTAACCAAATGTTTCCTTACTCAGTTAAACAAGTTCAAATGGGATTTATTTTTCTTATAATAAGGGTTTTTTCTCCCTTTAGAACCTTGACTTAAGATGGTCAAAATCCTCACTGAAAACAGTTTTAAGTGTAAACTTGGGCTTAGAAAAGTAACGGCTTGCTTTTATTGATAAGAAAAGGAGCTGAAACTATTATATTTAATGCTAAAAAAATGCTTTGAGAGCAGTTATAACCCTCAGTCTTGAGAGATCAATAAAATCTTGACAGAATGAAGTCTTTCTGGGGACAGATTGTAATGCATTTTCCTGTTTCTCAACTGGCCATTGATAGAGACAGAATATTGGATTAGGCAAGGTATACCTACGTTCTTGTGCTCCACTAACTGGTAGGAAGAGTTACCAGCAAGGGGGCTACAGTTCTTGAGAGAAGGGACTTCCGGACTTATGGATTGATGTTATGGACATGTTGACGTATTTTCCTCCCCTGTAAATCTTGAAGTTATCCATTTGTTGTGAAAGACACCCCACTTATCATATTGGTTTGAAGTTCGTTTATTTGTTTGTTTGTTTTGTGGGAAAAGCATTAGCTAAATTTCTTCATCCTTCAAGATTCATGTGCACAAAACCCACGAATTCTGAAAGAGAAAATATAAGTAGCTCATATTAGATGTGCCAAAGATTTTAAATCCAATATATTGATGTCTTCCACATCTGCATGTAAATTTTCTGTTTCTTAAAGGGAAACCTGCATATTCCCTTTTTCCAATAACATAAAGCTTGGATTTCTGTAGACTGGAAATGCTAAAATAATTTGGAAAAGAGTGAAATTATTGTATACATTTCAGGGCCATGTAACAAATTATAAGAAAGGTCTCATAAGTGTTAAAATCAAAGCACAGTGAGGAAATGTTCCCCAAATGTTTGAACAAAGAAGTGTTGCCCATGAAATACTGAGTCACCATTCTGAATCTGCCACTAATTTTCAATGTTGCCTTGAGCAACTCACCTAAATCTCTCTCTTCAGTTTTGTCTTTTTAAAACTGAGATACTCAAATTTTATTTTTTATTCTATGTAGGCAGCTTTGATTAATTAGTTACTTTCTGTAAAATCCACTGTAAAGTGCTCTATGAGTATGATACATTGTTTAAGAAGATATTTTCATGTATAAATGACAAATTTCCCCAGTCAGTAAATTTCCTAGAGGAATAGATTAAATGTATAAATGAACATATTCAGAGGGTGAAAAAGAACAAGGTTAGATATAACTTCAAGGAGGAAACTGGAGTATAGATGGGATGGATGATAGAGCATCACAGCTACCAATATCAGGCATATTTATGTCCATTATATATCGTGCATGCTGTAGATCTATTGAGGTACCTTAGGAGAACGATGTGGCAGTAAAACAATAAAATGTGATTGTACTAAATTAAGAATGGTGTCACTATACAAAAAGAAGGACAGTTACATTGTGGAAATATATTTTGAATCTATTAAAAAATCAGAAATATAAAGCGTTGGAATACAGAACATTGCTATAACGCAAAGATGATGAATGAAGGGCCAGAGAGCAAATTAAGAAAATATCACCTCGTGCCAAGCCAGTCACATGATATTTGAGAAGTTATGGAAGTCAGATTTTTTAGTAGAGCCTGTAGCACTAGGAACATGGGTAATGGTTTTAAACTAAAAGAAGGTAGAATTAGACTAGAAATAGAGAAGAAATTTTTTACAATGAGGAGGGTGAAACACTGGAGCAGGTTGCCCAGAGCAGAGATAAAACCCTCATGCCTGAAAACATTCGTGCCAGGTTGGATGGGGCTCTGAGCAATCTGATCTAATTGCAGGTGTCTCTGTCTATGCAGGGGGGGATGGATTAGATGACCTTTAAAGGTCCCTTCATACCCAAACTGTTCTATGGTCAAACACTACAAACTTCTGAAAAATAAAAGAACCATTGAATGTTGCAAAATAAACTACTAAAATCTAATCATTAGATAAATATGCAAACACAAATCGAGCAGCAAAGAAGAGAAATCTTGAGCTGGGAAAAAAAAAAAAAAAGCAAAAAAAACCAAGCAAAACACAAAATAATAAGCATTTCACCAAAGGAAAGTGGTATGTATTTAGAGAACATAGAAGATTTCATGTGGTAGAAAAAACAAATACAGAAGATTGATGAATTATTGCAAAAGAATAGGTTCCCTCATGACAGTAAATTATTTTCTTTTTGCATTCAAGGTGGAAGAACTTTTTCCTAAATATTCTTTCACTATTGCCAATACAAAAAATAACTTTAAAATATTTGGAAAAAATATGTTTACAATTGCAATATTTTGGCTGGAAAGAATGACTGTAAAATATGTTCTTTCTTTTTCTATAAATTAATAATTTACTTTCAATTATTTAAATAACTAAAGTTATAAACATCCATTATGGTTTGAAATGTCAGATGATTTATTCCAATAAATAGTTCAAAATTGGAAGCTAAAACTCAAAACAAAACTTTTCTAAATAACTGAAATGAAGCTTTATGATGGGCTATTTCCTGATTTTTCCAAAGCAACTGTGATACATATATTTTAATGTCAATTTAGCAAAGAAACAATAAGTACTTTGTTGTTGCAAGCTTTGTGCAGCTGAGAATGATAATACTGTTTAGGAGTTAACAGAGATGCTGAGTAGCTGATTAGGGAGAGTTAATGAATTTATACATGTTGAGTCTCTTTTTAATCATACAATTTACTTAATATAATAATGAATACCACTAAATGACTCTTAGGAACAATGACATCTATGAAGACACTGAAAGTGGGAACAAATTGTCATTTCCTGCTGTTTATTCTGGTACATCCTTCACCCTGCTCAACATTGAATTCTAATTATCATTAACCATTGAGGTAAATTTTGCCCCAGCAATCTGAACATAACCAGCACACTCAGCTAAACTCTAATTTTCTCTTTGGCTCGTCTCAGTACCCATCACACGGCAATGGTTCTTAAGTGTTTCATCACCCAAGAATGGATTTAGGTTCTCCAGAGATCTTCCCAGCTGATGTCATGGTCACTCACAAGGACCAAATCCCAGACTTCTTCAGTAGCACGGTCAGCTCTCAACAGCCTGACAAAGAGTTTGATCTTGTACTGATCCCAAACTCACTTGGTACTGATCCCAAACTCACTTGGTAAATTCCCTTAAAGTCTGGCTAGTGTTCCACCTGTGAAGGAGTTCCCTTCCATCAGAACTGGCATCAATATCAGCTTACAAAACTGCCTTGTGAAATCAACCACCTAATATCCCTTGTATAATGCATCTGCTATAGAGAATATTTTGTTGTGTCTGGTGGGTCTCAGACTGCTGTGTATGCACACCACCTTCCAAGACTGGAAATGTTAAGCCATACTCACCTGAGGTCCTCTTTGAATGCTTGTAAGATCACAAACTTGGAGAAATGAGTTCTGCATTTGGAGATGCTACAGCTGCCACATATCTGCTTGAGTTGTGTTTGTAGCTTTGATTTGTTTATCAGATTTTTGATGTCAGGGGATCTTTCAGGAGGACATGACATCAATTCATATTCATATGACCATTATATGTGGGTGGGCATATGTCTGGTGTGTACATTCACTACAAGTAGAGAAACAAGATTTGTTTACAGTAGTATAAAAAAGAAAAAGAAAAAAAAAAAAACCAAAACCAAAACACCATACACTAACCATGCAAACTAAAGAAAGAAGCAAACATAAGCTACTGTTATTCTATCTCTCCCCATGTCAACAGTTGAGTATATATCTAGAGTAAAGTATGCAGAGCCTCACAGTACTAGAAAAAATCTTGACACATTGGAGGAAATTCAAGGTAAAGAAACATAAATTATTAAGGGACTGAAAGGATTGACTTACAGTGAAAGATTAAAAGAAATAAATATGTATAACTTGCTAAGCAATGACTGGAGGGGGAAAGGAGGAAGGGACATATTAACTGTTTTCATACATGTGAAAAATATAAACACCAAGGATACAGAAAAGTTTTATAAGGTGGTCTTCGTGCATAACTGAGTTTAATTAACATGCTCTAGGAATTAATGCTGGTGAAATGAAACCAGAATTGGAAAAAAAATAAACTTAAACCATGCATTCTTTTGTAACAAAGTCTTTCAAGAGATGTGGTTCTTCAGAATTGTTAGCAGCTTTCTTATTTGGCCAGGGTGTGAGAGAGTTACATTCAAATCCCTCTGTTGTCAGAAATAGGAATTTAAATTTTCCAAATTCCCAGTGAGTTTTCACACTGGTGAAACTTACTTTGTATTGGTCTCTCTCTATCTTTTTTGTTCTCTTATGAATTTTGAATGGTCTTTTGATTCAGAATGAAAATAAATGTTGAAACCTCTGTAGGGAGGGAGTGGTGGTGTTTTGTTTTATTTTGTTTTGCTTTTCTTACAAAATTGAGTTGTTTTCTGTCTAGGCTTGCACTAGATAATTTACCATAGGAAATGTTTTTGCACTGACAAGGAAAGGGATGAAATGATCTAATAGGCTTATTTCATCTGTAATACCTATATTTATGTGACAATTTTTTCAGGAAAACAAAGGCTTCACACTCAGACAGTGATCAAAAAGCTCACAAAATAAAGCACAGAGATAGAATGCCAAAATAGCCTTACAATACCAGACTTTCAAGCACTTGTTTTCCTGTTTCTTCTGCTCTTCTTGGAAAGGGTTCTTAAATCCTTTAAACTACTGGTTATTTGTAAGTCACAAAAGCTTGTTATATAAACATAGATTTGTTTAGATTGGAAAAGACCTTTAAGACAATTGAGTACAATGGTATCCCAGCACTGGCAAGTCCACCACTAAACCATATCTCAAAGTACCAAAGCAGTCTTTTACATACCTCCAGGGATGGTGACTCGACCACTTCCCGGGGCAGCCTGTTCCCATACTTGCCAATTTTCTCACTAAAGAAATTGTTCCTAATAACCACAGAGAACAACTGGTCTTCCTATTAAAGACGGAGGCAAAGAAGGGATTAAGCACCTCAGCCATTTTCTCAGCCTTTGTCACTATTTTCCCCCACAGCCAATATAGGATGTGTATTCTCCTTGGCCCCTTTCTGTTGAAAATGTATTTATAGAAACATTTTTTTTATTTTCTTCTTGGCTAATAGCCAAATGACAGTCCAGTTGGGCTTTGGCCCTTCTAATTTTCTCCTCACCTAATCTCATGACAACATTATAGCCCTCCTGTTTCCTGTCCCTTCTTCCAAAGGTCAAAAAGTCTCCTTTTTTCTCTGAGTATCAGCCAAAGCCCTCTGTTCCAGCAGTCTGGTCTTCTTCCCTGCCAGCTTGTCTCTTGGCACGTGGGGACAGCCTGCTGTCCTGTCACCAACAATCCTTGAACCTCAACTTGCCACAATTTTCTATTAATAAAGAGCTCCTTCCATAAACTGTTAGTGTGAGTCCTTCACAGGCGTTGGCAGTCACCAGCAGTGGGGAACGTATTCAAATAAAGTGGAAGACACACTGGGGGGTCTCCCTTAGGCTGTTGGCAAGTGTCCCTGAATAAGTCTGTCGAACCACCCTCCAATCCAGTGCAAATATTCAGTGAAGAGTCCCCATAACAGGATGCTGACACTGTCAGGCACAAAGGTCTTGACTTTCCCTGGGGAACTGACTGGCAAATAAAACACTAAGGGTCAAGGAAAATCTCATCCTTTAACCTGCCAAATGTAATTTTATTATTCCAGTTTTCAATAATGAAGAATACAGTAATACATATATCATGGGATCAACTCCAAACCAACTCTTTAGGTCAGTGGAAAAAAAAAAGATCTGCAAAATGGCTTGGAAATTAACTCTGTGTATGTGTGTGTGTGTGTACAGGTAGGTTGAGCACTCACTTGAAAACCTGAAATTACAATTTCTAGTAATAGTGCATCATTCATCTTATAAATATACTTTCTTTAGACTAGGGATTTCAGGAATTGCTGATGGAGAGTTTACTTTCAAGCAGTATTAATGGCCTCAATTATTTTTGCTTACTAAAGTGAGTAACTGCAAAATAATAGGTATAACATATCCAGGACTCTAACTGAAAACATTTAAAGGAGTTCTTTGCTGTGTTCTTCTCCCATCATTTAGTAAATACAAGTTCATGATCCTTCTATTCTTTGTGCCTCAAACCTCAAAGGCAAATGGAAGAAGTCCCAATTCTAATCTGTGAACATACACCACAGTCTTACCAGCAAAAATTTTTGTTGAACCTGCCAATCCAATGGATGTCTGTGTAAGTTGTAAAGCAGGAGAGAAGCTGCTTCTTAGCTGATACTCCATTTATATGGAAGAGTTCTGAATGTCCAGTGAAATCCTAAATTGTTGGCTGTTGTGGCTTAATCCAGTAGCCCCAAACCATATATTAAATTCCACCAGTGTAACAGATGTAGCATTTACTACCAAGTTACCCTTGGCACAACCAAGTGGCAGACTAGGCAATGTGTCTGAGCTGTTGGAAAGTATTTCAAGCTATTCTAACACTGGAAGAAAACTTGAAAAGGCATCTTCTGTGAAGCACATTCAGTTTTGTATGAGAAAGTGTTGTGGCTTAACCCTGCCTGGCAGTTTGCTTGCTCCCCCCAGGTGGAATGGGGGAAAGAATCAGAAGTGTAAAGGTGAGAAAACTCACAGGCTGAGCTAAAGACAATTTTACAACTAAAGTTGCATGTGAAAGCAAGGCAAAATAAGGAATCCATTCACCGCTTCCCATTGGCAGGCAGGTGTTTAGCTGTCTCAAGGAAAGACAGGGCTTCATCATGCATAACATTCACTTGGGAAGACAGACAACATATGTCAAATGGCCCTCTGCTCCCTTCTTCCTTCTTTTCCTGAGCTTTTATTGCTGAAAATTATGTAATGTGGCATGGGACATCTCTTGCATCAGTTGGGGTCAGCTTTGCCAGCTGTGTCCCCTCCCAGTTTCTTGTGCGTTCCCAGCCTACTGACTGGCCAGGCAGGGAGAGAAATCCTTGACCCTGTGTAAGAACTATTCAGCAATAGCTAAAACATCCCTGTGTTATCAACAGGTGGTCCAGCACGAATCCAAAACACAGCCCCGCACCAGCTACTGTGAAGAAAATAAACTCTATCCTAGCCAAAACCAGTACAGAGAGAAACAAAGGAACACAGCTCTGACTTGCTATAGTTAAAAACTTTTTTCACCACAAGGATTGTCTAGTTTTGGAACAAGTTGCCCAGAGATATTTTGAAGTTCTCAGGGTAGAAAGTTCTGAGCAACCTGGTCTGATCTCATAGCTGACCTGACTTTGAGCAGGAGGCTGGGCTAGAGAACAATTGCAGTTCTTTCCATACTGAACTATCCTGTAATTTTGTAGGTGTGGCTGAATCTTGCAGCCAAACAGAGATGAGAAAAACAGCCCAACAGCTCCATCTCCCCACATTCAGCCTAACAAAGCTCAACATGTACTCCCAAGAGACACACAGACAGAAGTAAACAACACATATATAAATATACACATGGCCAGCCACACAGTTCAACACAGACAGAAATACAAACAATATTCAATATTCATGCAAACACAAAAAGTACCAGCAGCCTCATGCTGTTCTCTTCTCTGTCTGATCAGGATAAAAGTCCATTAGTGGAAAATTTATTGGCATATATAGACACATATACAATGTGGATCCCTCCAGGAGCTGGCTTTGGACACTGTTTGTTATGTGAGTCAGTAGCCTGAAAAACATTTCTCTAGTGATATTTTGTATCTAAACTACAACATGATCAAAATGCAATAGAAAACTCTGTACTTGAATTTTGGATCCAAAGATCTGCATTAGTGAGCTGGGACTTCAAGACGTAAAGAGGCAGAATTTTAGCATTAAGCCTTCTAGGAGGAAAAAACAAACAAACAACAAAACAAAACAAACAATAACAACAACAAAAAAACCCAACCAAACAAAGAAAAAACACACTAAAACAAAACAAAGAAACCACCAAAACCGAAAAGTACCTTATATTGAATATTAATTCAGAAGACATGAAAGATAACACAGGTTCAGGGTTCTTACATCCTTTGCATTTTGTCTCATTTTTAACACTTGAACCTGAATGGTGCAGAAAAGATGGTTTTTGGAATGGGGCCCCCAGAGTGGTTGTGAAGTCACCATCCCTGGAGGTGTTCAAGAAACAACTGGACATGGCACTGTTCTGGTCTAGTTGACCAGGTTTTGATCAGTCAGAGGTTGAACTCAATATTCCAGATGTCTTTTTCAACTGAAATGATCTTGTGATTCTGCAATTATATATCTCTGCATTAAAATGTTGAAATTGACTCATGAGTTTTGAACCTTTTGATTTGCCATGCCATGACTGCAGTATATGCTTTCCTAAAATAATACACTATCTTACAATTATGAAGTATTCTTCAACCCTAAAAATCAACTGAGGCCAATTTCTCAGTTTCACAGAAGCTATTTTGCATTTCATGGCAATATAATGAACCATTTGGTGGACACAACTTCAATTTATTCTCATTTTCAGACCCCTTTAAACTGCCACAGATGTATAATCAAGCCTTTGTGTGACCAGAAATCACAGGCAGGACTGTCATTACAAGAATCACCATGCTAATCACTGCCTGGGACTCAGCAATGTTGCAAGCCTCTTAGGACAACAAAGGAAGGGATATTAGAAGTAAAAGATGTAGAGAAATATTGACAAAATGTAATTTAAAAAGGATTGACTGGCAAATCCTTTATTTTTTTTAAAGTTGTATTTCTTTTTATTAATTATTACTAAATCATGCAGCAACGATAGTTGAAGGTTGAAGGGAAGGAAAATGTACATGTAGTCACTAAGGAACATCTCTTGACTCTGAAAGCTACATATGTAAGGCAAAATAAATTATATGTACTTCTCAAATGGCTGCTGAGAGGGACAAGAAAACAGGATCCTCAGTGAGTTACTGCTACAGTCACTACTGCAATAGGAAAAATACTGTAAATTCACATGGATTTTGAAGGCAGTTGAGAAGGTGCTAAAGTGCCCCCTGCTCCATGCACTGTTGATCAGGCTGAACTGAAAGCAGATGTCCTTCTAAGGCATTGACTAAAGCAGCAGAGGTTTAAAGAGAGATTTCCTTTCAGAGAGAGATTGTTCAGGGCTAAAGCTGATTCTCCTCCTTTACATAGCCACATCGCCAAAAAAAGATATTTCTCCCATCACAGCTTCACTGGCATTCCCTGCAGCAGGGTCAGTGGAAGTCCATGCTTTCAGAGAGATGAGATCACCTCTCAGAGATAAAACATCCTGGTGCTCTTATCAAGGGCATGAACTACAGTTAAAGGCACAGCACTAGAAGGACAAGACAGCTATTATAACAGCTTGACCAAAAAACCTTTTTAAATAGGCCTACAGAATTTAGCACCTTCCAATAGCAGGGAACCCTAAGTTAACAGAGAACATTGCTTATCCTTGGTGATGATTTAAGTAAATTTATATGTGTGATAAGTAAAGGTGTGACATGTTTTAATCCCTTGTGAAGTTTCTTTATCACCCTCAGTCAAACACCCAAGCCAAAAGGAAAGCAGTACCATCAAAATAATCAGGTCAAAAGTTTATGAGAGGTATGATTTCCCACTCCTTCTAAAGATGTGACCTCCTTACCCTTAATCATCTTAATTATGAGTTCTCTTCCATGAATGATAGACTGTTGTTAACATTAAAAACTGCAGCTGATTAAGTCTCAGCAGGAGCAATAACCAAGTTTTAATTCTCAGGGACTCTAGAATAAGCACCAAAGTCTAATAGCATTGCTTTGGACTCCAACTGGTAAATGCGAGATCATAACATGGAGCACCAAAATATTAAACACCTTGATTTAATGTCTCAGTACTTCATACTATGTTTGCTTAGTCAAATTCCACCTTCCAAAGCAACAATACCTCTTACAGACTTTCTTTAAAAGACTCCTGCCTTTGTACTAATCTAGTCACAGCTAGGTTCACATCAGCTACTGACGTTGAGATGTCTACATCCTTCTGGTTTCTAATAAATATATATTTTCTTATTCCAAAATATTAAATGCATAGATATAATTCTACTATGCTAGGAAAAGTCTGTAATAAAAGTTTGTCAGCCTACTGTCACATTTATGATTTAGGGTGGTATTGAAGAAAACTTTTTTGATTATAGTAAGATAAATTCTCCAGACAATTTATGTTAATTTTTTTAATGGAACGGAAGTTTGGAACACAGTGATTATTAAAACAGGGAAACTCATCCAGCCTCTTATTAGATTAGATAAGGAAGTCATTTTGCTTAGAGCAACAAATTTGAAATCTCTTAATTTTCTTTCCCATTCATGTGACTCTAGCAGTTTAGATAAAACAAGCAGTTAAAGCAGATGATGAGTATCTGATCTCAAGTTAATACAAAGTAAATTGAATTCTGAAGTATCTCTTCTATTTGCAACTTTGCTGCAGGTGCCAAGGTTCACTTTGTGAATAGCTTCACTTGTTTAGCAACATTGCAAAGGTCCAAAAGTCAGTCAGAGGGAAATAAACTTAAATAAACGTCTTTCAGCTTGACAGATTTTCTGCCCCTAAAAATCCTGAAGTACACTTCAGATTCACATATAGTTTTTAATGAAAATTCACTTTATAAATGACCCTCACCGTTTTCCTTTCCCAACAGCCTATATCCTATTTTTATAGTTGGCATACATATGCCAGGAAGCCTCCCAGTAGAGATGCCTTAATACAACCTTGCTGGAAACAACAACCGAAACCCTTCAATTGACATCAAAGGGTTTTCAATCAGGCCCTCCTTAAACACTGCACCTCTGTGCTCATGCAGCTAAGTTTGGGATCATGCATAGGAGTGTGTCTAAAGTCGCTTGGTAGGGGATTATAAGGGTGGATTTACACTGTCTTGTGAAACTCAGTGAATTCACATCTAGTGATAGTTTCAAATTCACACATGAATATCTCTTTTCTCTTCCGGGCTCACCAAAAACACTTTGGGAAAGAGATTTTAAAAAATTAAGAAAAGGCTCAAGGTACTGTATTTGTTGGCTAGAGGGTCGTCCATACATTAGAGAAAGCTCTGAATTTTACTGTTTGCTGGGATTTGGGGGTTCACACACACTTTTTTATTCATAATTATATTCTTTTTATTCACATATTTGAAATAGTCCATGGGCTTGGACTGCTTGAATTTGGTCGTATTCTGAAATTTGGCTATGTGAGTTATATACCATCAAGAAATAGACCAAAACTGGGATTACAGCAATTTACAGAGACAGAAAGGAAGAGGAATCTCCATCTACATAATCTCTCTATATGCTTCATTCCTCTGCTAGAGATCTCCCATCCATAATATTTTCTTCTCATCACAATCACCATGGTGATATTCGTATCATTGCAATTCCCTTAAAAGCTGAATGACCAAGTCCTGGGACTGGGTTCTCCAAGCCATACAGCATTATTTATGTCTCTCTCTGTTTTCTAGAAATAAGAGTAAGATATGAGAATTTTGCTGTCTTAAGGGAGAATGCATCAGAGGGAAAGGCATCAGGAAAGTAAACCAGGTCTATTCTAGAGAATATTAGGTGTGGTGGGTTGGCACTGGCCAGTAGCTAAGCCTCCACTCAGTGTTCCAGTTACTCCCCACAAATATCCATGAGGAAGAGAATGGGAAGAGCAAAAGTGAGCAAACTGCTGGGTCAATATAAAGACAGTTTAATAAGCAAGGCAAGGCAAAGCTGAGCCTGCAAGCCAAACAAGATAAGTAGTTCCATCACTTCTTCCCATCAGCAAGCAGAGGTCAACCACTCTCCAGAACACAGGGACTCAGGACAGGTAATGGTTTCTGGAGAAGACAAGCACCTTAACCTCAAAAATTCCCTTTTCCTGATCCTTTCCCTCAGCTTTTATTGATGAATATAATCATAAGACATGGAATATTCCACTGGCCGGTTTGGGTCAGCTGATCCACCAGTGTCCCCTCACTGCTTGATATACACCCTGCTCACTGGGGAAAATAGAGAAAACCATGACAGTGTGCAAGCACCGCTCCAGAATGGCCAAAACATGGTGTGTTATTGACAGTGGTTTAGCCATGAACTCCAGACAACACCATATGGGATGTCTTAAATAAAGTTAACTCTTTCCTAGTCAGATCCAGCTCACTAGTATACAAAAAAGCAAATTGAAAATGCTAAGTTTCAGCCTTGCATGTAGCAGCTTGATTACGTGTGTTGATAAATTATTCTGGTAGTTGCAGGTTTTTTCAGCCAAAACTACTTCTTCAGTGCCTGGCTGTTGCTCAGCATGAGCACAACCCATGGACCACTCTCAGCAGGCAGGTTCGATGCAGTCACTCTGTTTTGGAGAAAAAGAGATTGCAGCATTAGGCATGTGACCTCAGGGCCAGATAATAAGTCTAATTCTGATCAGTTTTGTAAAATAAAGACAACCTTTATTTTAAAAGCTGTCCTCTCTTTTATACATATGTGAATATTTGGATTTTTTAAAAAAAATACATTAATCTTTTAATATTAATGAAAATAACTGAGCAGCAAGACATAAACCACTTAGACCAAAATTTACTGGCAGTGTACAACAAGCTATCTTTATTTACCTCTTGTCACCATTACACATAGTAATTGTATTTGCATTTACAATCCTGTTTGAAAAGGGCATTGTCACATATCTTTGCCCATCTTGTTTGATTAATTGCCTCACTGTCAAGATGTTAACCAAGGATTTTGGTACTCTGTTTTCCTGTCACTGATCTAATACTCCATGATTCTTTCTGTTAAATTAATAATTTTTCCCTATAGTTTTCTCACTGGGGATCTTACTAAAGTTCTTTAAAGTATTCTATTTAATGATTCAACTTAAAGTTACATCATTAGAAGGATCCTTACGTCTTTAAATGGAAGGCAAATGATATATTTTCTTAGATCAGCTGGGAAAAAGATTGGACATGCAGAAATTTATGACCTGTAATTCCATCTTGTAAGAACAATTTTATATCCAAAACATATTTGATTTAAAGTATGAGGAAATATCTTTACTAAAAGGAAAAGACAGCAAAGACTCAGTCTCTGATAAACCATTAGCCTTTTCAATTGCCCCTTTTTTATTGTTGTTGTTTGTTATTCATGCAGTAGCAGCCCCATATTGTGTTAAGTATTGTACAAGGAAAGTGAAACAAAATATGTTCGCCATACCAAAATCATTAAAATATAAATGTTCCCACACAAGTATGGATACAAAGCTTTCTGTAAAGCTTTATAAGCTGAAAACTCTGGTGTTTTGTCAGGAGTTTTCCTCTGCATTGTATTCCCAAAAAGACAGAATCAATTACAAATTCTTGGTTAATCCCTTAAGTTATATGTGAAGCATGCTAAAGATCGTTAAGATGAAACCCTGGGATCAGCAGTGATGAAAACATTACTAAACTAATAACAGTAATGGATTGATGCTGAGGAGATAATCTTCCTTTTTTTTCTTTTTTTTTTTTTTTCCAGTTTTTAATCATTTAACACATAAGGGGAAAAGTTCTGCTCAGAATACAAATACTAAATGTTTACCCTTCAACACAGAGTTTACTCTAAGTTCACTCCCATTTTCCATCTGCCCATTGCTGTAGAATTTGAGCTTCTATTCTGTCATGGAAGAAATTAGAGACTAAAAAAGGTACATTTGTGCAATGACACTCTCACAGTTACACTTGGCACACTGAAGGCAAACAGATCCACCACACAAATACAGCAGAAAGTTGCCATGGACAGTACAAGTGGACCTGTGGAACTGCACAAAGCAGAGACACCTGGCTTTTAGAGAACAGGAAAATAAACCTGATTTATTATAAAAACCACATACATAGCAAGAAAAGGAAAAAAATATCTTCTATCAATAGTCTCTGGTTAATTCTGGACATGTCAGAAAGTGCATCTTTCCTAGTCAAAGAAGGAGAACTAAATCTGAGATTTGACTCCCCCACTGGCAGCCTTCATAAGCTTTGAAGAATGATGCATATAAGATGTGGGGGCCTATCATCTACAACAAGACTGTTATTAATTTAACTCTTTTGTAATTTTTTTTTTTCCCTTAAAGAGAAGAACAAGGAATTTAATCACCATCTAAATGTTGTTATCATTTTGGATGGCTTTATACTACCTAGATAATTTTAAACACCAAAAGAACCTGTCATTTGGATCTCTGTAGTCCCTAAACTACAGCCGAAGTGAGAAACATTTCAATGATTCTCTTTAAAGAGGTGCATATAGAACTCAAACAGCATTAATATGTAGCATAGTTTGACTGAATCAACTTAGTCCAGCAAAGACATTTTTGAAATCAAAGTTCCCTAGGACTCCATATTCTGTTTATACAGAAACTTCACTAAAAAGTATTAATGAGTCATAAGATGTGAAAAAAATGAAGATAAAATGGAAGTTCCATATCAAATGTCTGTATCTTTCTCCCACAGCTTCAGCTGTGCATTCAAGTTTATCACTTTTCACATTCCTGTGGCTTTTCTGTTATTTTTAGAATTTCAAGAGATGCTTAGTGACTACTTAATTCTGCAGTGATTAGAGACAACTTTACAAAATAGTATAAGTAAACAGGGTTAAATTTGGAAGTAAAAAGGAAAGCCATGCAAACAAACAGAAATACAACAATATTTTTGATAAAGTAATTAAATTCTCATGCAGTCAAATAGCAATTTTCCTCAGTTGTATACATGATACAAAAACTAGCGCATAGTTATTCCCAAAAATACTATTCACTGTAAAATAATCATCATATTTAGATGAACAAAGACAATTTTTCATAAACATCTAAGACAATTAAAATCACTATCTCAAAAATATATTTGCCAGCTATTTAGAATTTCTGAATTTGAAATATGATTTGGAATATTTTTATTCTATGTGAGATTCTTGAGCCTTTGAGTAGGTCATTGTTCTATTTAGTTAATGAACCCAAAATCACTTGCAGTTGAATTGGAAAAAGCTGCACTGTATATTGCTATTATGCCACAAAATCACAGAACAACTGAGGCTGGAAGGTCCCTTTGGAGATTTACTAGTCCAAAGCACTTGGATTCATAGCAGATTAAATCAGAGCAGGTTACTCAGGAAAATGTCCATTCAGGTTTTGATTACCAGATATGCAGACTCAACAACCTCTCTGGGTAACCCGTTGCAGTATCTGACTGACCACCCTGTAAAGAAAAGAGGTTATTATGTTTACATTGGATTTCTGTATTTAAAATTGTGCCCATTTTAATAGGCATCAATGAGACTGGTTGTCTCTTTTGTGCTTCCTGATCAGATTTATGCATTGATGAAATACCCCTGAGCCTTCTTTTCTCCAAACTGAACAGTCCCAGATTTCTCAGCCTCTCCCTATAGGTCAGATGCTCCATTATATTAATCATCTTCTGGGCCCTCTGCTGGAGTCACGTCAATGTTTCTGTTTCTCTTTCGCACTGGGGTGCCCAGAACTGCACCTATCACTCCAGCTGGTTCTTGCCAGGACTCATGAGAGGGGAATGATCACCTCCCTTGCTCTGTTTCCTGAAGCTCAGGGGGCTTCTGGCCTTCCCTGACATTAGGGCACATTTTTGACACTTGGTCATCTTGTTGTTCCAGCTGGATCCCTCAGGTCCTTCTCTGAAAAGCTCATTAGCAGCTGGTTGGTCCCAGAGGGTCTGGGTATGGGGAATTATTCCTTCCCAGGTGCAGGACTTGGTATTTCCCTTCTTTTGCATACATATTGACCCATTTCTCCAGCCTGGGGAGGTCTATATGAACAATAGCACACCTACCTTGTCTACCAGCCACTCCTCTCATTTTTGTATCATCTGCAAACTTGCTGAGAGTGCACTATGTGCCACCATCCAGGACGTTAATGACAAGCTTACACAGGACTGCCCCTGAGTAAACCAATTGTGACCATCCTCCAACTCGACCCTGTGCTGTTGATCACAATCCCTCAGGCCTGGAAATTCAGGTGATTTTCAGCCCATCTCACTGTCCATTAACTAGCTCATGAGTTTACATATGAGAATATTATGGGAGGTGGTATTTAAAGCCCTACTAAGATCAAAAGAAACAAAACCACTGAACACTCCTCAAACACTGAGCTAGCACCTTCATTTTAGAAAGCTATCAGGTGGATCAAACACTTCCATTTCATAAAGTCTGATTGCTCCTAATCACCTGGTCCTTCATGAGTTTGAAAATCATTTCCAGCGTTAACCATTCCATAAACTTCCCAGGGATTGAGGTGACAACGACTAGCCTGTAGTTTCCTGGGTCCTCCTTCTTGACATTCACAAAGATAAGAGTGACATTTGCTTTCTTCCAGTCCTCAGTAATCTTTCCTGATTGCCTGATTTCCATAATCTCTCCCGATTGCCTGAGCTTTTGAAAATTAGCAAAAGTGGCCTCACAATGACATTGTCCAGCTTCCTCCGCGCTCATGAGGGCATTACATCAGATCCCACATTTTTATTTATGTCCAGATAAAATGTTGTCTGTCCTGATCCTCCTTTACAGAGATCACATTCTTTTTAAAATTCAGTTGTCTTTATCTTTACTGTGGTATAGCTTAACACAGCAATTTACCACCTACAAGTTTTCTTATGCTGCCCCCTCCATCCCCTCCTAACTCCTGTGTTTGCTCCAGACACTGGCTAAATGTCACAGGTCAGGTTGTGGTCTCTTTAAGACAAGGATTGAGAAGTTACAATACATTCCTGCAAAAGCTTTCTGGCCTCAGTTGTGCTGTTCTTGATCCAGTTTCACTGAAAATGTATAAATACATAGTGAACACAATAGTCCAACGGCATGGGGCACCCTGACTGGACATGCATCTGCCATTAGAAAGTCTATAAAACAGAAATTATGTGCCAGCAAGTAGAGTGAAAAGGCACTATCATTTTTCTTGTGAAGCAACCGCAGAAGTCTAAAGTGAGATGATAATTTGAAGATGCTTCAGTTCTTGAATGTATAATTCTCTAAATTGCTGTATATCTAAATTTACTTCATATAGAGAAAATGAAAGAACAAAACCCCCAAATTCAAACCACATTGTATCATTATTTCCTTCAGATTGTTCCAGATTTATTTCCTTTGGAGTTTTGCAATTCAACCATCCCCTGTAGTACATGTGAGAACAATTGAGTGAGACAAGTAGCTACGGGTGGAATGGAAACAAAAAGGTGGAGGAAACTACAAGCCATCTCAATTCAGGACTTCGCATTATTCCAGCTACTTCTGATTGTCATCTATTCCATTCATCCATCAGACCTGACTTAAAATTTACTTTTCTGGCTGTATTTATTTTTAAATATGAACCCTTTACAAAACAGACAGATAACATCTGTACTAAACTAACATCAATACCTCCAAAGTCTGTGCCAAAAGGCACAAAATTTGACCTGCAAATAAAAAAGAGAAATATTCCCCCCCAGATGTCCAAACATTGCTTCTTTAACCCCTTGTATCCATACTGTCCATGATATTTCTTTTCTTCAAGGCACATTGAAAACAACAGGTATTTCTGTTCAGTGCTAGAATTGAATTCAAATGGATGTTTGTTAGAGATGTCAAAATATCCATGACACCTATTTTTTTTTCTTAAAAACATTTGTCTTTTTTAGTATAGGCATACCACCAAAAATGGCAGAAATAGTCTTCCTTCCAACATTGATAACAGCTGTGCTGGGAATCTCTTAACACCTCCAGGCATTACAAGACTCCCAAAACAATTTTAATACTGGTAAACATCAGGTGAACAACCAAACCATTAGGTATAAAGTTGACACATACGCAAACTGAAGAATGTTTGAGATTTATTTGTATTATACTGCTACTGGAATAAGATAACTGAAGGTATTTCTGAAAGGCACTCTTCAGGGTGGATACTGAACTGCAACAAATTCAACAGACTTCAGCTGAAATCAATATGGTACTAGAATAGTCATCAATCTGCTCCTTTCTTGCTTAATCCAGGCCAGGATTTAGACAGATTACATATGGTGACACTGCATACTAACAGGTATTATTAGTGTCTAGAAGCTGGAAAGCCTTGAGAGTTTTTCTCTTTTGTGAGCAGAGTATCTCTGTTAAAGAGCAGTGATTTTACTTTCCATGAGGATCTGAAGAAAAATTCACATAGCTTGCAGTGGATAACCTGAGAAGGAAGGATCTTTCAGGTATGAGAAATTCACTCTGTGTACCTCACAGGGTCTCACTGGAGGCACAGGCGAAGGAGAGGGTGTTCTGCAGTCTCCTTTGGGTGGGACTAGGTGACATACAGGGTATCTCAAGATGATCAGAAATTATAGAACCTCTTCCAGTGAAAAATATTTTTTCTCCTTTCACCTGAATATGTTTTGAACATATAGGATTGCTGAGGATCACACTCAAAGGGAACATGCGGAAGAAGAAAGGAATTTTGAGGATACGATGGAGACTGATAAGAAACTAAAAAAGAATTAGTTGGTGCTCTGTATGTATTCGTATGGGTTTCCCTTAACGAACCCAACTGTTGATTTCCTTTGTTCACACATCTGCTGTGATGCTTGTGAAGTTTGATTTTTGTCTTAAGAAGCTAATGTTTCATGACTGATGTTTTCAGCAGAATTCATGGCAACAGATATGCAAGGATGGCCTGAGGCCTGACATATCTTTATACTGACAATCAATGCCATGCATTGCATGGTGATTAAAAGGAATAAAACTGTTTATTCTAGAACTTAAATGCATCATTAAGAAGTAGCCTTCTAAAGCTACTCATTAATACAAAGATTTGTCCATCTAATAAGTTACAGTTTACTCTTGTTTTACTGTTCATTAACACATGGTTAAAATAGCTGGCATCTCACAAAACTATTTTAAGAAGTACAGTCATTATTTTACTTTTGATTCGAGGGAAATATTTTGATTAGACTGACCAAAATATAAGGCTATGGTGGCTATTATCAGTCTATCATAATCAGGCTGATGATTAGGGTCAAAATTTGCAAATTATTTTTAAAAGGATTTCTACTCCCAGGTTGCATGGTGTTTTCGTATTTATGTACCAATTAGCCTCCTTTTAAGTAGTCTGGTTTTGTCTTGAAAATATATGGTCCTTCTCTCAAACCAGAATGATGAGGTAGAAAACAAATTCATCACGACCAGCAGACTCTAAAGGAAAGTGAAACAAAGAAGACAGCCTGTGTTATGTAGCTGTAAGGGTTTGGCTTGAAACAACTCAGAAGGAAAATGAAGATCTATTCCTGTTTGAAAAAAAACACAAAACAAAACAAAAAAACCCAAAAAAACAAACAAACAAACAAACAAAAACAAAACAAAACAAAAAAAAAACACAACATGGTATGAATTGCTGTGATTCTAATCATAGTGATCACGGAACTTATAATTAAGGCCCTAGTGATCCGCATTAAATCCCACTCTTGGATCACTGGTCTGAAACTAGCAGTGATTTTTCGGATGCTCCCATTCTTCCTGTTTCTAAGAAAATGGCATCAACTGTCCCCCACCAACAGAAACTGGGATTCCAAATCAGAAAGATGAAGCAGTCTCATAACCCATGTGTCTCCTCTACAACACACCCCATTGTGGAATCTTTAGGGGAATCACACTGCCTTTAACATCTCAATAGCCTCCAGCTCTGGTACAGCATACCCAGACCTCAAACCATGTATTTATCAAGTGCAAACTCATTTCATTCTATTGCCCTCCAGGGTTTTAATCTATCCATCTGGGCATGTATGCCCATGCACCTTCTATTTATTTTCTAAGAGTATTATTTTCCTTTCCTTCATTTCTTTTCTGGTGTTGCAGTTCAGTTCTACAGCGTTGACGTTTAGTGTCAGAGGCATGGGTACTTGACATTACTACAAAGAAGCTAAATATTATGGGTGAAAAAGTTCTAAAGTATCAACCTGTATATGCACAACATAAAAAATAGTGGAATAAGAATCCAAACAAATAAAAAAATTAATGCTTTTTTTCTGATCCCTGTAGTTTCAATAAATACTGCAACAATTATTAAGGAAATCAGAGACTTTGGAAAGCTTCTTAAAAAAATAAATAAAAGAAAACAGCTGAGAATGATGCAGGAATATCCATGAAGGAAATGTGTGAAAAACAGATAAGGAAAAGGCAACATCAACACAAAATTATTGGCAATAAACTAAATCATTAACAAAGGTTATATTCAACACCCTTCTTTCTTCTCTCCACTCCCTCCTGCAAAGTGTAACCATCTGGCTGAGATACTGAAGGCAGAAATCTTGCAAAGCATACATAAATCACTGAAATAAAACTGTTCAGATCATAAACAGGATGAATCTATCCTCTAGCTTGAGATCAAATAAGACCAGATCTTTTGGAGCGACACTCCTCTTCTAGTCCTGCTTCACTCATAAATTCAGAAAGCTGCTAAAGTTGTTCTTAATAGGTCAACATGAACTATTTCCCCTTTCTTTCTGCATCACTTCCTGCCTGTTTTTTTTCCAATAGTCCTCAGAAAAGCAGCATTGCCTCCATACAGATATCTCTCTATTGATTTGGAAATGATTTGTGTATTTAGACTTTGAAGTTAAATACCTGAATAAAAATCCTAAATTTTTATGACCCTGGCTTTTGGCATGCTGTCCACAGAACATATTGATTTTACACTTACAAAATGAAGTACTGTGTCACTGAGGTTGAAAAAGAATAGTGTAATTCTTACAAGAATGAAAAAAATCAAATGTCAAATTACACAGATAATCCTCACCCTTCTATTTTCAAAGTAGATGAACTCAGT
Organism: Margarornis squamiger; assembly: GCA_035222235.1. Lineage (NCBI taxonomy): Eukaryota > Metazoa > Chordata > Aves > Passeriformes > Furnariidae > Margarornis > Margarornis squamiger. The sequence goes on from JAWWTY010000106.1 coordinate 107,947,799, forward strand.
TTATATGTTTCATTCATTAGCACACCAGTTTGTGTTTATGAATGAAAAATTACTTTTCTATGAGCAAATCACTGAAACTCTTTAGTCTCTGTGTATTGTCAGATAATATTTACCTTTATTAAACATGCTATCAAGTCTAGTAAGTATAATATTCTGCTGGTAACACTGATACTGAAAATATAGATTATTCTTAAAGCCATTGTTGCTAGCCAGAGTGACAGATGAGTTTGGTGGTTTGGTTACTTACCTGAAAGCTTGAACATGTATCTGAATTTCACCCAAAAAATTAACTTCTTAAAATGGAAACATTTGGCTAGAAATGTCTCATAAACAGGTTCTCTTGCATTCCATCCAGTATTTGCAGCTCTCAGTCTGATTTGTGAGATGTAGAGAACAATGAAAGCTCCACTCGTCACTTGCTGAGGTCTTTGGTGTGAGTCTGGAGAAGACCATGTTTGGGGTCAATGCATCATCCTGTTCCCAGCATTACCCTGAAGGGGAGTCTAAGCACAAAATTTTAGGCCAACTTCAGGCCTCCCCAAAGTGCCTATGATTTACTGTGTTCCTAGAGAAGGAGAAACGTGGCTTTAACTGGTGTTCCCTATAGATAAAGTGTTTACTGTAAGTCTTGTATGGTTCAAGATTTTTCTTCTGTTTTAAAAACAAAGAATAACTATTTTGAAGTGAAGATAATGACAGCAAAGTATGCCTCTGCTGCAGGAAATGACAATTTTGCTGTCAGGGGGCAGGATTTCACAAGTAATGGTCTGTTTTACATACAAATTAGAGTTCTTAATAGTGCCTTAAACTGATTATTTTCAAAATACATAACAAAATATATTTCATGCGTATCTTCGTATACTGAATCAACTTTTTTATAAATTAATTATCATTTTGTTTCCTAATCTTTAGAGATAAAGAAAAAAGAAAAAAAAAAGAATAGAAAAAAGAAATTAATAATATTGGAAATCACTCTTCATTACATCAATGCATCTCCACTGGATTAAAGACAAGTACCTTGACATTAAATTAGTGTTGTGAAATGCAGAATCAAGTCCTTTGAAAAAAAATAAATCCCAGAACTTTAATTATATTGCAGCTTTACCAGTGACCCTCCTGACAATAGACATCCTTCTTAGTTTTGCTCAGGATTTAGTTATTGAATACCCACATAATCCTCTCAGTGACTTTTAAGTAGTGCCATTTGCCCTGAAAAAAACTGTTTGTTGTCATATGCTAGTGAGAATCAAATGTAGCACTTACTGGGCGCTTCATATTGTCTAGAACAGTGTTGTTGTGGATATAGTGGTCTATGGATATAATCAAGTTTTGTAGGATGATATAAAGCTGTTATAACAGGAAAAATAATATGGATGTCATGGTTTGGAGTTCCCTGTATAATATCTCAGCTCAGGAACTATTCAGGTCTAGGTCTTATTGAAATTGTTGTATTTAGAGGCAGAGCCTATGTGTGTACCTGCCATCTGAACTTCCCACCTGCATTTTTGTGGAGGTGCACTGGAAAGGCTCATGCCATGATTAGCTCAACCCAGTTAATAGGTGTGAATGAATAAAGGATGAGAAAGTCAGGGCCTGGTGTTCAAAATATCCGCACACCAAGGGAGGTGCATCATATGAAACCCTCTGAGCCAAATGGACAGAAGGCTTTATACGCCAGAAAGAGATATTCTTTCCCCACACCAATATCAGTTGGTCTAACTGCAATATTTAATTTTCAAAACACCTTACAAGCATGAGTCAATGTTTTAATAAAACAACACATCAGTCTTTGTCCTCTTTCTGTGTTCACAGCTTGGTAGTAAACCTAGTAGTTAGGAATAGACATCTCATCCTTTTATCACTCCAGCCCTAAGCTATTTCCAAATTATGGCACCAGCATTCTCATAAGCAGCTTGTAAATTCCTTCCTACAAGTCTTTTATCAAAGATCAGAATGTATTGTTAGACTGCATGGGCATTCTCATCTATATAATCCCTAATCAAGAACACTTAAATTTCTTAATCCATTGATACTAGAAATCATGGTGGGTTTCTTTACAAGAGAAGAGAGGGGATGAAAAATTCTCTCAAACAATTAGCATTTTTGATACTGAAATACTTACAAACATGACCTTGAAGGCTATGAATGAGAGAGGATGAAGAGGCTTAGACCTTCAGCACGTAGTGTTGCCCTGAAAATGAAGAAAGTTTTGCAAGGGAGTTACAGCTTGTTTCATCATCTATTCTTGGTGCAGCATTCAAAAGGAATTAAAGAAGAGGAGAACAGAAAATGAAGAAACAGAATTAAGCACCCTTAATAACAAATTATTGCAGCTTTTGTAGGGAACAAAAGCATCAATATGGTATATGAGAAAAGTTCTGAAAGTTCGATTGAGAAGACACAAATAGTACTTGGAATAACTTAGTGATAAAACTTATCACCTCATTTTGTTTGCCTTGAATCTTCTCTCCAGCAATGAATCTATCTACAGGTTGAGAGCAAAACACAATTGCAATTACCTGCACCAAACTGTGCTCTGTTGAATCTTTGTTGTCAGGGTAAACATCTGTAAATAGGTACAGTCCTAGATGACTGCAACATCATAAGGAAAGTCATCAAAATGTCCACATCAAGGGGGAAAAAGGTATACTATCAGAACTTCAATTTACCATGTGCTGAAAGGACATCTGCAGTCCTAGAAGTGGTAGGGATTCAACTTCAAAGTCCAAACTGTAAGTGTTTACAATTAAACTCTCACACCGAACTCCATAAACTCAAACTGATTACATAAACAGAGACAACTAGTGCTATTTCAGACATTATACACTGCCAGATCTAGTTCCACACTCTATAGGAGTCTTTCTGTATCTCAAATGGAAGCAGATGACTATTTTTGGGCAGCAGAACAAGACCTAAGTTTTTCACTCTGAGTTGCCTGTCTGAGCTCCCATTTTACTGAATGGGGAGCTCATCAGTACAGCTGGATCCTACAGAGCAGTTCAACTTGTGTCTCTGCTACAAAGCAGTGATAACCACCTCTTCTGCCTCCACTGATGTGATTTGCCAGGAGTGACACACCATGTTCAGATTTTGCCTAGCCTCCAGCTGTTGCTTCAAAAACAAAAAGATCTCCCCTAACTTCCAAGCCATACTATAAGCCCTACGTAGATGGCTCAAACCCTCTGCACGTAACCATCACCAGGAACCCATATTAGGCAACAGAATCCCACCTGAGAACCCCAATGGCTGCACTGGAACCTTAGAGAAGAGATTATATTCTGACACCAACATTATGGACACCTAAATTAATCTGAAGATGAATCTTAATGCTTCTGGAGAATTCTATGTTATATTTTCACAAGCATCACTCAGGATAAAAACAGTTTCTGTCTTCTCACCCTTCTCTCTAGTAATGATTCTGTCTTCACATTGAGAATCAACTTGACTTAACTGTAATAAAAAAATAGATATGAAGACTAGTAATTGTGAATCAACATAAAAGATGATATGTCTGAAAGGTAAATGGAACCTTAAATAAAGGAAATTCATTTACTAATGTCAGTAGCCACAGTGAATACTGGGGACTCAATCCTTTTACTAGCATAAATAACCTGAACAAAGCTGCTCACCCAGGTAAAATTTATCTGATACCCTAAATTCAGATTGTCCAAAGAATTACTCTTTAGGGTAAACTAAATCCTTCTAGAGGGGTATCTCAAATAAGTTATAAAGTAATTTGTAGATGTTTAGGGTTGTTTTTTTTGTTCTTTTTTTTTTGTTTTTTTTTTTTGGCTATTTTTAGAACTTCTGGGCCATCTTTTTTTTAAAATTTTATTTCCTTTTTTTTCTCCCATGAAACTATTTATAATACATATCTAGACTGACAAAAGTAAAAACAATACTTGAATGATTTTTTTTTTCTCAGAGTAAATACAGTTACTTTTAGTATTTCAAGATTTCCCCCACATATAATGCTTTTCTAAAAAATGTAAGAAGTTAATTTGGTCACAGATTTTCTATTTTCATGCCCTATAGGAGACTAACAGTTCTTTCTTTTGATTTGGAAGAGAATATGTCACATTTAAATATTGACTGACTTCCAAGACTGTGTCATTAAACAGACTAATACAAGAAATACATATTCACATCACTAAATCTCTATTACAGTGAAGCCATTTTTCAAACCAGTACATCTTCAGAATAAGCAAAGCTGTCAGCAGCACTTTGCCAGATGCTCTGGAAGAATATCCAGCTTCCATTCTATTTCTTTATAAAAACTACAATTTCATGGGATCCAAATTTGCTACTGGCTAAATTACTTTTACAGACCTCAGCTGGAGTATCTCAGCCATATTCCCAGGATGGCCAGAGGGTCAAGAATGAAGGAACACTTCCCAAGGCAGAGGAATTATATAGAACCTCTTCATAAAACTCCATTTTAGTCCCAAGGACAAACAATTGTCAGAGACCAGGCTACCTCCGGGTCAAACAGGTCTAATCTAATTCTTAGGAAGATCTCCACCACAGGTGGGCTTCTTCTGCTATAATCCTATTCTGCTAAGCATTAATAACTCAGCTGCAGCTGGTCTTCTTAGCTCCCCCCACACTCAGGTGGCCATTCATCATCCTGTGTGCTCCTGCCAACATCCCAGAGGCAAGAGAGAAACAGAACTGGTCAAACAGCAGCAAGCGCTAAGCTGTGATAGATCGGAGAAGAAGACAGTGAGAAAGGAGGACTGGCTCAGTCCTTTAATGTAGTTCTAGGATCCCTGCTGCTTACAACAGCCATACCCTACTGCATTAGGCAAGTAGCCTCATACACCATATTAAGACCATATGAAATATTTGTTTGTAAATCACAGTAATACTTAAATCTTTGCCTAAATTATGGCCTCTTAAAAAGTGAGTAATAACAGCATAGGCACAAGAAGAAATATGTCTTAATTATTTTAGCTTATCCATAACCCCTCTGGATCTCTCTATGCCAGCTGCAGAGGCACTCATTTGGAAACTGCACTGTTCAATAACCTCTGCATATCACTTTCCATTAAAATATGAAAGCCTAAGCTATCTACTTACGTCAGAGCCTAGAAGTCAATGCAACTTTAAATTGATGCTTAATATTCACAAATTCTTGTATTAGCATGCAAGAACATAAGCAGTTGTTTTGGGGTTTTTTTCCCCTTATTTTTGTTTATTATTTTAGATTTCTTCTGAATGCAAACAGTCTCCTCGCACAGGATGTAAATTATTATTACAATGAAAGCAGCCAGAAGGACAGAAGCTTGGAAATGATTTCTCCTCTGAGCAGTAGGAGATTGTTCGGGTCCTGCTGTTTTGAAAACCTTCTTCCCCCCACGCAGGCTACCCTGTGAAGATAAAGCCGTTTGAATATTTTGGCAATCAGAGAAAGCCCCAACATAAATTATGGATACAGAAACTCAGAAGACATTCTAACAAATAGAATACTATGGGACCCATTTTTCAGCCACCATATGGTGTCAACAGAATGCCACTTTGTTTCTTTTGGGTAGCAGCTCGTCATTAAAAAACTAAACAGGCTGGGCCTTTTTTTTCTTTTTTTTTTTTTTGTTCCTTTTTTTTTTCCTTTTTCTTGAGGGAATCTAAAGTGATTATGTTTAAAAAATAACAAGTTATAAACTAGCCTATTGCTTTACCATCTTCTTTCCATGGTGCATATAAATATTTAGTTGTTTCCTTTTTCAAGCAAGAACAGGAAAGTGTCTGTCATTGAAGCTCAGATGCTTAAATTTTGTTACATATTTTCAGGTGTGAGGAAAGTTATTCTATAACATTAGACTTGTTGCAGCCAATTTACAAGTTGTTCTTTAAGATCTAAACCTTGCCTCTATCTTGATCGCACAGTCCATGTATTTCCCTTGTATCCTGGAAGATTGTAATCGAAGATGAGACCAGTTTTGATTTTTGGTGTTCATTTATGCAGAGAAAAGGGTGTGGTATGAAGAATGCAAATATCTCCTGACACAGAGAAGATTTTGTTTGCTTTGGCAGGTTTTCCTTCATAATATCATCTGATATAAACCAAACTATTTCCTTCCATTAAGTGAAAAACTTGAAAAATAGATCAGTTTTAACCATAGTTCCATGAGTATTTTATGCAACTTACAAAATTTTCATTTCTTCTAAAATAATCCTAAATTAAATTAGGTCAGTCTTTTCCTCTATTGAAAGTAGTGCAGCTGTTTTGGAAGGGATACTCCAAAAAAAAGCTCCAGAAAAACAGCCTGTCCCTCTTTTTTCTGGGTTTTCTATACTCACATCTCCTTTTGCCACTATCCTGCAGTCAGAACATTATTGGGTCTTTGAGTTTGATTTTGGGTCTCATGATGACAATTAGCTCTAACAGAGTGCAAGGTCACAAACAGAACAATTTGAATTTGCTGAACTTCCATTTTCTGGATGAAATAAGTCAATGGTCTGGACAGGTACTGGTGTATTAAGATTGAAGTTGTTGCCCTTAATTTTTGTCTTTTCCATGCCAAAGTAAATTTCTTGTCTTTTCTATGCCAAAGTAAATGTACTTTGAGAGATCTCTTGATTCTTTCATTGGCTTTCGTTGTCTCTAATTTTCCTTCAATACTACCAAGTTATATAGTAAAAGAAAAAAAAAAATCATGTAGTGATGGAATAAGCCATGCTTACACACTGTCAAAACAATGACCCTGAGTCCATTTACAATCATAGCTATTTGGTTCTGCATGGAAAATTACTAATTTGTCCACAGGCCTATGTGTCTTTTTCCTCCCTGATGGAGGAATACATCACAAATACTGCCCTCTCCCTTTCCCAGGTGAGAGCAGCAAATCATGAAGCATGTGTAGCAATTTCTTCCCTCTTTCAAGTTAGCTTAACCTAGAAAAAGGTTTGTGTAATGATAAAACAATACTGGAATCTGTCTCTGTAGCTAAAGATCACATTCATAAAACCAGCAAAACTCAAAAATCAACTATATGGAATTAAAGAAATCAGAATGAAATCACTCACAAGTGTTGTCCTGGTTTCAACTAGGATAGAGTTAATTTTCTTATTAGTACGTGGTACAGTGCTGTGTTTTGGGATTTAGTATGAGAATAATGCTGACAACACACTGATGTTGTAGTTGTTGCTAACTAGTGTTTACCCAAAATCAAGGACTTTCCAGTTTCCCGTGGTGTGGCAGTGAGGATGTGCACAAGAACCTGGGAGGGACCATGGCCAGGACAGCTGTCCCGAACTGGCCAAAGGGATATTCTATACTTCATGGAATAAACACACTACAGTGCATAAACTGGGGGAAACAGGCCGAGAGCTGCAGATCACTCTCAGGGTTGGGCCAGCCATTGGTCAGTGGATGGGGAGCAATTGTCCTGTGCACTACTTGTTTCTCTTGGGTTTTATCTCTGTATCTTCTCTTCCTTATTAGTATTATTATTGTCATTATTACCATTATGAATATAGTATAATTACTGTTGTATTTTATTTTCTTTCAATTAACAAGCTGTTGTTATCTGAACCCACAAGGTTTACCCTAACTTTCCAATTGTCCTCCCCACCAGGGCCTAGGAGGGGAGTGAACAAGCAGTTGTGTTGTTCTTAGTTTCCAGCTGGGGTAAACCACTACAGGTAGTTTACAAGTTAGGAATGGAATAAACCTCTTAAATCATTCTCCCAAGACAAACTCTTTTGTCCAATGTATTTTTCAATCCAGTTGTAAAAAGCTATTGATTAGGTGTGATTTCCTGTAGGGGATCCATTATTAGCCCAAGATATATCACAACCAGAAAAATCTTATTATTTTTTCTTTTTCTAAATTTTTGGACTATTTTTCCCAAAATGATCCTCAGAAAGCTCCCATTTCTAGACTAGTTATTCCTCCTTTTTTTGTTGTTGTTGTTATTTAATCTGGTTTTTCTTTTTTTTTTTTTCTTTTTGCTTTCAAATGTGAAAGCAAATAAGTGAAAACCAAATCAAACATGCTGCTTATAAGCACAAGTCTTTTTATTCACAGATATTCCATCTGAAATTTATACAATTCAGCTCTGCTTGTCTGGTCACAGTTGTCTTCCGTTTATGTCTGACTGCATAAGTATGAATTAGAACTATAAATAGCTGTTGATATTTATTATTTGTATAACACCATCACTATGAGAGAGATATTTTTTAAAAAAAAAAAGTGTTATCATATCTTTGGCTACAGAAGGTGACAGCAAAAAGTGATGGAGCTCTGACAGTTTTGGTTTTGAATTATGTGCTTATATACAGGAAGTATAAGACTTTCCCTGAGGAAATTCCATCCTGTTGGCTAGGGATGGAAATAAAACACGGAAAGTCTAGGAAAGCAAGTGTGGCAATGTATGCATATAAATATATGTCCATTAGGGAATTAGAGATGTCTAAGTTGGGAGTGCTTAGAAGACTGAAAGATCAGTCCAGTTTAAATCACATCTTTGCTGAATTAATTTATTTCTTAATAGCACACATGCTAATGGTTAATCCTTACACATTATTAATCACTAAGGCCATACAAAGCTATTAGCCTTTAGTACCTATATCCTAAATCAGAGATGAGTGCACACCATCACAGCTGTGTAGTTAACACTGATAGCTACAGCCACTGATGATTGTGGTAGCTGAGATCAGACTTCAGAGCAGTTGATTAGAGAAGTCAGAACTAAGTCAGACTTATCTTGTTTCATCCTGTGACATTGTTGCTATTGCCCTGCTCCCTCATCTGCTTTATCTGCTCCTGGCTGCTTATCTTAGTTTTTGGTTTTGCCAATCATTTTTCTTGTATTCAGCAGGATGATCTGTTTGCTATTATTTGAGCTTTCCTTCTCCTTTGTCTAGCAAATTATCATCATTTGAATGTTTCCTACCAGCAGCTACATTCATCTTCCCTTGCTTTGACTATTTCAACTTAAATAGTCACATAAAATATTTATATGTTGTATCTGTCTATGCCATCATACTGCTACAATAGACTTATAGAATCACCATGTGGTTTGGGTTGGAAGGGACCTTAAAGACGATCTAGTTCCAATGCCCATGCCTTAGGTAGAGACAGCTTCCACTAGACCAGGTTGCTCATATGCTTGCTCTCATTACAGTAATTTATTATGCATATGTTCAGGTTCAAAGCAAATATTGATTATATTCTGATAAGACATCTGCTTTAGCTGCAGAGGTAATGCAGTTTGACCTCTTCCCAAAGAAAGAAGGGAAGAAGTATTAATCTTATAATCTGACCTAAGATTCCCCACTTGAGCTGTCCAAAGAGTGTCTCACTCAAATTTGCTTGCTCACTGAAAGGTGTTCATTAGTGAGCAAGACCAATGTAGAACCAGTTGCTCTCTCTTAGCAGCAAACAAAACCATCATGATTAGGCTTCCTACAAAGACAACTCAGAGAAGAGAATACAGTCATGAGATGAACTAAGATCTTGTTCTTAATCATGTTCTACTAATGCTTTTTTTATGGAGTTGAGCAAACTTTAGAGTAAATGTGATTATTTTTTCAGCAATAATAACTGTATAACAAGGCTTCAAACAGCTCAAGGCATGTTTTTTAGATGATGTACAATGCTGTAAATATTGCTGTTAGTTTACCATTTCATATCTAATAAAAATCCCTGTGCCTTATCTGGCAATTTATGATGTGAAGAGAGAAAGAAAAGGGTCTTTATGTGGCTACTACGCTCTTTAAATTAATTTTTATGGTGCTCTCAGAAAGTTATTGTTATCCATTTCACCAACAGAGAAATGAATCATAGATAATGGGTAAGCACCTTTGTACTGTTTACAGAGTTTCAGACTTTAAAGTTTACATCCTGGTAAGAAAGTATATCAATTTAATTAGGTGCTTTGAGTAATTTAACCAAGTAAGTTGTTTGGTGATAAGTCCTTAGTCCTCAATCTTCTTCTGATTAAAAGGATGATTAATTTTCTGTTGCTTAAAAAGCCTTCAGCAACAAAGGATCCAACCACAGGTTTTGCTAATATTCCCTTTTCCATTTATATTCTGAGCATGGGAAGTAGGTGGAGATGAGCTGCCTGGCACTTTGTTTGTTGGAATATATTCAGTATTCCATAATTGCAAAATTTCCTCATGTCATGCTTCAAGGGTGGGCAGTTTTATGTTATTCCCAGTTTTGATGATATGCCAGTTGGTACAGCTCAGTGCGTTTTGGAGCACTGTAAAATTGGAGTTCATGGAACAACTGGTTTTCATTTCAGTCCCTCCTTTCTCATAGTCTGTTGCTTTCTCCTTGGTTCTGAAGTTCAATCTTTATGTGGAATTGTATTTCTACTTTTTGGAGTACCCTGGCACACACCATTACCTAATCTCTCCACTAATAATTGTGGATTTAAAGCCTCTGATCCCTTTTTCTCTCCCTGGAAGAATAAACACCAGACACTTTTTTGTCCTCTGCCCACCGTGTTTCTTAATGTTGGAATTTCTTTGGAATTTCAGCAGCAGTTCCCAGCTGCCCTAGAGGGAGGATCTTCATCTTGAACAACCCCGGAAAGCTGCCAGGAAAGCAAACAAGCACTCTGTGCTTGTGGAAACCATAGATGTCTCCCTAAAAGAGTTTCTGGAGGGTGTCAGGAGGAGAGCTGCTTTCTACTATAAAGGAGAATGCTAACTTTGGGCCACTAAGTCTTTCTGTCCTGCTTTGAAACTGCTCCAAGACTGTGGTGTGTTCCAGCCATGTTTGCTGACACCGGTGGTGTCTTTACACTCCAGCAGCCATGCTCCGTGTTACACCTGTTGGTCGGTACTCCATGTGGCACTTTGCAACACAGTGGGGAAGGATGCCTGTTCTGTGGCATCTGAGGTGCTCCCACAGGGCTGGCCACTCTCAACATGTGAATGTAAATGATGTCAGGAGAGGAGAAGGGACACCTCACCCAACTTCTTCACTGCCAGTCAGAAAGTAATAGTCAAGAATTAGAGTATTTGCATTTTAAAAGTGTCAGAAGGAAGAATACAGCTAAAGCCTGAGCATCCCACTCCTGTCACATTTCTCAGGGCAGGAAAAGTATCTCAAAGGTTTCTCACTTCAGTTGTACTCAGGTCGAGTAATTTTAAGTCATATAAGCTTATAATTTATTTTCATACACTTACTAGACTGGCTCTTATTTCATGCACTACATTTTAGCTGAACCAGATTAATTTAACCTGTGTTTGTGGCTGTCCATATTTTAGACTGCCTTCAGCATGCTACTTTACCAGATTTAAGTCAGCAGTGAATCACAAGCAAACTTTGGTCTGGCATTACTTATCTTGCCCTCAGGTTAGCAGCACTGCTTAGAAATGTGTCTTAAAGAAAGATGCCTGAAATGCTAACCTGAGCAATTTTAACTTCTCTCTTTTGTATCACACTGCTCTAGGCTTACAGGGGTAATTACATCGAGCAGAAATACCTGCTGCCATGCTCACTTTCTACACATGTGGCTGTGGAAGGTCTGTGAATCTGCTTGGGAATTTTTAATTAGTTATTATTTATTTGGGGGCACTTAGCACTGTTTCTCGCTGTCTATCTTCCCATCTCTCTTTTTAGCTCATTCTCCCCATTTCCTTATGTCCCACAAGATCCTCGGGGCCTCCTTTCCTGCTCTCTCCTTTTTCCTTATCCTTTGTTTATTTTCCCCCCACTGTTAAGCCTTGTCTTTCTGCTTTCCTGTTGCCTTCCCTGCCATTATTTTTGGCCAGGTATTGCAGGTGACACAAACCTGATGTTTTCAGATTGAAAAACTATCCAAAAGAATGCCTCTTCCCTTCATTAACTAGGGAGAGGGAATTAGCTAGGCCACTAAATCTAAAGGCTATTTCCTTATCTAATCCAGAAGATACTGCTGCTGTGGGAGAGAGACAACTGTGATTTTAGAAGGTAGATTTTAGAATGTGAGTGTAATAATGATGTAACATCTTTGCTAAACTTTGCCAAACAATCCCTCATTACATTTTCCTCTCATTTACCGTGTTTATTGTGGCATGCAAAGCAAGGCAGAGGATTTGCCTGATTTAATGTCAGCAAATCCAATGGGATCAAAACATTGCTACCCAGTGTTTTTCTTGTTTCAAGCAGGTCATGGGGAGTTATACTACCTGAGCAGTCTCTTCCATCGCCTCAGTTTGGACTGTTTCCTCTAAAGGAAACCTATACAGGATGGCTGTTGATTGGCAAAACTTCTCATAAAATATCCTGCTTTCTGTCACTCAGCTGAGCACATACTTGTAATGAAGTGTAAAGGACTGACTTTGCATTAATCTAATACATTCTCTCTTTAACAAAAGTAAAAATATAAAAGACAGCATTAATTCTTCTGCATTAAAATATACCACAGGCACAAAATCATGGAATCACAGGATATTTTAACCAGGAAGAGACTTTTTGGAGATCAGCTCTTAGGTCAGAACAGATTTTTCTGGGCTTTGTACTGAAAATCTACCAAGGTAAACTTTGCACAGCCTCTCTGACAACTTGCTCCACTGCAAGATAGTGATTAAAAATTAAAAAAGGCAGAAAATACCAGACAAATTCTTCTTTATATAAAATTTCAACTTCTTTCAGTTTATCGTGTCCCATCCTCATACCCACTTCAAAGAGCTTGGCTCAGTTTTCTGCTTTTTCTCCAGAGCTTCCTTTCAGCTCCAGAATGGATAAGTACAAGTTCTTCCCTCCCAAATGCAGTTTGCCCTTTTCATTGGTTCTTCTCCCATTGTTGATGAACATTTCTTCTTACTCTCATCAATAGAGCCATGATATCTTCGGATGAGTTTGCCTATCTGCTTGTAACCCAGTTTTCATCTGCTGCTAGATATTGCAAGGCACATCACGCATGATAACTTGAGTTTCTTGCATTTCTCATTTTGGGACTTTGCACAAACAAATCTAAGTATTTCTCACAAATTTTCCCTTTCTAATATTTTCCTTAGTGCCATGGTCATTAATCTTTTTCTAGTCTTCAGTGTCTTTATTTTAAAATCACTTGTCTTTTTCTCTTTCATGACCTGACAACTCTTCATAGCCAAATCTTCTTCTTGTTTCAAAAATGTCTCAGAGGAAAGAGACAAGAGTCTTGTGAAAATCTTTCTGATGTTATAATTTTAAAAAAAAAAAAAAATTACTTTAAAGTTTACTTTTCCTCTCACCGGTTGGCACAGTTCCTTGCCACCTACAGCTAAATGATATGGGGGAAAGTGTCTCTGTTACTTCAAATCTTTCGGCTAATCCTGTCCTTCTCAAAGTTACACAGATGAAGAAGAAATCCAACAAATGTTCTGCTTAACTGGCCTTTTGAGTAGACACTACAGTGGTGGCAAAAGCAAAACCTTGTCCAAAAGGCTCTGTAAATGTTAGGTGCTTTTCAGTGGCTAGTACAACCATAATGTACTGACTATATCATTGACATTCAGCAGAAGCCATATAAAATTCATGGTCTTTGATAATATTGTTTTCTGATCCAGTTCTCTGATCTCCAATTTTCAGGATAAAAGGCATCGATATGTAACACTCACTTATTTCATCTTAATAATGCTGCTCTTTCAGAAAAATAGGCCTTCTGACAACTCTGGTTCTACAGCTAAACAAAAAGTTCCTTAGTTCTGATGCAGTTTCTAGCCCTTTACAGCAGGTTACATGCCTTTATATAGCATTGGCACTTTCATTTATCCAAATCATATCTGTCACCAGATGTAATCTCTTCTTCTTCAGTGATTTACATCGGGCTCTTTTTCAGATTTATGTTGTTTCCTACTCCTCTGATAATGTTATTCAATTTTAGTTACACTCTTCACTGGTACTGCCAGGTATTAAAACATTACTCCTACAATTCTTGCCCCATTATCTAGAACATCTCTTTTGCCCAGGAAGCATCTAGAAGACTTCTCTTAAAGTGCTACTTTCCCAAGGGGGTGTTGAAACACCTCACTTTAGTCAATCCAGTCTGACAGAATGTAGTGTGAAACCAAATATCCTGAATATATCTTGCCACCAAGAACTCATATACAACTTGTCATAATGAGGACAGCATATGGGTGTTCCACACATTATTTTCCTCATAGTCAGAGTCAAAAACATCCCACCATAATGCCACTTTTCAGTGTTACCACCTAGGAATAAAAGTTTTCTGAAACTCTCACAGTTTCTTTTCATTCCTTTCACAAATATCAGTTGGTCCAGTTCTATGGTCCCGGCACCTCTTCAGCAATGTACAGAGCTGTAGACACTGGAAGTCCTTTTTCACTTCTAATATTACTGTTTGGGGAAGTTTTTCCTGACAGTACTGTTTGACACTTAAGTGAAGTAGATTCCTTTTATATCCCACTAGTCTGACTGATAAAGATTTTTACACTGTTGGCATCATGTTTTAGAAATGCTTTTATTTTGCTTTGTCTGAAGAAAACAGTCCAGGTGTGATTCAGTATCAGTTTGAATTTACGGTCCTTCCAAGAAGCACCTCATCAGTCTTTTCCCCCTTTGAGCACCTCTGGGAGAGTTTAATCTTTCTCCGCTGATTAAGGAGACATTTAGAGACCAACTTCTAATTCTGTGGAAGCTGGCCCAACAAACTAGTTAGTACAAACTAACAGTTTTCTGTCCTGGGAAGGAGCAGATGATGATTTGAACCAATCTTAAACTGTGTAGGGTCTAAGACCACATTTACAGTGTCTGTTACAATTTCTCCCACAGTCTACAAAGTCAGACTAAGTGCTATGATTCTGGTGCCAACCTGTTGCTTTGGTATCAGAAGGTAGAGGAAAAGGAGAAAATAGAATACTGTTGAGTTTTTTCCAAACCATACCAAACCAAAAACCAAAAACAAAACATAAAAAAAAAAAATGAAGAAAAAAAAATCTAAAAGGGAAAAAAAAAACTAAAAGGGAAAAAAAAAACAACCCACAAACATAAAAGCCTAAGTCGAGTTGCCATTCTATAAAGAGGTCCTTGAGGATTTCCCTGCTTGTGGTAAATTACATTATTGTGTGGTGAGCCATAAAGAAGCAAAAGGGTGAAAAACAGTGATTGCTGCTCATTGTTTTGTCTCACTTTTCGTTGTACTACTGGCAAGAGTCAGAAAACAGACTCTGAGATTTAAGAGAATTGCTAAATTATTGTATTGCCCACAGAGTTTGTTTGCTGCACGAGGTGATTTGTGGAACCCATGCTAATAAATAAAACCCTATTCCTTTATTACTCTTTCCTATGTGAGAGTTCACTCTCAATTTAAAAGGAAATAAAGAAGTGGTCTTCGACAAAAAGTTCACTCCACCAGTTTTATTCAAAATAGTGCAACAAGGTTTTGCAATCAGGGGAACTGCTGCAAGAAAGTAACAGACAATTACTGGTCCAAACAAAACAGAAACAAGGAAGAAAGTCAATTTGTTTACAAAGTAAGAGATGTGACCGCCCTGTAATAAAGTCCCTTTCCAGAAATAACTTAGAGTGATAAAGCCTAAAATCTATAATAAAGCCCTGTGATACAGCTTACAAACATTTATAGCAAGAAGGGGACAAATTAAATCCCAGCAATCTGTAGTGAAATGTTATTATATTTTGTTAAAATATAAGTATCTATCTTGATCTCCCTGTAACCTAAAATGTCAAAAGAAGAATGCTAAATAATGCCATGAACTCAGCTGGCTGCCTGTTTCCAACAGATCTATGGATGTGGCCATTGTTGTTTAAATCTTAAGACTATTTATTGACTTGAATGAGATCTCATGGTGTACTGGATATGGCTGTGATGGACACAATTTTCTTCCATGTGGTGCTGTGCTTTGCTTTTGGGACTAAGACAGCGCCAATAACATACTGATGTTTTGGCTGTGGTGGAGCAGCATTTGCAGAGTGTCAAGTCTTTCTTCTTTTTCCAAATCTTCTTCCCCCCCACCCCAAGTAATTATGTTAGGGGCACACAATAAGCTGGGAAGGGACATAAGCAGCAGACAACTCAAACTGACCAAAGGGATATTCCATGCCATATAATGTCATGCTCAGCAATCAAAACATAGCGGAGAGGTTTCAGGAAGGAAGGCAGACATTGCTCAGAAACTGAGTATCAGCCTGCTTGTGAGAGGTAGCGAATCATTGCCTTTGCATCACTTGTTTTGTTCTTTACTCCCTTTTTTTTTTCCTTTTCTTTTTCCTTTCATCTTTCCCCTTCCTTGATTTATTAAACTATTTTTATTTTGGCCCGTGAGGTCTTTTTTAGTCTTGCTTTCGTATTGTTTCCCCTGTCTCACTGCAGGAGGCAGGGAGTCAGCAAGTGGTTGTGTGGTGCTCAGCTGCTGCCTGGGGCTAACCCACAACATATGTCTGAAGAACTGGCTCTAGTACAGCTAGTTTGCCAGTAGAAGTAGTCTGAGTCATCTTGTTATTCACTAAATTCATAAATCTGTTTCTAATCCTTGGTCATCTTCTGCTGATAATTTTTGGTGTAGAAGAGTGGCTTTAGCTATTCATTGTTGAGTTATTCATGCACAAATGTTTTCAGAAAAAGCAAGGGATCAATAGAATCAATTATTATAATTAACTGGAAAAGAGAAGAATCACAAGTGATCTAACACTGCAGCAAGGCATATTTTAGTTGGCTATTAGGAAAGTTTTTATCTCAGGATGGAGTTTACTGCCAATAACAATAAGAAAATCAGTTGGAATAATAAAATTGTTTCTGACTTTAATGGATGCATTTTAATGATAAAATTTGATACCTAAAATGTCCTACTAGCAAACCCTAATCAATATTAGACAACTACAACTCTACTGAAATTCCCTGTATTTTGGATCAAGGGTTTTTCTCCTAGGATAGATTGTGGTATTGCTGTTTGTCAGATCTCTTGCATGACCTTGAACACATCAGATACCCATTCATAAAAACACTAGTTTATGAATACTTTAATAGCATTTTGGGAAAAGATTGTGAAGTGCAGAGATATTCTGATGATGGAAGCTGTATACATTCTAAAGTGATTGGTTTTCTGTTTGACTTTCACTTCTTTTTTTTCTCCTGAATAATCCTGGGTTCATTTTTAAGGCATTACTTTGTTGAAGTCACTGGGAGTTTTGCTTGCACAGGGTCTAGATGACTGAGTAAGCTCTGTGAGTGATGAGGGGCTGTTTGGTAATTACTTTTGAGGCATGTCATTATTCTGAATATCATCCAAACTCAAGGCTATGTCTGACTCATTAGATTTGTGAAAGGTTTTTTTGCCATGGCACAACACAGCATTTACATTCAAGCCACAGCTCTTGCTGTCACTGTACTTTAACCACATTGTATCATGTTATGTAATTTTGATAAAAGGTAGTACGATTGTTGAGATTTTCAAGGTCTTGATAAGCAAATGATTCACTACAAACCATTAAAATATGTACTGTGTAATGGAGGGACATGACATTGGTGAATTGTTTCCTTTTAAATCATTAACTGTCCATTAGTGAGACAGTTTAATTAAAGCTTTAAAAGGCTAAGCTATTTCTAAAACCCAGTAAAGAATGATAGTCATATGGAAGTGAATCTGATGCAAAATATTTGTAAGACACATGAGATCCAGAGAATATCTCTATCCAATCCTTGAATTTATCAACCTTCTCCTCCAAAAAGGCAGTATCAGACCTCATGCTGTCTTCTGTCACCTAGTGCAGAAGTATTTAGAATACAGGAGATGGTCATCTGTTCATTTGGAAGAAGCAGAAGAAAGTAATATTTTTTATGTTTCATCTGGAGCTCTGGGTCGAGTTCTGGGTTTCTCAGTACAGGAGAGACATGCACATACTGGAACATCTCCAGCAAAGGTCCACAGCTTAGTAAAGGGCTTAGAATATCTGACACAAAAGGAGAGGCTGAAAGAAATGGAACTGCTCAGCCTGGAGAAGAGAAAGTTCAGAGGATGACTCTATCAATGTGTGTAAACATCTGAAGGGAGAGTAAAGAAACTGGAGACAGGCCCAGTGGTGCCCAGGGAAAGGATAAGAGATAATAAACAGAAGGCAAAGCACAGGGAAATCTGTTTAAATAGAAGAATTTTTTTTCTTTTGTTTTTTTCTTTTGTTTTTTGTTATTTTTACTGTGATACCAGTCAAACACCAGCACAGGTTGCCCAGAAAGTTTGCAGACTCTCCATCCTTGAAGGTATTCACACATGACTGGATGTTGTTCTGAGCAATCTGTTTTAGCTGATCCTGCTCTGAGTAGACTTGTTGAACTATGTGATCTCCAGAGTTTTCCTGCAGCCCTAGTGGTTCTGTGATTCTTTGATTATTAGTGTATAAGAATTTTCAGCTGCACTGCAAAAGTGTCTTCTCTGTCCTTCTCTCCTGTGTATATCTATTTAATCACAATTTATAACATTAATAAAACCAACTAAGAACCTAGCTGATTGCTGAAAGAGCTGTGAGCTATGAATTCAGTTCCTACTCCTTAAAAGAACGTCTTGGCAGATATCAAAAAAATTTAGTACTTTGTTATCAGCAGTATAATGTGGATATACCCAGTGCCAGAAATGGAACATCCATTTCTGGTAAGGAGAAAGTAATGCCTCTATCCTTTCTTCCCCTGCCACTGAAGGGTCCCGATTTATGTCAACTGTGCTGGTGGCTTTTGTGTTACAGACACCTGTCTGCTCTGAGAGACATCAAACCACTTTAATTAAATTTTCTCTAGGGGGAGTTTAGTAGAGCAGGATGTAATTACCCAGACAGGAATTTTGTAAGAGCATTGAACTTAATATCCTCTGCTTTGGGTAAAACTGTCATTGGATGTTTAATGAAGCAAAATGGTGAGGGAGCTCTCTTTTACTTTTCTTCTAAAACACAGTACTTTGTTATGAGTCATAAGTATTGATTTAATGAATAAAATGTTTACTAATGGACTACCAATGTCACTTCTTTTAGCTTTTTGCCCCAGTATGGCATCTTCTTGACTCATTTGTGAGACTTGTTTCAAAGTACCAGGTCAAACTTCACATTTTAAGGTAGCTGAACAGGAACACAGTGATGAAAATTGTAAGATTTTAGGATTTTCTTGTAAGAAAAATATGTTTGTTTTTAAACCATTTTTGCTCCTCACAGGAAGTTCTTTCACAGAGAGGGATGTGTGTCTCTATAGTTAGAACTTATGAAAGAAAAATAAATCTTCCCCACTAAAATAGAAAAGTGAGGAGTTTTTTTCAGAATTCATTTATATGTCTATCTATAGTTAATTTGGGCTGCATCTTGGGTTGTAAATCGATTTACCTACGAGTATCACTTTGTTTATGCATCTGCAGTTGTCAGGTAATATACGAATTAGGCTAGGTACACACAGAGTAATTGAGTCTCTCAATGCCAATACAAGGTATCCTTAGAAATCAGAGAAACCATGGTCAGCAAGGAGTTCAGTTTAAAACAGACCTGGAGTTCCTGCAAAAGAGTACGGAAATGCCACACTTAAATCAGTGGCAAAGGCCACACTTAAATCAGGAGACCAAAAACATATTATCAGAGCTGAGATTATTGGAATGAAATGATAAACATCATTTTTTGTTTTGTAGGACTGTCTTGTCATGGCAAATCAGCGGCACAACCCTTACAAAGTCAGATCAGACAAGATAGTGTCATGGCTTTGGCAGGTGGGAACCACACAGCTGCAGAAAACATTGTCTTCTTGTCAGATAGGAACTCAGCTGAAAATAATGCTTCTAGCCCATGAATTTTGGAAAAATGAAGAACTGTATGATAATCAAGTGTTCTAGCCAGTCAAATTTGGACCATCAGATTTCATAGAGTCCTGTATTGGCTCTACTCAGTCCCCAAACCAATGTAGTTTTTGGGGTTTTGGTCTCCCTCTCACTTTCTGCAATCAAGTATGTTTTACCTACAAGACTAAAAAATAAAGAAGGAAGAAACACCAATAAACTTTATCACACTGGGAAAGGGAAGGGAATTGGGCATTCTTTTTCTTTTCATCTATTATTTCTAGACCCAGAAATTAACAGAATTGAGATTATGGTCATGTCAAGTGCTTCACTTACCTGGGATGGAGCATCTTGTTGGCACTGCACGTATGGCAGGGAGAAAAGCAAATTGTTGGCTTCAGAAATCACCCCAGTTCTTTGACGTCATTAAGAAGACTTTTTCAGAAAGTCATGTGTGTTTTCTTGAGGCTGAGGTTTCAGATTATTGACAAGTCACAGATATAAGACCGGAAGACCACACCTTACTTCTCTTTCCTATACAATATGCACATCCATGCAAGTGTTCGGCAAGATCTCAACCCCTGCTAATTTCATGTTAACTGATCCACATAAAGCCATAAAGGACAGATGTACTTTTTATGACTTCTGATCTCTCACAAAGTATCCTGAGATCCTTTATCCTTAGCATTTTCCTTAAGTGTTTGAGTTAGATGCATTACTGGAGTTAGGAATTTTCCATGTAATTTGGACACAGATCATAATCAATTGCTATTAATTCCTATATCAACTTTAGGAAAGGCAAAAAGAAAACACACTTTTCTAATAATTCTTCTAAAATTAATTAGTTCTTCCTGTACATGCAAATATTGAAGATTTGATGAAATTTCTGACAGATCCCTCCAAGCTTCTAGGCAATTTAGAAGAAGTAAGAGAGGGAAGAGAGAGACATGGGAAACAAGAGATACCATTTCTGAGCAACAGACTTACAAAATACGTCTAGCAAAGAGATTATCAATAAACATAAGCATTTTAATAGTGACAAAACATTCAAAAGATGCAGTTCATATTGCTGATAAGTAGCAGTACTTCATCTCTTTCTTCCCTCTCCATCTAACTTCTGTGCATATCGGCAATAGCTGAACTCTTCAGTCCTTTATATTCAAATGAATGTTTCCCACCAAAATATTTATTCAAATGGCAATGGTAGTGATTTTCAGATTCTCACAGGCAGAGTGGAAACAGAAAGATAAATTACTTTCTCACATTACTTCAGTGTTATTGTTATCATATATTGTGTGATGTTCCCTCATTATCTGTCGGTACACAAATCCAAGCAGTGCATAAGTTCTGAACCAAAAGTAAAATAGCAAAACATTTTTCAAAATGTTTTCAGCATTTTTAGATTTAGATGAAGAGAAAAATGTGCCTAACCCTGGTTGATAATAGACATTAAAATTCTGAACATGTGCATAGGCTTGAGGTACCTGAGCAGACAAGAAGCTGAATTCTCTGTTGAGCTCTGGTCCTTTTGTTCCACTTGGGTTATGTGAAATGGAGAGATTCTAATTTCAACAGCCACGGAGGGTTATCATTGCTGTTAAAAGGATGGGATGATGGGCTCTGCTCTAATGAATCCCTCCCTTCATACTGAAAAAATGCTATTTTGAGAGAGAAGGGACACTGCAGCAAAGTAGAGTTACCCCTGAACCTCTTTCCTGCTCTCACAGTCTAGGCCATCATGACACATGCATTTAGGATGTGTAACCAACTTTCAAAGTGAAAGAACTCACATGCTGCAGAAAGAGATCTATCCCAACACAATTTCCAAGCTGAAGTTTTGTGTTTCTTTCAGCTTAGGAAACGTAGATTCATTCATGTGAGAAGGGGTGGGTGAAAGGAACCAGAATACTATAAGATTAGGAGGAGATTGCTGAATTAGATTATATTTTTAATTCCTTATATTGTAAGCAAATCCAGTGAGATATAAGAAATCTGAAAAAATATACATAACAGAGGCAATTCTTATATCTCACTTTATGTGGTTGTGGAAGCACAGGTTCTTCATCCTCCAAATTTTTCGGAAAAATGTATGTAGTTAGATAATTGGCAGCTGATAGACTTCATTTAATTTAGATTTATACCTAAATTTTAGGCCTCTAGTGAATTCCTAAACCCTACATTCTTAGAAAGTCAGCGAAGAAAATAAATGCATTTGAAGATTTCAGAGGAGGAGCCTGTTTGCCTAAACTTGAATTTAAACAAAAATTTTATACAACAGACCTACCAATACTTCTGCAGAATTCCATTGCAAGAGGACAAACACTGACATAATGAGGGGCCACATTAATAAATGATGCTGAAGTGACAGGTGTTTAGGGATTCAGATGTCACAGAAGAATGTTGCTTGATCTTACCTAGATCAGTAGCTCCTGAACTGACTTCTAAACCAATTATTGTATTTATCATCTATCTCCATCCTGGTCTCTAATATCTCTTGGGTTGACATGTTCACGATGAAATGCTTTCTGTTTGGCTTCAAAAAGAGCTGCATACCTGTTAAATGTTAAGACATTCCCTTTTCTGAGTTCTTTGGGGTTCTTTCAGTGTGTTGTTCTGCTTTACTCCTACTAAAATATGGAAATAATCATGTTTATATTTGTGGGTTTCCTGCCTACCCTTAGAAAAAATGATTCTTACAAAACATGCCAAGACAAGAAATGGAGAAGATCAAACCAATTAGACTAGAAGATTAGTTCAGATGAATAACCTTAACCTCAAATCTGGTGCACTGGTGAGCTCTAAGTTAGGAGCCTAATTTTCTGAATTCCTTCAGTAGAAGTTAACAGGTAAGTATTTCTGGATGGCCTTTTCATACATCTAAGATGTGAAATGCCTTTATAATTGCCCCCTGTAAAGACAGCCTTAGGGACTAGCTTTTTCAGACAACTAACAATGCCTGATCAATAATGCAGTCTTGGCTGAAATCCTCAGACATCCATCTGTGACCTGTTTTGGGAGGGATTGTTTTTCCTCTTTTTTTTTTTTTTTTTCCCTTGCCTTTATTTCATTTCATGGCTTTAGAAGTTTCTAATCTGTAAAAGAATTTTAACTTTCATCTGTAGGTAATAAGGCATCTCATGCTATAGCTTGAGAGGGACATTGAAACTCCCCAAAAAGACATATAAAGTACTTATAAGCAAATGCACCTTATTCTGTAAAATAACCCTTTATATGTTTTGTTTTGTGCTTTTTTTCTCTGAGAAACTCCAAAAATCATTGTAGATCAGGTCCAAAATCTTAGAGGAAAAATAGTAACCATAAAAAGAGAGATATTTTCTGTCCTTACTGTGGCATGGTTTGTAATTTTCTTTTTAAATTTTAATTTAAGCAAATGTTCTGGGTCCTGAAATAATTTTGAATGACCTTTACTTTTCCTTAATATTCCTTTTCAAAACTATTGATCCTTCCAAGCTAAAAGTAATT
>JAWWTY010000106.1:107971082-108065140 GCA_035222235.1 Margarornis squamiger
TTCATGGCTTTAGAAGTTTCTAATCTGTAAAAGAATTTTAACTTTCATCTGTAGGTAATAAGGCATCTAATGCTATAGCTTGAGAGGGACATTGAAACTCCCCAAAAAGACATATAAAGTACTTATAAGCAAATGTATCTTATTCTGTAAAATAACCCTTTATATGTTTTGTTTTGTGCTTTTTTTCTCTGAAAAACTCCAAAAATCATTGTAGATCAGGTCCAAAATTTTAGAGGAAAAATAGTAACCATAAAAAGAGAGATATTTTCTGTCCTTACTGGTTTGTAATTTTCTTTTTAAATTTTAATTTAAGCAAATGTTCTGGGTCCTGAAATAATTTTGAATTACCTTTACTTTTCCTTAATATTCCTTTTCAAAACTATTGATCCTTCCAAGCTAAAAGTAATTTGCACAAAGGCCTTCCACAGTACTTTGAGTGCTTTCTATTGACCATG
This sequence comes from Margarornis squamiger, assembly GCA_035222235.1. Classification (NCBI taxonomy): domain Eukaryota; kingdom Metazoa; phylum Chordata; class Aves; order Passeriformes; family Furnariidae; genus Margarornis; species Margarornis squamiger. The sequence goes on from JAWWTY010000106.1 coordinate 107,971,538, forward strand.
TTGCAGACAAAAATAGTCAAAACCAGACTCTCCAAGTATTTTGCAGTGTCTATGTTGGGACTGCATCAGCGCAGAATATTTGAAACTTGAACTTAAAAATCATTCATTTGAATTTGAGGAAATTGTAATTCAGAAGAATTAAGGTCTAAGGGGTTTTATGCTTCAGAATACAAGGAAATTCACAAATAATTGTGATAAGAAGGAAAATTGCGGGTAGGTTGCTGTATAATTTGAATTTTCTAAGGTTTCTGCCCTACAAATCTGAATTCTTGTCAAGAGGCCACCAGGGTACAAGTCTAATGGATAGTTGGCTCAAATTTATTTGACTTCTGTTAATTTCTGAAATTTCCATTTCTAACTTAACTTACAGGAAAACAATGCTGCACATCCCTCTGTGTGCCTCTAAACAGGATATCCACTGTATCAGTCAGCAAAGAGTGTCCAGATTCAAATATGTCTCCCTTTTTTTACAAGTAATATTTCTAGTGGTAACAGTTAATTCTTACATCTGACAGTCTTCATGGACTTTCACTTTCCCCACAATCTTACACTTCAGACTAATTCAATTTATCTTGTCCATTTTACTCAAACAACTGAAACAGATCTATGGTAAATTAATGTAGTATAGATAATTTGGAATGCAGTGCAAGAATTCAATGCACACCAGCACTACTGTATTACCTAAGGATATAAGATTTTAATTTAAAAAGTTAAAGGTCCATAAATCACACTCTATCTACACTTGTCAACATTTCTGACAACCTATTTTAACATCTAGAATTATTTCTTTCTTTATCACATAAGAAATTTTAGTTTAACTCCACTTTACCCTGAAAAGGAATGAGGGAGCCTAAAGCAAACAGAAGAAGGAGGAGAACGTTGAAGAAAAGTAAAAGAAACATCAGTTACTCCCTGAAGACATTCCCAAAATATCGTAGGGGTACTCCTCAGGTGAATGAGGATTGAGAAAATAACTTTCTTGTGGTATTTTTTGTTACTTAGCTTATGCAGATAAGGCTAAGACACTTGAGTTATAGGATTGAGAAGGTATGTGCACTGCATGACAGAAGACAGCTGGTGACAGCACCCCTGACAAGCCAAGTCTAGGAAAGCCTGCTATGTATTCCAAGGCATGAGGGCAAAGTGATGACCTCATTCCTACTTGGGTCTGTAAACAGCAGTTACAAGTGACTAGCAGAAGGAAAATAAATGAACAGGCAAATTAACATCTATTCTGACTCAGATCTGAGGGAAAGTCAGGGTTTGTTAGTTTGTTATGTTGTCCTCCTTTGTATCTCAAGGGCACACTCTAAACCCTACAGCACGCTTTGTGTTGCCATGGCTATCTCCCTAACAGCTCTAGAAAGCAGACAGTTCAAAGCCACCTTGCAGAAGTCTCCAATATATGATAGCCAGACAGTCTTGGTGTAAACATAATCTAACAAACTTCTACAACAGGTGGCAAAAAGAAGAGAGGAGGTTTGGAAATTTCAGACTGGGAAACAAAAATTTATAAGAAGAAAAGCTTTTTCTTCACAATTTAAGGCTGGCATCTCAGGAAGGGAAAAAAGACTGAAAAGCCTTGCCAGTTATACTCTGTGATACTAACAAGAGTTCCACCCTTCAGTATCTTTTGCACTTTGACTTATTTTTCACAAAAATATGCTCATACATAGAACCAGAATTGTAGAAAACTTACACGACACTCAAAAGAAGATTTCACAATGATGTTCTCATTGCATCTGCTTCTCATCCATCTTCTCTCAGCACACCGTCTCCTAACCTCCCAAGTATCTCCCTGCAGCCCAGCATCATGACTTCTGCAAGCACATGCCAGTTGTAGTCTTAGTTACAGCCCCCTGGGGAGGAATGTGTTTATCCAAAGGAAGAAACAAAAAAGTCTTTGTTTCTAAACCAATTTGCTCCCCTTTTGTATTGAACACTCCAACTGTGAACTGTCCAGATCTCTCTGTCTCCCAAAGCCGACCTTTCCTGTGCAGTCCACCTGGGTTTGTTTCTTGACATTGTTCAGAGCTTTGGAAGAATAAGTAAAACATCTGTATGTTTCTGTCACTTCACACTTCTGCTTTCCTCCATTTGGTATCCTCTCTCACAGGATTTATTTTATTATTTTTTAGGCATGTGCCTCTCATACAGCCCTTTCTGGAGTTTTGGATACTAGTAAGTGGGAGAAGGGACAAAAATGTCAGAAAAATAGAGGTACTGCTGTACTGGATGTCTCCAAGCATGAATGATTTCAATTGCAATAAAGTGCTGGAAGCTAAGTAGCCAACAAACCAGAGATGCAAATTCAATGCAGATAATATATCAACATCTTAATAGCACATATATCAAAATGAACACCAAAGCAAATAACAATAACTAAATTAGTCGTGTTTTTAACCCACCATTTATGTGAACCACTGTTCATTACAATTTGAAAAGCAAAGTATAATTACACCAAATGCCTGATGGTAAGTACTTTTTTCACAGAGCATACCCTTTCTCATGCATTACTTTCCACTGAATTCTTTTTGTGATGGGATTTATCCCACCTTATTACAACTTATTTTGAAACTGGACAGCTAATTTTAGTCAGCTGAAGAGGAGGTACTTTCAGCAAGCAATTTTTTCCCACCTATGCGGGCTGTTATGAATTGGCATTCTGCTATTACACTGCTAAAATCCCTTCAAAGGTGCTGAATGGAGGGAAATTAAGCTCTTATATATGAAAAAGAAAAAAAAAAAAAGCATCAAACTCTTTTATGTTGTTACCAGAATTTTTTCATTCCTTTTGGGGCAGATAGTAGAAGGTAAGGAAGCTGATGACAGTCCCACTGTTGCTATTGATCTATTTCCATGTAAGTTTGTTGAAACAAGGGTTTGTTGTTTTTTTTTTTCATTAAAGAGAACAGTAATCTTGTATTTTATTCCTCAGCACCTAGGCTCACATCAAAAACAAAATTGGCCTTCAGAAATTAAAAAATGCTACTCATTACTATTTTTTTCTTCCTGATATTCATGTTGAAAATGTGGTTAAATTAAAAGCTGTTAGTTCCAATTTCAAGCCATTGGCTTCCATTGTGACTCCAACAGTAAAAAACTTTATCGTGTTTTTTCTCCTTTCTCCCTTTGAAAGAACATACACAGTGTAATCCAGACACGTCTCATCATTCTTATGGATAATTTAAATAGCCTGAGCATTATAACAGGTCTGTAACTTTATTTATCCAGCTTCTGGATGTTTTATGGGGTTCTTTTCAGAATTTTCTTTAATTTTAGAAATGTATTCAAAACACGAACATCATTGATGACAAAATTTCTGAGTTTTGTTGCAATAATTTCTCCTGCATATGATTAGGAAATTATGTATATTCTAGACACAACCTTGGTTAATGAAGAGTCTAGCATTACATCAATTTTTCTAATGAAGATGATTTTTCTGGTGTTTATCTTTTTTCTTCAATGGTCATCTCTCACTCCTCACAGCAAAATTTTCATCAACATTTAAATACTTTTTTCCCCTCGGTCTTTTTGTTGTTAAAATAATGATATATTCTCTTAGTCAGGTCAGGTGCTTCATGTGTCCAAATATAAGAGTACTTTGAAGTTTGTGAAAATAGAATTTTTTTGATGTTGAGTGTGTCTCCAAATATCCTCTTGTAGATTAATATAGAAAAATCAGCTGTGATAGCTTCTGTTTTATCAGTATATATTTAGGATACTCTCCATGATGATTCTGTTCCAGTGCTGGCCTGTTTGTTGTGCCATCAGATGTTCTCAGCTCCTGGTAATCTGATCTCATTTTACCTGTGTTTGAGTTAGCTGTTTGTTTTGTGTATTTGATCTGTGAGTTCAGAGGATATTTTTTTTTTCCTAAATGAGGGAATGAAAGGAAGATAAAGGATAGCGGATACTATACTCAATTCAGTACATTGTCAAAAGTAATGATGTCCACTTAGATCACTGGGAGTCACTTAATCCACCTTTGTGGAATATGTATTACTGGAATTGTACCCTGTAATATGTTGCAATAAATGTTGCAATAATACATGAATCTGTGACCCATGTCAGGATGAAAGTCATCTCACTGAAGAACAGTCAAATTCCCCCATAGCCATTTATGCTCCCACTACAGTATTTGAAGACAAAGAGCATATCAATTGATATAATTCAGATCACCTTCCTTATGTGCCTGTTTCAGAAAGGGAATGAATAATTGTCAAAGACATCTGTCTTGCCTATGAAAAGAGCCTTACTGGTCACCTTACTCTGGATACCCAGCATTTAAATTGCTGACTCCAGCCCTCCTAACTGAGATTCATAGTTGTAGCCTTCAACCAAGATTTCTCCTTAGCAAGTGATCAACATATTTCCTTCCTGAAATTATTTTAGCTCATTCTGAAACAGAGACAGAAGGATTTGGACTCTTTTTTTCCTGTTAAGCTAATTAGTGCAATTAACATTCCCATCCTGACTACTGACATCAAGGCCCAGAGTCGAATACTTTACAGAGTAGTTCATTGAGATGTACTAACCAGTCTCATCTATTCAGCATCAGTGAGCACCTTTACTTTGGGTTGCGCTGTCTGTGGTCAGAAACCATGTAGTTAAAAAAAGTGATCTCATTCACAATACAAAAGAAAACTAACATAAATAAACATTTTTTTCCTCTGAATTGCCCCCAGGTTGTAGTCAGCCTAAAGAAATTACAATAAATTGTGGGTATGCAAAAGAGTTGTTGATATTCCAAACTCAGTTAACTGTTAATCATTTCAGCAAACCTGTTGGCTTGCTTTGCATTCCAGTACAATTACATGTGTTAGAATTTCCCTAAGCATGCTGTCTTCATAGGCTAATTTATTTTTATGAACATCCCAGGGACACTGAAGACATTTTGCTGAACTTTGTTAACACAACTTGCTGTCAACTTGGTGCATTAATGAAAATAGTTCCACCTTTCTGGTATTCTACCGACATTTAATTTCAAAAGCACAATTAATATATGCAATGTTATTGTGTCTCTCTCTCTTTTTTAAGCCAGTAAACACTAACTTGGGATTTATTAACTGCTAAAAGCAGTAGACATTCAATCAATACAGTATACTTCTGGCATGTGAATGTGGCAAGAGCATAATCAATCTTTTGGGAGAGATGTAAAACTTAAATCCTGACCATCTGAGGGGTTTAAAAACTTAGAACATTGTTTCATTTGTTTGTTTTGGTTGGTTTGGGTTTTGTTGTTGTTTTTAGGGTGGCTTTTTCTGTTTTGGGTTTGTTTGTTGGTTTGTTTGGGAAATGTTCATAAAAGAGAGGATCAGCTAATAAAGCAAATACATTGGTTACATTTTTGCATGGCTAAGTACCTCACAAATTTGTAGTTACCTCACAAATGCCATGACCACAATAAAAGACAATTGCCATGACAAAATACCATGGCCATATTGCCCTGGGGTCTCCTGCTTGGATTCACAGCCTCTTGTCGTGTGAAACAGAGTAAAGTCTTCATCAGCTGCAGCACTTCAGAAATTTATAGTCATATCTAGTGGATATTTATCAGACAGCATTTGGGTGACCCAACACTCCATCCTCCAGAAGCCTATAGCACATAAACACCAGCCAGTAGATTATATTGTGTCAAGCCCAATTTGGAAACCTGTTTTCATCATAAATTCAAGCTGTGTTTCCAGCATCAGGATCTCCATGTTTTTTTTCTCAAAAATCTAGTCTTGTTTTTGGGCTTTAAGTAACAGGAGAATCATTTGTAATAAAATAAGCTAAATAAATACGACACACAGGTATAAGCATAAAACATTTATTTCTGTCTTTTGATTACCGTAGGTTGAAAAAGATATTTCCAAAACCCCATTAATGGTTCATATTAAATGTAATGTGTTATCAGTTCACTTTCTGGAAGATAATATTTTATTGGATAAGATTATATTTTAAGTGGCTTTTATCTGCAGATTGAATGACTGTCCTGAAAACTGAACACTTTGTCCATAAAAGTATGACATAAGATTTCTTCTATTTCTAAAAAATGGCAAACACAATGGGAAAAAAAACTAGGTCTTCAAAGTCAGTCTCTAATACAATTTCTGCTATGTTTTCTAAAACTTAATCTTAAAATTTAAAACTTAGAACAAGACATAATATTCTTAAAAGTCATCTGTTTAGAACTGAATATGACAACTGCCAGCCTTCTAATGAAAAATATGTCCAGTTGGGTTTGCTGTGTCATGCTACTTAACATTGGGCAGCATCCAGATAATAATGCTGGCCAATAACAGACTCCAGCACAAATGTCTCACTGGCTTGAAGTTTGTTGTTTGCTATGAAGTAAAGTTTTCTGTTGGGGTCTTGTTTGTTTGTTTGTTTTGTTGGGTTTTTTTTAATGCAAAACCAGGCTTTTGACCAAACAATATGTTTAATCATTTGTGATGAGCATCTACTTCCCTGCAGCATTTAAAGATTTCATTGAGAAATTAAAAGCTTTGGTCTAGACTATCTTATCAGAATAACTCTTCTACAATGCGACACAGTTATAGTATATTATGCATCACACTCAGGGCCCTACAGAATCAGTAAGAGGTTCACCCCATGGAGGAGTTTAAAAGACATAGGCGTACCAGTATTTTGGCAGTACCTATGTCTTTCCTGAATATGTTTTACTGATGAACTTTGAGTTCTTTTCTTTTTGAAAATAATAATTACCTTCTATTCTTCTCTCTACATAAAATGAATTTTGCAGGGAAAGGTACTGCTGTTCTGCTGGCACAAGCTTTTGAGAACCAGACATGTCTCTTCTTCATCAGCATAATGCCATCTGCCACAGACAGGAAGGAGGAGATTAAAACTGAAGAAGAAGGAAGAAGTCTTTTCCAACAGGAAAGATGTTCATTAAGCTTCTGATGATGTCCATTCAGTATTCTCTAGTTCTGGTCAGGAAAACAGTCAGACTGTTCAAAACCTAATTTATTCCTAGAAAAAGAAGTGCATTAATTTTCTTTCTCCTTCATAATACTACAGTTGATCCATGTGTACTTTTGAAAGCTGAGAAACTCTGAGAATACCACAAAAAAGTACATCTAATAACACTTTTGAGACAAGGAACACTAAGATATTTTGTGTTTCAAATATTTGAGGGCATTAAGGAAATGTCACTCAGGGCAGGAAGAACACCAAGAAGAAAACAAAACAAACTATGTAAAAGTCCTCTTACATGTCTATTAGGAAAATAATAGACTGGCTCTTTATTTCTGGATTAGCTGCCTGAGTCCAAGATACTATAACAACAAACACAAGATGTAGTTTCTGTTTATATAATGTAATGAACACCACAGAAATATGAAAACTACTTTGATCTTTTTGCATTAAACTTACACTTACAGGTTTTACCTGAAATGGATCCTCACTGAAATAAAATACTGCAAAAACACTCAGTTAGGACAACCTCCCTTAAAATTTACATCACACAGAGAGAAATTAGTTCATGAATAAATAAAAAGAATTTGTTTTTTTAACTTGAAAACTTTGTGGATTTGTGCACGGAAGCAGAAAGAAGTAGAAGGGCTTCCAGTCTTTTCTTACAACTGCTTATTTACAAAAGCAGAGTATAAGTAAAGTTGATGTTCTTACTGCTACTCTAATATGTGAAGAAAACTGGTTTAGAATCCCTTATATCAGAGCTCTGATATGAGGCTGCTACATGCAGACGAACTGGGCTGTAAACCCAAGTGGAGGAAAATGCATCTTTTCAAGAAGGAATCATCTATCTAGCAAATTAATCCCTATCCAGAACACTATGTCTTTGGGCAGCAACTTGCTTAAGGATGCCACTTTGCTATGTTCATTTCTCCCTATGTGCAGGGAGCCAAAAAACCTAATGCAGGTTTCTGGATACCCTCTGGGAACGTGGAACAGAAATGTTGTGATACAACCATGGTGATGCACGGACCACACGTAACTAGCACAAGGTCACACAGGAGAACTACAGTATATTTAGGCAAAATCATGTCCTGTGCCATCACTGTGAATGAATTCTTTAGTGATCCTCACCATTTAATTGATGGTCCCTTTACAAATACATATGGCCAGTCCTTACCAGGAAAGCTGCTATCTCCTGTGCAATATCTAAGACCACATAACAACACAAGCTGCAACACAAGCAAGGAGAAAAAGCTAAACTGAAGACATATCATAACATCGTCAATACTAAGCCTGAAAAGTTATATAGAAATATACCTGTCAATACTGAAATGCCCTCAGGAGTATGATTTCTCACGCCTTTTCAGCAATACTATTGCATGTTTCAATAGATTTCTCTCACTGAAAGTTTGGCTTAATACTCAGCTTGAAACTACTTTTCCTTTTCTTCACAACATTATTTCTAATTTCTATTAAGAGTCTTTAAATTAGGCTCTGCTCATGCTGAGCAGAAGAGATTCTGCTCAGGTTGTGGTCTGTTCTTCAGAAAAGAGGCAGGTGGTAGAGGAAAACACTGTGTGAAATACTGAATTATGTCAGTGACTTACTGTTTGTCTTACACAGGTTCTTATGCCCGCTTTGTAGATTTTTCCATTTAAGTTTTGTCTCTCAGGGCACATGTCTTGCTCATTCTTATTCTTTAAATACTAACAAAATGGTTTCTTTCTTTTCATCCTGAAGACACTCAAAACAAGGAGAAGAGTAAGATTTCTTTTTTCTTTTCCTTCCTTCCTTGCTTCCTTCCTTGCTTCCTTCCTTCCTTGCTTGCTTGCTTGCTTCCTGCCTGCCTGCCTGCCTGCCTGCCTGCCTCCCTCCCTCCTTTCCTTCCTGTTCCTCCCTGTTCCTTTCTGTTCCTTCCTCTCTTTCTCTCTTTCCATTTTCTTTCTCTGTTGGCCAACATAGTTGCTGCTCTGTGACAACCCAGATGAAATACATAATCCCAACATATTCAGCTCCATGGGAGTTTTGATACTGAATTTTCTGCAGACGGGATATCAGCTCTTCTCCAAACCTTTCAGTTTCATACACAGTACAAATATATTTATGTATTTATAAATATATAAAAAAATATGTATTTTTAAAAATGCAGCACCGAGTGTATATGAGATTAATTGCTTTTCATTTATACATAATACAAAGTTATTCGGTGGACATTTAAGAACAATCCTGCAGACAAAGGATGCATATTTGCAGCAAGTTAGTCAGTAATTTTTAAGGCCATAGGGAAAATTTTATCCCCGAACCAAGATGATGTTACTCAGCATAGCTCATCTAGGGCTAATATATGTCTAAAATAATTTATTCATTTAGCTTGACTCTTTGTCATATTCTTTTGTCACATTTCCATCCTAAATCATTACCATCATTAATATTTCTTATTTATTGCTGAAAACTAAGAAAACACATATAATGCATATTTTCCATCTCACCTTTAGATGTGTAAATGCCTTTAAAACTGTAGCCCTAACTGATTTATGTGCCTTCATAGAATGAGTACCTTAAAAGGTTGCTTAATATTCATAACCATGTACTTTTCTATTGTTTTTAATGAAAGAAATCACTAGTTTTGGGCAGAGTTTTCTAAATGTGCGTTCACATTTGAGTTACTTGTCTGGGTTCTCTTTAGGATCACTAAAGAAAGATTGGCGTTTAGAAGAGTGATTAACCCTTCCTAAAGCTGACACCTGGTAAGATGGAGTGGATCATCACTTAGAACCTCTGCCTGTCCATTAGTTTTAAGAGAAACTTGCAGCAAATTCTGAAGCTGAAGTTATCTGTGATTCAATATTATAAGATCTGATTCACAAACAATGTCAATGTGGGTGTGTGAGTGAGCGCTTGTGCATGTGTGGGTTTGTGCACTTCATCCTATACTTTCAGTGGAAGATTAGTGGTGTGGTAATGGGATCTGGATTCCATTTACAGTTTGACACTGACACAGACACACACACACGCACACACATATATATATATATATATATATGTGTGCGTGTGTGTGTGTCTGTGTGTGTGTGTGTATAACTAACTTACTCTACATTTTCCCCAGGGAAAGTGGTCAGAACTTATCTTTCTAATCAGATTGTTCTAAGGTAACTGGTTCATAATAACTGTGAAATACTTCCGAGATTTCACAGGGAAGATTTGAAAAATACTGTATTATTAACTTGTATTTTCCTTTTTCTTACTTCTGTTTCAAGTTTTTCTGCCAAACTCACTGTAAAAAACAATTTTAAAAAGGAACCAAACTTTCACTCATGTGAATTAATCCGGGGCTTTAAGTGGTAACAATATCTACAGAATGTGTTGCTTCGGATAAGTCTGGGTGTAAAGAGAGATGCATTAATGAAAGGAAAACAGAGTTTCATGTTCGCTGAACAACAAAATATGCGGTAGACTCTCCTTTGTATTTGATTATAAACTTTTTGCAAAGATAAAGCCTTCTGGCAATACATCAAACCCTCCTGCTTAGTTTCAGTCTAACAACTCCAAACTGAGTATTTCTTTACAACTTCCCTCCACAGTGCTCTTTAGAATGTCCTTAGGTTTTCCTCCAGGCAATGGCAGCTACAGTATGTGCTGAAGGATTTGTCACTACAGATATTAATACACCATCAAATAGAGAAATTCTTTTTAACTCTGTGTCAAATGCAAAATTATCATCACTAATACAAGAAGTTAACTGTGTTCTGTTTTGTTTTTTTTTTAATCTAATGCATTTTCATTAATGTAGCTTTCTTATCAAACTTGAGGGATACTGTAACAGACAAACTGTGATGACCTTGGACTGATTCAGTACTGAGATTTTTAATTTGAATGCATAATATTGTCTGGGAATGCATATTCAAAAAAGGACAATATGGACCATAGGAATAACTTTTCTGGTTTTTTTTTTACACAATTAGGTTGTCAGTAGTATAACTAGTATACTAATTCCAAAATTAAAATCTAAATAACATTTTTTGCTGCACATATATAGAAAATAATTCAGATGCACAAAATACCAATCAGAATTTAAATAACACAGTTAAAAACAGTGTCAGAATACTACTCCAAAACTACCCTCCTCTCTATTAAGGTCTTCCTGTAAGTCTACATAGGTGAAACAGTACTGAAATGAGTACATTTAATTTGCTTTTAGATTAAGATCTCAATATATCTTTAAAATAAATTTTAATTATTCTGCTCTTTGTGAGGGTGAACAGAAAATGTTGCTGTATTAATTTCTATAGTTGTATTTTTTTAAAAGGGAGATTTGAGGGATTTGTGCTTTTTATTGTGGACAAATCAGAAACTGACTGACAGACATCATGTCTTAGCCAAAAGATGATATACCTTCTTCCCAATGTATAGAGTATTTTCTCATATTTTTGCATTACTATGTTAATTTTTATTATTGTTATTATTCACAGCATGTGTGTTTAATCTTGCTTCTGATATGCAGCAATGCACCAAGTTTTTGCTTTTCTTCTTTTCCCTAGGAAATGATTTGTGCTCCCCCCTCAACACTTCATTCACAAGCGAGCTGTAACAGCTTAGAAAAGAGATTTTCAGCTTTAAGCCTGGAGACTGGGAACAGGACAGGATCAGGTTTTAGGCTCCTTTTCTCCATGTTAGAATTGAAGAAGGTTCCCATCCGTACAAAATGTACAGCCTATCCACTTCAGACGTTTATAAACCTCCCATTTGCTGTCCCTGTTCTAAGCTGTGTGGTTTGCAGCAGAAGGACAGCCTAAGTGCTGTGTAATGTCTGCCAGAACAGGCTGGAAAGTCTCAGATCATACTTCCTCCAAAGATTCTGCCCCTCATCTCCAAGGTGATTTTGGGCAAGCTATTCTGTCTCATTCGCCATAAGACAGAGACAATAACAATGATCTTCCCATACAAAGAAATTTGCTATCTATGGGTACAAACCCTGGCCAAAAAAACCCAAACCAAAACAGTCAATAATATTAATGGAATTGTGAGTTCAGGGCCTTAATAGAGTGCTTAGTGCTTGGTCTGAATTAGCACCACCACTGAAAAGTCTCCCTGGCTCCATTCCTGGCCTTTCCACGTGCACGGCTGAAACCACTGTTCAGAGTTTGGATATTTTGTGATGCACACAATTTGAGGGATGTGCTGACCAACTTTATTGTTCCTGAGAGCCTGCTATAATTAAGCCTGACAAAGAAAGTATTAGCAACCTATCTCTTCAGAAACTTAGAAATTCCTCTAATATCTTACTTCTGTTTTGAAACGCACCTTATTAGAGAATGAGTGGAAAGTAAGAGTTAAATCCTCTTAACTGCTTTGAAGTTCTGGAGAATTGAATGTAATCAATAATTTTTCTTCTTTTAAAGTACATTTTAGAATTAACAAAAAGTTTTAAGCACAGTTTTTGAAAAGAAAAAGAATGTTGTTAGAATTTTGAAACTTCTCTTGGATGAGGTCTGTGTAGATTTCAGGTTGAGACTTGTAAAGTAAAAATGATATCACTGTTGCATAAAAATTTGAGACTACTTCAAGTTTTACTTTTTTTTTACTAGATATGATGAACTTCTTTGTAGTCAGTAAGTACAAAAAGAATTTTTATTACATCCCAGTTAATATTTTGGACTGAAATCTTACAGTGTTCTTGAGTTTAGGTAAAGAGTAAGTGATACATTTCAGATATCAAGTTGGTCAGAGAATAAAAATATTCCCCTTAAAAGAGCTTCCAAGTTGTTTTCCTGTAATATTTTTTAAGGATCTCCATTGAAATTATTGGGATAAATTTCTAGTTTCATTTTACTCATTTTTCTCTACTAGGTTTTTTTAAACTCAAAAAATTATCAAAAAAGGGTATTTAAATCCTTCTTAATCCAAACCCCATTTTCCCAAGTATTTTTATGATTTCTAATGATTTCAATTTTTTTAAATAAAATTAAGATAGTAAAATAGTTTTTGTTGAAAAACTCTAAATATATTCACAAGCCTAAACCACAGAAACAAAATATTATTTGTTCCTTTTAAAACCTGGATGCTTTCTTTGATTTCTAATAGATTTTGTGTACTTCCAGTTATTTTTCAACTTGCAAATATATCTTCTTTTTCTTTTCAACTAAGAAATGAATAATCTTACAAGTACTGCACAGTAAGAAACAACCTTACAGAAAGTGAAACAGTCTCATAGCAAGTACATGCCATTATTTGGAATAAAATGTAGCATGGTTTGATGAATGCAGCTTTGGTCTGGATTAGACTTGAAGAAAAGTGTTTCACTCTTACTTTGGTTGCTGACCTTTTATATAATCTTCATCAAGCTTTATTACTTCTGCTTTCCCTTTTCAGACTTTTTCTTCCCTGTTTCTGAGGTCAAGTCTTAAGATCAGGGGCACAGACTGACTCTATATTTCCGCAGTATTTAGCACAGTAAGGTTTTAATCATAAATAGCTTCCAAAAACATCTATATTTATCTTTACAATCAAATGATTTAGTCATGTTTGGTCTAGACAAATTGTACAGTTACTCTTGCATGATGAGCAGAAATAAAATATAGGAGTTTTTCAGATTCATTATTCTCAGGATAGTCTCTACTTATGTACTTATCTCTAGCAAGGATGAATATTTTATGATTGCAAGCACTTAAAGTGCACCCCTTCACTTGCTAAAATATCACATTTATGGTTCACATGAACTCAGTTGATACCAAAACATGGATATTAGGGCATGCTGCACAAGGAGCCTATTGTCTGGGGAATTTATTCAACTTCTGATGTGAAATAGTCTGCATTTATAAATCTTACAAACTATCTTTTCCTAGTCTATAAGGAGAGAGAAGAGACTAAACAACTTACATTTATGCAAGGAGCAGCTGGTTGGATAGAACACTGAAGAATGGGTGTTCAAGCACTATTGTGATGGGCAGCAGCTTTAAATCCCACAGCATGAGCATGGAGTTAGCAGAAATGTCAATACGAGCTTCATAAAGCAGAATGCCACCAGTATTCTCATTGAGGGATAGGAAAAGGGAAATGAGTTTTTGAAAATAGTCATAAATAATAAAAAATGGTTGGCCCATAGCATTTTTCTTAAATTAACAAGAAGAACTTGAACCCAATATAAAGTGCATTGAAAAAAACCTGTCCTATCTTGAGGTATGGGGGTTTTGATCAGGATAGATCAAGTGTGTGAACAATTTTCAGATGCGTAATTTATTTCCCGTTTTGAAAGAAATTGCTTAGCCTTGAAAGGTTTGTCAGGAACATTATCAAGTTTTTTAAGAGTGTTCAGGGAGTTCAGCAGGAAGAAAGCAATACATTCCCAGCAGATCCTTTCCAAACTAAAATACCATTTCATAAAATATTCAGCATCTTTGTGGGCTTATAGTTATACTTATAGGAACCCATTCTCCTAGGATAAGGAACTGAATCTGTTGCATATATAATGAAGCCATAGGTAATCATGGTCATAAATGAGGGTAGAATCCATCCTTCCTTGCACGAAGCTCTTCTGGGGAACAAAAACACAAGGAGCTCTGCAGCATGTCAGAGTTATTATTCGAATTTATGAGCCAGTCACCAAGCTGCAGTGCAGCTCCCATATAGGCTAGAAAAACATTCGTGGTACCTCTGAAAGCAGGACCTTTGAGTCACAGAGGCTTTGATTTTGCCTCTGAGTACTACCACAGCTCTTATTCCCCATCCCTTTGCAGAGAACTCTCTGGGAACGCTCTGTACTAGTGCCAGGTCCCTACCCCAGCTGGCCCAGGAAGTCTTACATAGTCTGCTCACCCTCTGACCAGAAAAGAGAAGGAGACTTAAACAGAAGAGGTTAGGGGGAAAAAACCACAAAACAAAACAAGGAAATCTGTTAGGAGACAAAAAGAAGTGAATGTGTTTTGTCTGGTGCTTGGTAAATGTGAGCAACTGCTCATCAGATTGGATGCAAGGGAGTCCAGTCAGTTCTGTGCTAGACTGTGACCAGACTCACAGCGTTGGGTGAATCACTTCCATTCTGTTTCCTTTTCCAGTCTTTCCTTTACTGATTTTTAGTCAGAGCCAGACTTCATAATTGAAATGTCCAACCTGTGTTTTTAAAAACAAACCCTTTTAATGAAGTTTTCCTTCCTCGTAATGTGTGTAGCAGGATGCTCTGCTCAGAATGGGTAAAACAACTCGAACAATGTCCTGTTTGCAAAGCTACCGCTGGTGAATGAGGAACGGAGTGCCATGCTGCTTTTGGTGTTAAATACTGCTGAGACCAGTCTCAATCATCAATTCCAAATTTAAATATCCTCATAGTGTGATGAAGTTGTGATAGACCTGATAAAATACCCGGATAAAGGAACAAACAAGTGATGCTATGAATAACTTATCCAAAGCTGCTGAGCTGACACAGATGGCTTGGAGACATATGACTGACAGTCAGTCACTCAGTACTATAAAAGTCCAGTCCCAAATTTTAGTGTCAGAGTCTTCTGACATACCCCTTCTCGGAGTGTGTGTGTGGAGATTCCTCCCTTGAGCAAGGACATCCCTCAAGGTTACTCCACAAGGCTGAGTGAAAGAGATTTTCCCACAGTCATTGCTATGGGTGAGTAACATCACTATCTACTTAATAATAGTTTTTACTAGCTTTAATGCAATTGCTTAATATAATTGCTTCAATATTGCTTCATAGCGCACTATACTATAATAGTTGTTATAACTCCCATACTGCATAGTAAATAATTTTGATTAAAATCTTTTATCTATTCATTATCATAATAAATCATATGTATTAATAAAAATATATCTGGTTTGCCATCCCTAATCCTGCAGGACAAAGTTGTGTAGAGGTCCAATTACACCTTTAGACATAAACTGTTGACAAATTTGGGACTAAGATTGGACCCAGCCACTCCCAGGCTTCTTTTTCAGGAGTTTAGATAGGAGAGGGGTCCTTTCTGCAGGCTGTGACTCGACAGGAGAGCTTCTTTAATAAACTTGGTCTGAAGCGCCCACTCTGCCTGTGACAATGTGCTACTAACAGTGTCTGTGTCACCTTACCTGCTGTGCTGTTTCATGGCCCAGGTCTTGGGTTTTATCACCTGGGTGGGGACAGCAGTCCAACATCACCCATCAGCCACCTCTGCTAGGGCTTTTCCCCTTGAGGAAACGAGTGTGTTTGCATCCAACCAGAGACAGGCAAGCAAGAGTCACACAGACTGTACTGATGCTCAGGAAGGTTGGGCTTTGGTGTGAGGAAAAGTCCAAAGTAATTTGATTAGATAAACATTCAGCCTGGTGTACCAGAGTGGTCAGTGAAGGAGGTGGAGGCCCTCAAAGGCTTCCAAGTAGAGCAATGAGCTTCTTGTTTATAATAATGAATTAACAGCTCGGACTGAAGACCTTGAAAGATCATCTGGTCCAACCTTTTGTGGGAAAGAGACCCTACACTATCTACCACCCCATCCAATTACATCTTGAAAACTTCCAACAATGGATCTCTACCCCATCCCTGGGGAGGTTGCTCCAGTTTTCATGGTACTTTCCACTGTCTGAGTGCAGAAGTCAGGTATGCCTCCCTATATGCTTAAAATGAACATCTCTCTGGGGTGTCCAAGGCTGGATCTCATTATTATCAAGTCTTCAGAGTAAATATTGTTCTTCAACATGAATCTGTGCTAATAAAATAGAGCTCTGGTTTCACCTAGGTCCCATAGCTGTTGCTGTAATACAAATAATCACAAATACAAGATTGAGATTCTCAGAAAGGGTTGGGAAAATAGGTTTAAGGCAGTAAAACTTGTGTAAATGATGTCAAAAAAGGCAGTCAGTGAGGAAAATGGTGAAGAACGAGGTAAATATATGTGGTAGAATGGTATAGGTAGGAAAAAACCCCAAATAGGTAATTTTACTAGAGAATGATATTTGAAGATATGAAGCCTTACACACATTTCTCCCCAGCAGATCCCTTCTGATGAAGAATGTAAATCACAAAGGCTTGATATTGCTTTGTCAGTAATTCAAAGAGAAAGATATCATTTCAGAAAAAAATCATAAAGAGGAGGGAAAGAATAAACATGTAAGGTATGGTCACATGGAAATGAAAATGGAGATTTGTTTTGGATGGAAATAGCAGTGTAGCATATGGAGTAACGTGCGGTGAAATATTTAGCTACACTGTGCTATTTTTGAAAACAGTGTGTTAAATTATAAAACAAAAACTAGAAAAAAATTACAGAATAATTTATTGATAGTGTAAGAAACTTATGTTCAATCCACCCATGATTGTGTGAAGGTGGGCGCATATTGCCAATTAGTAATGAGAAAATCTAATAATTCACAGGAAGATAGATGTGAAGAGAGGCATGAGACGAGACCTAGAAATCCTTTAGGAAAGTTTATTCCACACACTACAAATTTTATAAGTTGTTTTATACATTTCTCTATATCATGTAAACATGACCATCTGCCAAAGATAACCTGCTTTTCCTAAAAATCTACATATATTAGCTTAGGATGTAAGAGCACACAACATATTCATGAGCAAAATCTCTACTATGAGCAAAAAACTGTGTATGTGTGAGTGTAGATGCATACACAGATCTAGACATGTGTTGTTGTCATGCTTCTTTTTATAATATTTATTATTACACATGCATTGCTTGCACACAATTGTGTTATGTGTCTTCTGAACCTTCAGAAAGTTCATTCCCAGGGAGGGAACAAGGGGATCAAGAGAGATATGTAGGAAGTAAAATTGCACAAAGGAGACAGACGTCATTAATCCATCGATCTGAGTGCCTGGGTCTGCCTTTCTATGCATTGCTGATTCCCTGGCAGGCTCGAGCCAGGTAGTGTAGGAAGTGCTAATGCGATCTGACTCGAGATCAATACTAACATGGTCTTAGATGCACTGTTTGTGCTTGCCAGAGTACTAGTTTGGAGACACTACTGGATTATGTTTTACACCTTTTTAGCATCTAACAAGCATTCTGAGCCTCTAACAGAAACCAAACACAATTATAAGAAGGTAGAGAAAGGCTGGAGGACTTGGTGATGTTGTGATAACAGAGTGAACCTTTGACCTCTTGGTTAATAGTCTAAACCTTGCTTAAATTAGTCATGACAGAGGGCTAAATTCTTCACTGACTTTTACCCTTTAGAGACTTAAGGAAATAAACAGGCTTGCAGGAATTCAGGCAGATCTAAAATTTGGTCTTCAAACTGAAAAGCAATTAGAAATGAATCAGGATTCTAAACCCTGTTCCTGTGATCAGTTTAGACATGCAGGCACACAGCAAGTGGCACCAGTCGTGTTTGCGAGCAACCTCCACAGGGATGCTGCTACTGCAGACTTCATCTTTCCCGTCCTCAAAGAGACCTGCCCAGCTGGTGCCACAAGCTGTCGGAAGGCAATGTGGGGTGGTACTGCTGCCATCCGTCCTCTGCGTCAGCTGTGGGTAAAGGTCTTCTGCCTCCGAAGGCAAACCCAGCTCTCTCCAAAAGTGCCAAATCTATCTGAAACAAAAAGTCTAAACCAACTTAGAATCATTTAGTGACTCTGATATCAGTTCACTGCAGAGATTCAGAGTTAGAGCTCCCATTCTAGCTACAGGATGCCACTTAGACATTATGGTATGTAATAATTTCAGATAGCATATTTATACAGAGCCATTTAAGCTCCCTATGGCACTTCACATGTAAGATACAGACAAGCATTATTTCGTTCATGAGCAAAATGAAGTCATGTGTTCATCTGAAATATTCTTCTATAATTCAAGTATGTTAACCTCTAGGCAATTTTTTTTTTTTTTTTTTTTTTTTTAAAAAGGCAGGGAAAACCTATGGGGAGAAAAGGCCTGAGAAGTGTAATCCACAGAAGATAAAGATTACAGCCTTGTTTGCTTCCCAGTGCCTCCTGATAGGATGGGAAAAATTTATATCCAAAGAAAAAAATCCTTCAAAATGTATGTTGTGTCTGACAATCTGACAAAATCAGGTGCTTTGTTTATGTTAAGCCCTCTTTCTTATTTTTAAATTATTCAAGGTAGGACACTTTCACCAGTTCAGAAACTTGAGGAAAATCTGTCCTGTTCAGATTTTCCCTTAGTTTCTTTAGTGACCAAGTGGTCAAAGTACATCAACAGAAGTCCTCCTATAGATCCATCTAGAATGTCTCCATCCCCACAGAGATTCTGGGGAAATTTGCCATCCTCATTGGCTGAGCTCAGCTCAAATAGATCAGAGAGTAGATGTAGGAAATTAGCTGCTAGCACTGCTTTTCTGTATAAGAAGAGGTCTTCATTTGCCATACTGCTAGAAAAATAGTACTCAATTCAGAACTAAAGGACTCCTATCAAAGACACAGGACTGTTATACTGTGACATAATACAGGAAGATTATTACCCAGAAAATCCTCAGAATTAGACTCACCAGAATCACTACATGGACAAAAGAATATGTGAAAACTGTTGCTTGAAACTACACAGCTGTTCACGTCTTGTGTCTTCCCCTGTTGTGACAGATCTCAACATCAGCATTTCCCTAATTCTTTCCTGTCTAAAAAATTGTTACTACAGATGCAAAGAAATTAGCATGAAGCATTGATAAGTCTGAGGCAACATGGAGTATCTGTGCTGCTGTTTTTCTTTGTAACAAAGAAAAAGATGTGTTCAATTTAAAGAAGAAATAATCTTAATGTAAATAAGCAAATGCTGTACATATTCCGCACAGTTCTGGAGCTTATAGATACCAAGTTTGCCCAGCACAAGCAAGACAGCTTTGTTTCTCTTTAGAGCT
The DNA here is from genome assembly GCA_035222235.1 of Margarornis squamiger. Lineage (NCBI taxonomy): Eukaryota > Metazoa > Chordata > Aves > Passeriformes > Furnariidae > Margarornis > Margarornis squamiger. The sequence continues at coordinate 107,991,272 of JAWWTY010000106.1, forward strand.
CTGGAAGGCGAAGGTCACACAAATCAGAATATGGAACATTTGGTTCCTCATTGGCCTCCCTGGTGCTTTTTCCTCTCAGTGCATTTCATTTCCTTGGCAAATGTCTGTGACATATCAGTAAGTCATTTTAACACTTCTTCATGCCCTACTATTTCAGTTTCAAGATCATTAATAAAACAGCAGCTTGGAAGGTGGCACAACAGGCATTCTAGTATGAGAGCAGGTAGGGTGGCTGTCTGATTTTTTCCCTGCTATTAGCATAGCTAGACCTCAGTCTCATAAATAAAGAGAATATAGTCTACAGAGAGTTCCATATATATATATATACATATATATAAAAAAATCACAGTATGCTTTTCACTGACTAGCTCTGTGCTATTGAATCATCTATTAGAGAAACTTTACCCTGGAAATTCAGGTCTTATAATTTTAAAGTTTTAAAATGAAACCCCCTCAGGCTAGCCCAGCATAAACAATTAGTTGCTCCCTGTTAAACTCCATATCCATAAGAGTTCATTTTGAATGTTTCATAAGGTACACTAAGGGACATCATTAGTATGTGAATTTCTTTTACAAAGATCACAATGAGGGCTTTAGGAAGAGAATGCACATATCCAGGGAAGATTGGCAGATGGAACGTCGCAAGCTGCTCGTGCTGAGTCGATTCAGAATCAAGTGAAAGCGTTTGAGCCATTTAACTCTATTTCTTTTGATCCTCAAATCTCTGGCTTCACATAATCTTATGAGTACAGTTTTCTAAACCCAATTTAATAGCCTATCTTGATATTCCCTACTGGGTCTCTGGATTATTTCTTTAACTGTTTTTTTTTTTTCTCCTTTTCTATTTTCCTTTTTAAAAATGTATGATTGTGTGTGTGTGTGTGTGTTGTTCTAATATGAAATCATCTGACCTTTTTGCCTTTTAACCTATTTGCCTAGTTCAGGAGTATCCACCATACAGTATATTTTGTCATCTATCTTTATAGGCAAGTCTAATGCTGCATCTGATCAGTTTCATTGATTGCTGCATCCATGATGCTTTACCTGAAATAGCATGGAATGCATACCACCTCTTCATTGATTCCTAACTCAGAACCCAATTCCAAAACTTGAAATCTAAGAATATTCTCCCCCCACACCCTTTATTCACATAAAGGTATTCTAGGGATCTTGACAGAAATCTTTATCTACAGATAAACCTTGGACTTACTGAAATCAATAGCTGGAATTCCAATAATGCATAAAAAATAAGATCTGTTGAGGAAAAAATGAATTGAACTTTTTTGGCAATTAGGCTTATTTAATGTCATAGCAGGACAAATCATTTACTTTAGCTCTGTTCCTCAGTAGAAAGGATTGTATTTGAAACAGCAGAAAAATTCAAATAATAGAGGCTATCCAGGTTCCCTAAATTCACATACTTCATTGTAATGAGAAAAAGCAGTAAGTGATTCTTCAAAGGACAGTACTGTATTGCCATTATAAAACATGTTCTGTCTTATTCTGCATGGACTCACATAATCACCAAACCCACATGTAATATTTGAGAGTTGTAACATCAGGAACATTATATCAGTCAAGAATGACTCTACCCAAATGCTCTGATAGGTTTTGTAACAATGCTGTTTCCCCAAAAGAAATAAAATAGTTAAAATTAATACTTTTTCAAAGAAATCCATAAGTGATGAAATTTGATCCAATTTATTGGTGCTACACATAGATGGAAAGTTCCAATGAGTAGCTGAGCAAATGAAAGCCATGAAGCCTTGACAGCAATGTTCTTCTTTTGTGCAATTCCTCACTAATATCCAGTTTAATTATTTGGGGTTCATCTGTGTCATAAGTGGAACTATAGTTAAAATAGTAAATCATAGTTTTCCCTATTTTGGGTTGAAGCTTTGTGTGGACACTCTTATTTCAATATGAGTGCTTTAATATAAAATCAGCTAAATTGTAAAGAAATCAGATTTAAGCTATATCAAAAGAAATCACGGACTGAAATAATAGTGTCAGCACAGAGACTTAAAAGAAAATAATGATGGGTGTGAATAATAGCTGATATATTTATTTGGATTCCGTTCAACACATAGTGCTTTATAGCAGAAGCAGCAAGTGAGGGTTGTTTTTAAGATGCCTACCTTGATAGTAAGAACTCAAAAATAAAAAGTTTGCAAAAAAATCCTGATGTTGCAGTTTTTGCAGAATGCCAGGTAGCTCTGCTTCACAGCCTGAATTGATCACTGGATCAACAGAGAAATATAACGCTAGAAAGGAAAGAAAATGAAAGGAGGCCTGAGGGTCTGAATTGGGAAAGAAAGATTCCTGATGTGCAGCACAGGAGTCACAACACGAATTATTGTCAAGCATATGAGTTATTTATTTAGACACTCAGCTCCTACTAAGATTCCCCTACTCTTGTTGCAAAATGTACATAGATAGATAGATAGATAGATAGATAGATAGATAGATATTCATACTTACATTTGGATGTGTCCCAAGGGGTCCAAAATTAAGCAAGAGTTTAGTTCATTTATACTGGGGTGCATTACTCTCTTGTTGGTGTAGTTATGTCTGTGACTACGATTTGCAGAATTTACAGATTTTCTATTGATTACTTTCAATATATTAATTTCAAAAATAGCTTTTTGATGTTGGATCACACTATATATATATTATGTCACTCAGCTTCCATATTAAAGAAAATGTTGGGAACACCATTATTGCTCTGTATGTATAGATAAAGACTGACATTTCCTAAAGACATTTTTCAGCCAGGACTACCACTATGTTAAATGAAGCCACCAATTATTATGGAATAATTATTATGGAATTTATTATTCCATCCTAAAGCAAATATTTCAGAATCCAGCATCAGTCTGTGACACTAAAATTTTGAATTTTCTGTTAGTCGATAAAGAGAAAGCTTATAAAAATCACCAGGGGTTCCTTTGCATTTATGTTTGCTTTGTCAAGTTTCATCATTATTTTCTTTTAAAAGTGAATGTTACTGAATTATCAAGTTAGCAAAAAATGCTCATTTCAATCTCAGCTAGTGCAGCATGAATAAAGTTAAGCCCCTTGTAATTCAGCTGCATGATTTATTTTACAAATATAGAAAGTAACACAAAATGGAGGTGTGTGTTCTTTGTTGGTTTTTTTTGCCTTTTGGTTTGGTTAGGTTTTTTTTTTTAATGATGTAAAATTGTTGGACTCTGTGTGTTCAAGACTGATTATACCTCAGAAAAAAAGTGTATTGAAAACTTCTTGTTTTGTTTGTATACTGAGGAGATTTTGGTATGGTAAAAATATTTAAAATGTCTTTCTGGAAACAATCTCATTTAAGATGATTTAATACCTGTAGGGAACAGGGAAAACTAGCTCTGAGTAGCAGAAAAGAAGCAGAGAGGAAGGAAAAAAATCCATTCTTTCACTTCCAAGATTGCTGCTGTCCCCTTATATGTAGAAGTCTGGCCAAAACCAGGAAAATTATTATATAGGATGAAATGTTCCCAGTGCTAAAATTCAAATTAAATGCCATGTTCATGCTGTAGGTCTGTGTGGCTCCTAGTCTTTCCAGCTCTGAAAGTAAAACGAATTTGCTTGATAAGAGCTTCCCATGGAACAGTTTTTGGTCTTTCTGCTAGTTTTCAGGATACAGAGAAAAGTAAAAGTGGAAAAAAAAAAATATTGTTAATTACCATTTGTTAAATTAGTAGCTCCTCCCCCCACCCCAGAGGAAAAAAAAAAGAAAAAAAAATTCTCAGGAAGATAGGAAGAGAATCTCCTGCTATGTAATCTTACACTACAGGCAGGGGCAGCAGCTGCTGAAGAGCAACATATCACTGGGATAGTGATAAGCTGGTTGTAAGAGGAGAAAGAATGATACTAAGGAAATGAAGTCTGCTTAAAAGCTGATAGTAGGAAATGAAGAACTAAAATGATGCCTTAGGAAACTGAAGCCTGGGACTGGACAAAATCACCTAGATCATTGAAACCAGGTCCTTGCAGTCATGTATATTTGCTTCATCCAACTTTGACCAGCTCGTTGCTATTGCTCCAAATCAAGCTGTTTGTCTATGGACTGCTACTGTACATAGTGAGAACAGTCTGAAACAGAAATAGGTCTTGGAGTCCCAAGTTCCAAGAACTAATGATCCAAACACATCTCCATCTGCTAAAACACATCTCAGCAACTTACAGATACATCCAGGGCATTAAGAAGAAGATCAAAGATCAAATGTCAGATAGCCAGTGACACAAAAAGAAAAAGAGAGAGCAAGAGTACTGTTCATATCCTTATTCCTGAAACAACCAATAATTTAACAGGAGAAAACTCCATCAGACTATAAGAACACAGAATACACTACTATCTTTAACTACTGCTCGGTTCTGGTACCTCACTCTTTAGAGCACTTTAATAATGTTTGAAATAGAGAAAAAAACTAGTGCTTATTGTCATATCTGATATGGTAAACATCTATGTTTGATAAATAGATATCTAAATACCATAAATAGATATTTTATAAAGCAAAGCATACAATAGAGTGAATCAAATTATAATTTACTGCTAGTGGTGGGGAAACTTCATTGTAAAAAAGAGAATGAAGGAGACAAATAAGGAAAATATCCAGCTGGTTTGAGAAGTGGAGGATTTTTTTTTATGAACAAAACAAGGCAGAGTTAAGCAAAATAAGAATACCTTTACTAGAGAAAATTCCATTGTAACAGCATTTAAGGTTTTTTGTTCCTTTTTGCCTGAAAGGAATTGAGAAGGTGAAAAACTGAAAATCTCAGCAAAACAAAATGTTCAATGTGAAGTATTTTCTTTTCAGGAGAGATGCTTGCTCTGAGCCAGTCCAGCATCAAACATCATCACCCATGACTGCATAGCTTGCTGGAGGCTGCGGTTCCAGAGCCTTTTACCCCAGCTCTTGGCTATAACTTGTGCCACCCTGCTCTGCTGTGAGCTAGAAGACAGTGGAAATCTCCTGTGATTAAATGCCTCTCTGTCTATACTGTTGCCTGTATCTCTATACATGACAGTTTTAAACTGTATCATTAAGTTCTAGCTAAATTAAAATGAAGTATGCACAAATGAGTTACCACAAATGAAAAATTATTATTTATCTGACATCAGCTGAACAAGACTATCTGGTTTAGAATGCAATTTGTCTCATATTCTCAAGAAAAATTTTTCTGAAGATATTTGACAAGCCCCTGAATTTTCTGAGATATCTTGGATTTTTGCAACAGCTTATATGGTCTTTCAAATTCTATGGCTTTTTTCTTATTCTCAAAGTTACAGTTTTATTTAAAATGCCATTAAATCCAGGCTGTGTTTTCCAAGTTAAACCTTTTCTCATTGTCAATTGTCCTCTCCTTAAAAATGAAGTTAATATCTTTCAAGTTATTAACACTGTCAATATTTTCCTTTTTAGAATAAAAGTATTTTAATTTAAAAATTAGTGAAACTGTTATCAAAACTTTCTACCACATCACATCTAGGTTTGCAATAAAAAGAAATGTGAAAAGCCAAATTGATCCATTAACACTACAAAAGGCTAAGCAGTGCCAACAATATATGTCACTCAGTCATTTTCCATTTATTAATTACAATGACAAAGCCTCAATAAAGGATAAGAAAGAGGAAACTTTTGATTAACTGTTAAAAAAAGATCTGTTAAAGGTCTTTGTTTCCTAATATTTTAATCTCTAATTTTAATTTGAGCCAATAAAATTTCTCATCTTACTGAAAACAAACAAAAAAAAACATATCTTTTTCAGTGCAGCAAATCACTATCAGCATTAGAGACAGAGTAGCAGGCACAAAGACAATGTTAAGTAAATCAGCTGTTTATGCTCAGCTCTCCTGGGTTTGGCTGAAATGAAACTCATTTCCTTCATAGCAGCTTGTGAAACTCTGTCATTTAGAACCATGACCAAAGCAGTGTTGATAATATAGGGATGTCAGCACTAGTCAGGGGAGCGAGCAAATGGCTGTGAGATTGGCTCCCAGCCAGGGTTAACTCAATTCATTAATTAATCCAACCCACTGGTTCTCCTTCCCTTCCCTTCCCTTCCCTTCCCTTCCCTTCCCTTCCCTTCCCTTTTTTCCTCTTTTTCTCTTTTTTTTTTCAATTTTTCTTAATTCACTATATTCCATACAAAACATCTGCAAAATGCCATCTAAATTAAGGTCCTGCTCTATTAAAGTTTAGGCAAATGTGAACAATAGGCAGAGATTCAAAGAAGTCTAGTTCATACCATCTGAGACAAGTATCACAAGTTTTCATCCAGAAGGTTACATTTTCTGCACTACAAAAAGCCTCCGAAGTCAGATAGAGTATGTCACAGTAATCCAGGTTACAGTAGCAAAAATATGGATAGGAATGGCAGACTTCATGTACAAGAGGAAAGATCACAGACTAAGCTACCCACATATAATAGAACTTTTTTGAGACTAGCACTAATAGCTTGAGACAATTTTGTTGACCTTTTTTCCTTATTCCCATTTACTTTTATTATGAATATATTTTAAGACGTACATGCTAGGTTGTTAGTTATAATACTTTCTGCAGTTTAAAGTGTTAGCATTTCTGTTGTACATGCAACTCTGTCATTTCCTGAAAGTTTTTCCTATCTTTCCAAACATGTACTGACCTAGTTTTAGTATCTGAACGTCAGGAGTAGCAATCAGGAATTACATAGCTCAACCTTGCAGTGTGAAATGCTAAAATATCCTTTCTCTTTCTTTCCTGTTGAAGTGTCATTGTGAAACATTTCCATTCCTTCCATTTTGTTTTAGCTTACCGCAATGTTCTACTCACATGTAGGGAGCACTGAGACTTTCTTTTATAATGATAATGTCTAGAAAACATACCTTCTCTTCATCAGATCTACTACAGAAATATTTGTGGTGTCTTTAACTATGTGGAGACATTCTGCAGGCAGCTCTTTGTTCTTATTCATGTCTTCCACTCTCTATTATCTAAAACAATGTTAGGCAAGCAGTTTATTACCTCCACATTTCTGCAGCCTTTCTCAGAGGTCTCCTTAACCCTTATCACTTATCTAACAACCAGCAAACAACTTCCACGTGTTAGTTGAACTATTATGAGCCAACACATTTCATTTGTTTAGTTTAAGAGCTCAAATACAAAATACTTTATTTGTTTGCTTGGTTTAAGCTATTTCACATAAACATCAGACTTGGCATTTAGTCTGACTCCAGGGACCATGCCTACAAATTAGGTAGCCAAGAGGGGCCCTTAAGTGGGATTTAGCTTACTGAGATGAAATGTGGCTGTTGGCAATAGTCCAGATTCCTAACACTTTGTGATATTCTGTTAAAAAAAAATAAAAAAAATCCCACCAAAACACAGTTTAGCTGGTTTTTAGCGTGTATGGAGACAGTTCCAAGACAGCATGAACAAACTTTTGCTTTGCATTTTCTGATTCAACCAGAACTTGACTTTACTGTAAATGTGACTCAATGTCCCTAAGGAACCTAGGAAATAGAAGTGTCTACAGTTAAACTCTTATATTTCTTTACCATGATTTTAAAATGCTGCATTTGTCGAACAGGGTACTGTTCCTTCCTCGGTAATTTGGAAAGGATGGTAATGATTCATGAAACAAGCTGCTACTAATGCTCTGGAGGGCATAGACATGTTTTTGTATTAGTTTTGTAATTTCTTCTAGATGAGGTAGATAAGCCCTTAGCTTCTATAGATACAAAATCGGATATTAAATATTAAAATTGCCAGTAATTCTGTAGCCTACTGTGGGCAATTAAACTGTGGTGCAGGTTTTAATGACTCAGTCTCTCTACCTTTATTTACTTACAGATGATAATTCTTGTAGTTGAAAACAAATCTGGAAAAAATTGCTCTTTCAAATGAAAAAGTAGAACTACATTTCTGTGTTTAATCTTTTGTAAACCTCAGCAATATTTCAAAATGGCATCAGGCTAAATCTCTTAAAATTGGTCAGCATAAATTCTAGTATTTTCAGGTATTGCCTTTATTGAGAAGGGGTTCTTTTTGTATGATTGTTCTTCGTTTTTACTGGCTCACTGTGATCCTAAGCAGTTTCAATTTGAGCTACAGCAGGAACTTTGAGAGTGTTGTAATTTAGATGTGTCACATCTTCATTCTCTTTCAGGTCTAGCCTAGATTTTCTATACATATTGGGTTTTTTTGATGCATAGAAAGTTCCCTTTTCTGGCTTCTGACAAACTGAAAAGATAAAAAGAGTCTTCTACTCCATTGATTAGAACTCTTATATCATACCAGGATCACTCAACTTAGAAAAACAAACATGTTTAATTTTTTTCAGCAATATGTGACAACCATTTGTTATTTGCTATTTCATCAATATTTTAGATTATTATCTTCCACAAAAATTTTATATGTTGATTTTGAGATCCACTCTAGGACAAAAAGATATTTTGATGTAAGGAGTCTATATCATCTCACTACAATGTAGTCAAATGTGTATGAATATTTAGGATGCAAGAGGTTGTTTGCTTGAGCAAAAAATCTCTTCTAAGATTTTCACAAATATCTTGTGATATTTTAGAGAAAGATACCACCTAGAAGGGAATGTGATGTAGGTTCAGGCCCTCTCTTTGCTTTTCAGCTAGTTCTGCCATCTGTTATAACATCAAACTATTTTGCATTGAAATAATGACGTCCATAAAGGGAGCTCTTCCCTTATAACTACATAATTAGGAAAAGTCCCACAGCTAACTAATATTGTTATAGTAATGCACAATCCATGAGTGGACAGGCTCTACTGAAGCATGAGTCTGCATTCAGATGTGGGTTTTTGGCCATAGATGAGTCAAGATAAGAGAAAAACATTCCCATCTCGTTCTCACCTCTACCTTTCTGCCCCAACAAAGACAAGAGGAACTTCATCATTTCAGACTTCACCCATCCCTGGAAGACTTTGAAAAGTAGCTGCTCTAGAAACTGTGTGTTCTTCTGTTTGGATTTTTTTCCTTCTTTATTATTGATCTTTTCCTTCAGGTTTCTCTGTATGTTTGTTGGTCTTTTTCTTTATATATTCTCTTTGACAGACTGCAGCTTTTTTTTTTTTCAGTGCATTTATTTCGTTTGTTTTCATGTGCCTTTCTGTCTCCTCTTCATCTGCTGTCTCCTGAAGATGCATAAGAGAATGATCACAGTATAGTTTGACTCAAATTTTCCAACATGCAACAGGTGAGAAAGTTCAAAATCAGGCAAAACTTGACTGCCCATTCATATTTAGAAGAGGCTGAAATACTTGAAGCAGACATCTTCAGAAGAAAACATTTTAAAAGTATCCTCTACTTAGATTGACAGATATGCCAAGTTTATGAGTGTAAAATGTTGATAAAATTAAACGGCATTAAACTATTATGGTTGATAAGTCCAACTCACACTCCTTTGACATGGGCTGACTTTAAAAAAAACCAAAAATACTCTTCATATGTTCTAAACATTAAGTACTTCTTAAACCTGTCTTCTTTTTGTAAATCTTTCTTTTCTGATGCTTTGTATACTTTTGTAAAGATTTGGTTAAAAGAAATAAGTATACACACATAAACCCCCCCCAAACCCTTCTATTAATTTCCTTACTATAGCATTCAAGCTCTTTGTGGCACTGTGCCTAGTTTATATTACCAGAACTAGATTTTTGCAAATGAAACTCTTTCAATTAGTGTTTCAGGAAGCAATTAAATTGTCTAAAATGTATTAATGAATACATTGAAATCTGGATAGTACCCTTTTTCTAATACTTTCATTATTAATGCACCATCTGTTTTGTTTTGTTCTCTCACTAGTGTACGGTTTCAGTAACCTCATGTCCACAGAAGACAGTATTCTCAAAAAGCAAAGCCAAGAAATTTAAGCTGATAATCAGTCTTAATTATACAGTATACATTCCAAATAATTTTACAGATACAATAATCAAGGATGACTTTTTTCTTCTCTCTCTTTTGAATGTTCTGTGTGACAAAGAAGCTCTCTGAATAACTGTGGGTTTGATCTCTTTTTTTTTTTTCTTTTTTGCAACAATAAAGACAATTAAATATTTGGCTGCAGTATCTGGGGTTACTTGCATAACAGGCGAAGAAACTAACTTTTGCACACAGGCACATACAATAATGAAGTGTAGGGGCACTAGAGCTTTCATTAGAGCAAGGACTTCAGACATCAGATGCATTTGTGGTATTATGTGTGTAGAGTACTTGAAAGAATCTGAGCTAATCGAGGTAGGGCCATGTGTATCACCATCTGTAGAGAGCATTCGTAAAATATCCTGAGGTGATGACTTAAAAAGACATAAGAAAAATATTAATTTATTCAGGCTGCTGCCAAAAGTATTTTTTAGTGTTTTAATGGTAGGAATTGTCTCACTTGACCTCAAACCAAGCTGAAGTATCAGATAGTTTCAAATGTGTTCTAAAAGGCACAGATTGCCCCCTTGAGCACTTGTGGCTCTTCCATGGGGTGAAACAAGGTGCAGGGTGAGATGATACACTGGCTGCCCTTACAGGAAGCATCAGACCATCATGGCACTTTCACTTCGCTGTTGAAGAGGTAATTTTTAAGGATCAGAACCAACTTTAAGGTTTCCAGTTCCACAGCAGTTAATTCTGAATAGGCATTTAGTTATGGAGATCCTGAGACACATTGTCTCATCACTCCTGGTTGTATTAGGAACACAATGGTTTATAAAACTAGGAGTTTGCAAAACCTCCCTCTTGATTAACTTTTGTGGGCCCTCCCATAGTTTCCACAAAGAGCACGAGTCCTATCCGTTGTTCAGGATGAAGGCTCTTTTTATTAAAAGATGAGGCCAGTTGGTGGTAAAGGGATTGTGATGGGATTTCTTTGGAAGCAGCTATACCTTAGACATGAAAGAGCCCAAATTTGCACCATTTCAGAGGAGCAGCCTCAGTGTGCATTTCAAATCCAAGCTTTCAGAGAAACCAGAGGTGATGTGCATCAGGAAGGACTGGCAGTGAATGGTATCATTTTGATTTGTACCACTGGTTGCCTGGGTTTGGTGTCAGGGGGCAGTGGAGTTTATGTTTTTTATGTATTTAAATTATTTATAGAGCCAAAATTTGAAGGTTTTGATCTTTTTTCATTAGATTTCTGTACAAATATTAACCAGTCCCATGTCTTTGTAATATAATAGGATGGGAAATGGATTTGTACACTTCAAATTTTTTTCAGAGATGCAGCAGTTTCCTATGCTTTGCTGGTTCATCTGCCAGCTGAAAGTCAGCCCTTCCCAGGAATGAAGAAAGCAACATATAGATTAATTGTGAGCAGACTAAAGGAGCCCACTATCAGAGTCAGGATTTTTTTAATCTCTGATGTGTGACTCAAACAGCATAGACAACTTCAGAGTACAAACCCAAGGTCCTCAGGACCTGCAGGCTACACTGTATTTGTTACCATTTGATCAAGTTTAAAAATTAGCTTGTGTGCATCCGTCTGAGTGGCATTTAGGTCCAAGACCTCTGAGAAGCTGCTGTTCTGTTGATCTGTAAGAGCTTGAAGAGAAAAAGAATAAATTGCATTTGTGTTCACTTTAAGGAAGCTTTTTATTACCCAAGCAGAGTGAAGTGATCTAGTATAAAGGAGATTTAGTCCTTAAATTTTAAACATTATATAAAAATTTAAATTAGTCTCTATTCTTCAAATTGTTGTCATTATGGAAAGGTCAAAGATGATGAATTGTTTGTTGCTGCTGCAGATATAATGTACTGTACAGTTCTATTATTTGCTGTTGAAGAAAATATGATTTATTGTATAGTGTCAGAAAATATTTGCTGCAGGCCTGCAGTATATGAAATATATAGCCTGTTTTCATCCATGTTGCTTAAGGGAACGAGCATACTATCCTCTCAGGCTAAAGAAGAGATCTTCCTAGTAGTCTAAATCACTAGTTAGTGATTTAGCAGGAACACTGTGTCTTCAAAATAGTTTTCACAGCTACACATCATGTGGTCTAATTAATAGGGGAAGAAAAAGTAATAAACAAAACATGCTAAGTGGCATTTCAAAAGCTACTGACCTTTGTAGTTGTTTGAGGAAGCATTCTGTATGTTGCAAGCATAGCCATGTGATGGGAGACACAGTTAGAAAGTCAACAAAAAGATGTGGCTGCTAATCATAGATTTAAAAAAACGTAAGTCTTAACAATAATCTGCATTAAAAAACATCCAGCCTGTTTAGACATGTAAAACAATCTCCAGTTTGATTGAAAGCGTTGGCTTAGTTCTAATAACTTGAAAAGTCCTGCATTTAACTTAAAGTGAAAATCCAAAAGGTGAATTTAAATTAAAAAATTGGAAATATTGAAAGATTGCAGAAGATTTTTTTAAAAGAACTTAAATCTATCCACTCTTCTGCAAATGTACTCAGTTCCAAGAAATACTTTTTTTTCTATCAAATAAAGGTTATAGAAAATTTTGTGACATTCTTTAGTTGTAAGTTATGATCTGTAATACCAACATTTCATTTCAAATAACCAGTATTTTAGCAATGTCTAAAAAATGAACATTTTGAAATAATATCTTAGTCCAGCCTGTGCCACCATACTTATTTTGAGCAATGGGACACACAACCGTTTTAAAAATGGCCAATTTTTCATGAGACTCTGAAACAGGTTTCAAGTCTTCAGGCTCTGTTGCCGAATTCACCTTCACACATGAAAAATAAGACGACGGTTATAATTATCTCAAGGCAGTTATTTTCAAAGAGTATCTGGAGCATTATATCTGCTCAACAAGAGAGTCTCAAAGAGTGTGGAGAGACGGTGTGAAAAGAAATGCAAGGAACACAGGAAGCTGGGAAAACTGGCATGTGCATGAACACACGCCGAGAAAGGCAAAGAGACATCTTTCCTAGGGTGTCTTTCGAGAATTATGACATCAAATTCTAAAGCACTTTACAAAAATGTGGCAAATTCATCTCTGCTGGTAGCTCTGTTAATGTCAGTGGAGTTACAGTGGGAATGAATTTGTTCCAATGAGAGCATCACAAGGAGTACACTACTGTTAGACTGTTACATTGGTTATTAACTCGCTTTCCTTTCAGTGCTAAAGAGTATAGCTCAAGTTAGTGGATCTATTTTTAAACTATGTAAAGTATTTGCTTCACAGATCAAAGAAATATGAAACCAAACTTACCATAGCACAGACTGGTGGAAAACGGGCTAGACTGAAAGAAATGTCTTTGAAATATTCTAGGGACCCAGCATGAAGCCTGGTTAAAGTTGTATAGCTTTCCATTTGAAAGGTCACGTTCAGAATTGGCTTATAACTTTTTGAGTTACTTTTCAAGCTGAAATTGTCCATAGTTATTCTCAGTCAGAGACTTTTTTTTTTTTTTAAATAATGAGCAAAAAAGGGAAGTGATTTTTAAATTTTACTTTTGATTAATTGCCTTCAGTGCATATGAGAGCAGAGATTGAGCAGCTGGAGTGTATCAGAATCAAGAAGGTGAAAAATGTCGTTCAAGCAGATGAGAAACTTGTCTCCCTGAGTGCAGAGAATGACTTGGGAAGCACTAAATGGATTAAGGACTGTACTGGGACTGAAGAAGGGGAGAATGGAGGCTAAACTTGTGTACTTCTTTTTAAATTTAGGGGTTCTTTTCTCTTCCAGATTCCCTTGGCATCCCATTTTCAGTCTCTCCACAGTGGATTTTCACTCTTGGAGCAATCTGAACAATAGTCTGTGGTGTGAAGTGAATAGAAAAAGTAGTCCCAGCTTGAATGGGACAAAACAAAGCCCACTTGTGTTCTCTGTCTGCCCTTGGTATCAGATTTACACAAAATAACCTCTCAGATGTCTGCACAGAGAGCGGTCACCTTGGTCCTGTTTCTGATATGTCAGCTGTAAAGTTTGGACTTAGTCCAGGGAAAGGTGCTGAGCTAATACACGAGCTAGAACCTGTTGTGGCATCTGCTTCCTCTAAAGAGATGGTGGGTTTCCAAGCTGAGATCTAGATCAAGGATGTGGTGAAAAACACACAGCTAGTGAGACTCACACAGCCTGTGCTAGATCCTGAGGTGCCATTCATTCAGGAGTGCATATAGTTAGAAATTTATTTAGGAAGATTATCTTCTCCTCTATGTCCATGAAGGTTATGTGATGGACAGTCTCTAGGAAACAAGGCCACCTGAGGAAGTTCTAAGTGAAAATCAGAATGTCTGCCATGATTTGTGTACTAACATGATGGAGGAGCTTTATCAACAGTTGTGGGGTGACCTTGGCACAAACTGAGAAAGGAGAACAGCGGTATAACAGATATTGCCCTGGCCCTCCATCATCACAGAGGTTTGTCCTCCTTCCCTCCATGGCCTCCCCCTTCTGTAACCCTGGAGATATGGCACACGCCTCTTCTGTTCCTGCAGTTACCCTCTCATTCCTCATGTTGCTCCTGTAATAGCTGGAAACACCAGTTGCTGTTTCATGATAGAGGAATTAAAAATTGTCTCTTGATTAACCAGATACCTCCTTCATAGATTTACTCTGGATGAAACCTATCCAGTTCACCTACCAGTGCAGATACAATCTCAGGCTAAACTCTCTCCTTCCTTTTAGTTTAGTTTTATTGTGAATTAGTTGAAAATGGAGCCCTATTTCCTGGTCTATCCACCTGAGAGGACTAAGAAAAGCCTGTATAGATGCCTCCTCAGCATTGCCCATTTCCTGGCACCAGAGGATCCTACCTCTCTCCTTGCTGTAGCCTTTTTTTTTGTGTGGAATAAGATGCAGCAGTAAACAAAGAATAAGCTTTGTCTGTTCAAACACATTAATGACCAACCAGTCGATACTACCTTATTCATTTATTAGAAACTGAGAAAATGGCTGTTACCTTTTGAGACCTGACTACTGCAGGTGGTGGGTTTGTTTGTTTAGTATATAAGAAGTTATTGATCAGAATATTTAGTCAAAAGTTAGAATGCTTATTGTGAAGTGTTGTTGAGATGTGTGATTTTACTGGGCTAATCTAAAGCAAAAATTATTAAAGTCAGGTCAATAATATGGATTGCTCCCTTCTTTAACATCTTGCTCAAAGAAATACAAATGAATTTATTTATATCTATTTGTAATATAGATTTCTACATCCATCTCAGATATACTAATGTTTATTCTTGTGGGAATTCAACTGGTAGGTCTTTCCTTACCATATTTACTGTCATTAAATTTGTTGAATAATTTTGATAGATAATTCAATGTGTATATCTTATTAAATAGCTTAATAAAATTAGTGTTTAAGACTCTTTTAAAGCTTTGAAAAACATTTAGAAAGCCAATATATTATGGGTTCTTGACTTAGCTTGGGAAGCATACTTTCATGTTTCCCAGCAGTATTCCCTTTTTGGTTATATATCAAAAACAGATTTCCTCCCCTATAGCTTTCTAGTTTCCTCTATAAACATGTTTGTCTGCATTAGACCTTCACACATTGTAAATCATACGCCACTTGCACACTGTGTTTTGTTTGTGACTACAAACAGGAGCCCCATATGTCCTTTATTGAAGTGAAGTCATTTGTATTTTGGTAATTTTATTGCATTTATTGTATGCAATTTCTGTTTAAATAAGCCTTTTGGGGCTTACCTTTATATTACTGCTCAATTATAAAGCACTCTAAATGCATTATGGAAACTTTGAAGGCACAGAAACTAATGATCATTTGCAAGGAGGACATATGCAAAAGGTCACATTTGATACTTAGATACAATTGATGCTTCCCTGTATCCCAACTCTTCTGAGCCACAGGGCTGTATTGATAAGCACACTTATCTTTCTCGATGGTAAAAATGTCCTGCTTTCCAGAATCAGTCAAGTACTACAAAAACTAGTGGGGTCTCCCCAGAGGCATATCCTCGTGTCTAGTTGTTCATATTTGTGTTTTTCAGCTGTCTCGTACAAGCACAGCATCCACGTTCAGCCACATTCATCACTTCAGCATTAGGAGCCTTATCACTTGCTGTCATAAGGTGATCCACTGACAGATGCTCTGGCATTTTCATCACCCTCGATACGGTTTCCATTATATCTTATATAGGTTCTCTGAAGGGAGATGACAAGCACATGTGGAGACAAATTCTTTGAAACATTGAGTAAACCCTTCTTTCTTTTCAAGAAGTATTGAATATTTCTAGTTTATTTGAAAATGAGTTGGGCTTTCTGAAGAATTTGGGTTTGAGTTATTTTGGGAGCGAATAGATTTGTGGTGGTGGTGAAGGTTCTTATCCACATGAATAAAATAGTCATGATCCTTTAAAAGAATTTTAATTCATCACACTATATTTATTACAACTCACCAATCCCGAAGCACTTTTAAACATATGCAATTAATTTCATGCATGCATCCCTTTGTTATGTAATTAAACCAAATCACAGAGAGCTGAAGGATAGTGTGTCCAAGATCCTACTATAAATTGGAAAGCCACTTTCAGCAGATCCATAGTACTTCATATTATATCGTTAATAAATGTACGTGCTTATTCTTTTTTCCCTCAGAGCACTGACACCAGTCTGGTGTGGTCTGAAGGCGGAAAATCTGGAAAATAATAATGTGGCTTTAGAAGGGAGACTTCTGCCTATCTTCTTGGTAATAACCTTTCTTGTACAAAGCAACCAGAAAAAAAAAATAAATTCTTGTATTGTTATTTGCTTTTTTTCTTTTTTTTCTCTTTTTTTTTTTTTTTGGTAACTTTGAACTATTTGCAGTATCTCCATTATTTTCCTCTTCTGCAAGGAGGGGCACGGAAAAGCATATTTTTTGTACTCTGTCCTAGGTGAACCACAGGGCTTCAGATTTAATATCTCAGCACTTCAGAATTCTCATGTTTACAACATCCATGAGGTAGTGAAATTCCTGTTGTAGATGGTATTGTCTGATTTTTTTCAAGTCTGAAAGAGTTTAGCAATTCCTTGAGACTCCACAGTGCACATTCTAATGTAGACAAATCCTTCCATCATGTACCAGAGCAACAGCAATTATCTCTATGGAAATAGTCACTGAAAATCAGACTATAACATAATATTATGTATACAGTTCTGTAGGAATTAATCTGATACCAGGTTTGCTCATAAACCACCATAACCATCCCACACCTACATGGTATTTAAAGGGAGGTTGTTTTTATGCCCAGGCATTGCTGTTGCCCCTCAGTGTGAGGATGTTCAGTGAACACAATCTTCAGGCAATATAGGATAGCAATATCAACACCTGCATGCTAAGCCAGCATATGAAAAAGTGCAGAGAGCACAATGTTCACAAGCTGTGAACAGGAAAGCAGCTATCTGGGTGGAAGTGCAGAACATGTCTTTTCTAATTAGGTCAGAGCCAAATGGTTTGAAAAGGTCCCAAAACTACTTTTGCACTTGTAGTTGGTCACTGACATGGTGTATGGGATGTCTGGCAGTGTTTTTAGTTCAGACTGGGGTAGATGACAGTAGTTACTACAAATGAGCATTTTCGTGGATATTGTTTCACACTTTGAACCTGGCAAAGACAAGGTCCTGAGAGAAGAGCTTAAAGGAATTATTTGTTATTTTTCCTATTAAAAAGAAAAATGTTTTAACATACATTATGTATACAAATATATTTTGTATCTATTTTTTTGGGCAGGGGAGGGCTGTCATTTTTTATACAGGTTTTGGCTTTATGGATTTTCATACTGTTACTGCTCAGTATTTTGAAGAACGGTAGATGTAAACACCTTCAGAAAATTCATGAAGATTATAAGCAAGGCTTCTGTATGTTCCTTCCCCGTTTCATTTCTCAAAGACTCCACAGGATAGAAAAGAATCTAGCTTCTGATATTTCAATTTATCATCAAGATGCCTAATCAATATATCCTTGATCTCAGTAGGACTCTCCCACTGGGAGTTGGACTAGGTGCAGATTTATTCAGAACAAAGCAGCCAGTGTGTGGCTGTTCCCAGATGACTTTCTGAGCACTGCATATTTGTGGGCATTAGCTTTCAGACTAGCTGGTTCAACAGATCTCTTTCCCCATGGTTATTTCAGAGTACCAAGACATAAGACCAAGCAGTCCAGATATGTCAGGTTATATATTCTCTTCTCACTGTATTCTCTTGTTTTTCTAAAACAATTTCTGGGCTAGTTGTATTTGCTCATATGTTTAACTTTATACAGTCCTGTTCTAACATTTGAATCAACCCAGCAAGGTACACCTATTTAAAAGACTGTTTTGTGAGTAAGAATGATGATCTGAATAAAACTCACTAAAAATTCCAGGTAAAATTCACCCTTTTTAATTATAGCCTCTCAGTTAGGCCTGAGAGGTGTATATAAATTTTTTCATATTCAGAACAATGAGAAGCTTGTTCATGAATGCCATTAGTACTGTTGTTCTCTGCACTTAGGAAAAAAAAGCAGATTCTAGTCTTTAGCATAACCAAATTATACAAGTCTAGTGAGCAGTGATATAAATAACAGCACTGATGTTTCCAAGCACCAACTGATGTTTGCTAGACTTGACAGGTTCTAGTAATTGGAGAACCTGTGATTGACTTAGCAATGCTTGTGCTGCCGTATATTGCTGTAGAAAAGCTTTCTCTGTGTCTGTGAAGAGGAGCAGGGGAGTCTAACGTAAAAAGATCGGAAATGGTTTTAATTTATTAATCTCTAATGCCAGAACCACAGAGACTTTAATCATCGCTCTTTTTGTGGTCCATCTATTATTACTGATTTTTCTTTCCATATTTCTCAAAATCAGAAATGAAATAAAAAAAAGATAATTGGTTTTCTACTGATAGCTGTTTCTCTGTTCGTTGATCAATAACCAATGGGTCCTCCTGGACTTGTAATGTTCTATGGGACCTGAAAAGTTTACACAGCACATGGATAACTACCATGATGCTTTTGCACCCCTGGAGAGCTTCTTCTGTAAATCCTAGGAATTGGTTATACAGACGTGGTTTAGTGTTTGTCACAGAGCAGCATTTAAAGGACTCATTTGACTTTATAATGTCTAATTTGTGCATGTTTTTATTAGAAGGAGAGGGTTTGAAATGAGCACAGGGGCAAAATAAGACATAAATTAGGACAGTGACTACTCATAATATTCCAAAATTCCCCTTACTCTTCCATATTTTTCTGACACATCATCTCTTCCAGATGCAATGAGAGTGAAGCACTAGCTATGTGTGTCAGCAGCAGTGTCTTAAAATCTCACTAAATGTTCTCAAACAGGAAACTTTTTGTGCTTATTACTGGCAAAGCAGAGGAGGAGAGCTGTGTGACCCCTTTCTGTCTGCTGCTCTTCCAACACTAATTTCAGTTTGCTGACTGATTGGCAAGTCGCAAATCTGTTAGCAAGAGCTGTTTGGCTGTGGGATCTGAGACAAGGTTGTTTAATAGTGTTGAGCTCTAAAAATGAGCTCCTTCTGAGTTCTGTAAGGGTTTGGCTTGAATATTCATTTCAGTCTTTTATATTGCTGGAGCTTTTCAGAAACAGATTACACACAAATGGGTTAATCATACAACCAGAGAACTACAAAATCAGAATTGTTTGGATTGGAAAGAACAGTCACCCAGTTCAACTGCCTTGCCATGAGTAGGGACACCTTCCACTAGACCAGGTTGCTCAAATTCTCCTCTCCAGGCTAAACAGTCCCAATTGTCTCAGTCTATCTTCAAATGAGAGGTGCTTCAGCCTCCTAAACATCTTTGTAGCCTCCTCTGAACTCGCTCCAACAGGTCCATGTCCTTCTCAAGCTGGGGGCTCCAGAGCTGGATGCAGCACTCCAGGCGGGGTCTCATGAGAGTGGAGTAGAAGGGCAGAATCCCCTTCCTTGATCTGCTGGCCACACTGCTTTTGATTCAGCCTAGGACACAGTTGGCTTTTTGAGCTTCCAGTGCACATTGCCTAGTCATTTTGACTGTCGTTGTTGGACGGACTGGATAAAAAGCAGGAGAAGATCCCGAATAGATAAAAGTGAAACCTCCCTCTTTACTTTTTCACACAGCTACTTTTATATATTTACTAAGTGTATGTGCACTAACATTATTGGAGCTCATTACACACAAACAATGACATATTGGCCACAGTTACAAACTACTGTCTCTGTACAAACTCATCCAAGTTTCTTATCTTCTGCTTCTCCCGAGTTCTCTCAGTCTCTGCAAGTTGTTTATCTTCACAGGTACACAACAATCTGGCCAAGGTCAAATTCTTCTTGCTCTGTCAAGAAATCCATAGGCCTGGTGCGGTTTCCCACAGTTGACCACCAGCACCCCTAACTCCTTCTCCTCGGGGCTGTTCTAAATCCCTTCTCTGCCCAGTCTGTATTTGTTCTTTGGATTGCCCTGACCCAGGTGCAGAACTGTGCACTTGGCCTTGTTAAACTTCATATAGTTTGCACAGGCCCACCTCTCAAGCATGTCAAGCTCCATCTCTTCCCTCCAGTGTGTAATCTGCACCACACAACTTGGTGTGATTGGCAACCTTGCTAAAAGTACACTTGATCCCACTCTCCATGTCACTGACAAAAATGTTAAACAGCACTGGACCCACTACCAACCCCTGAGGATGATCTACATTGATCTCCGTTTGGACATCGAGCCGTTGACCACAATCCTTTGGGTGTGACCATCCAGTCAATTCCTTATTCATCATGTGGTTCATGTGTCAAATCCAAGTCTCTTCAGCTCAGCAATGTTGTTCAGGACACTATCAAATTTTGCACAGGTTATGTTTCTCTTCCCTTAAGCACCAATGCTGTAGCCCTGTCATAGAAGGCCATCAAATTTGTCGGGCATGATTTGTCTTCAGTGAAGCCTGTTTCTGAGAACAGGGTTGGAATATGTTATGTCTTTATGTGCCTTACATGCTCATTTTACAGGTTTGTGATGATAAACAGAGCTGAACAACAAAGTTCTGTAAAGATGCAAAAAGTAATAATGATTTGGGCTAAAGGGTAGAGAACAAATCAGGTCTTATGGGCCCATGCTATTGTATAAAATCAGTTTTTGTAAATAATGCCCTTACTAATAGATTGAGGCATTTAGTCTGGGTTTGCTGCATGTAGGTAGAACCTGTTTCTTCTTTTTAGCTTCTTAATCTATCAAATAAATAATCACAGCCTGTGCTTACTAATGTGGAAATGGATATATTTCTAGTATCTTTAGCTCCTGATCTGCTCTGAGCAGCAAAAAATTGTCTGAATTAAAATGTTCATGATACATGAGACTAAAATGTTTTGATCAGGCTCTGCTGTAGTTCCTTCTCACACCATAGATGTTGGCTGGAAAGGCTCATGCCATAAAGCTCAAGAACCATGCATTCTCCCAAGAAAGGTCACTCTGATGGCATTCATACACCCACAGCTCAGGTTTGTATTTGAAGAGCACAATACATGAATATATGTTTATAATTATTTTTTTTTTCTTTTTTTTTTTTTTTTTTTTTTAAATAAGCCATTTGATAGGTTACTCAACACATCACTTCATACATCCAGCAGCTGGCATTTATGTCAACAGTATCAAATGATGAACTGAAGACAATAAGAGATAGAAGAGAGAACTCTTCATACAATTTTGATGACTTATTTTTAACTTTGTAGAATGACCATCTACCATGCCAACAGACACTTTAGAGAGAAGTATAATAATAAAAATCACTGTTAACATAATTCAGCTATATCTCATTACTGTGAACACTAAAAAGAAGGAGCTAACAAAAAAGCTGGATTATATTGATTTACGGTTGTCCTCATTTAGCTGAACTCTCCTTTGAGAAAGCACTCAGGCAAAGTTAAATTGCTTAAGTATTTACGCAAAAGAGAAATAACTAAAAGAGATAAAGCAGTTGCTTTCAGTGTGGTTTTTTCTACTAAAGTTTTAGAGTGATTACCCTAATTGGAACTGTTAACAGGAGAATGAGATGCCAGCTGTTGGAGAAGAGGATAATGGAAAAGGCTGTGTAAAAGAAGTCTGCAAGATCAAACCCTTTGAATGAAAAATTGTAATTTATTTCATGAGTCTCCAGTTTGGCTGAAATAAAAATATACAGAGATGACTGTTTTGGTTGGTTTTTTTTTGTTTTTTGTTACAATTGTTGGGGGTTTTTCCTGTTTTTCATATGTAATATACTTTCAGGAAAAACAAACCTAGTTTTCTGCAAACCAAGAGCTCCACCAGGAACACTTCATGGAGTGAGGTACTGAGTGTGATATGCTTGCCCATCCTGATGATGAACATGCAAATGCCTGTTCCCACAGCAGTCAGAGGAATAACAAGGATGACTGTCTGTGGCCCCTTTTCTGTCAGCAGAGCACAAAACTATTTGAGGAAGATCTCATCAAGTGTAAATATTTTCCTCCCATTTCCTTTGCCTTACTGTTGTGAATGTGAATGCTGTATGTCCTCCCTTAAGCTTCCTGAAGGCATCATGAGTGTGGCAGTCCATATTTCTTCCTTGTTCTGTGTTTGACATATGTGATGTCACCAAGCCAAGTGAAGGGAGAAAGAGTGAGGTGAAGAAAGCCAAGGAGTACTGGTAGGAAAGAAGCAGTTTATATAGCAAATAAAAAGCCATATAAAAGCTGTGCAGACACAATGAATCTTCCCACAGTATTTTTCATGTTCAACATACTCAAGGATGATACAGCGATTGCTGAAGGATAAAGAGAACTCTGTTGGTCTATCTTTCCACAGTAACTTTTGGGAACAAGTGGTCTGACACTGTGACTCTCTTACCCATCTCAACTGCGACAGCATTCTCTGTCTAAGAGTAGAAGACAAAAATGTTGCAGACATCCCTACTGTAGATAATGCAGTAACAGTGATAAACTATTAGGTCCAGACACATCTGAAAGTACTTAAGTGAAATATGTCCCTTCTTTGACAATATATTTTTGAAAATACATTATGTGACTCTAACCAGTTCTTTATGGACTACCATTTGTACAAACTTGATCATCATAAATACCCTATCAGAAAATTTAGAATAAATAATGCAAATTAATCACACTTTCAAACAAAACCTTTTGGTAACCAGTCAGTGGTGGGGGTCATGCTCACTCTTGAAGAAAAAGGAGACAAGACATATCAAGAGATAACTGAACCTATTTTGTCTGTGTGTTATTTCTATTCAGACACCTGAAAGCCCAGCTGAGACTGGCATATATACTGCATAGTCTACATGAAACACATACCTTCTTGGAGACAGCTAGAGACAACACAGGACATTGGAAATGGTTGTAGTTGTCCACTGTTGCATACAACATCCTTGTCTCTAAAGGGAGAGACGTGGGTTTGACAGATAGACCACTCAGTGGATAAGAAATAGGTTGGGTGATCACACTCAAAAGAGTTGCAGTCTTTTTGGAAATCATTTTTGGTGTCCTGACCTCCAGAAGGCTTCCAGAAACATTCATCTCTCCCTCATTACCTGTTTTTTCACTGTCATCTCCAGGTATAAGACTCAGAGTTAGTGGCTAGGAAAATTTTAGGAGCCACATGTGGTTATTTGCATGTTGGTGCTTTGGTCTCAAACTGAGCTCATATTTAACACTGTCAAGTATAGAACTGTGAACACTGGCATCACACTGGCTCCTGAGGAAAGATTTACACACCTTACTTCAAAAACCTGTGGATGTTGAAAGATATATATGTAAAGGGAATGCAACTCGATGCTTTGGAAGCAGGGGGAAGACTGTCAGATGGCCCTTAGCTTATGCTCACTCTTTATTTTTATAATTTGAAAGTTTCAGGTTTAAACTTGGTTTGTGCAAAAACTATGCAATACAACTACATATGGAATATTGAATTTCAGTTTATTGGTGTTTTTTGCTAAATTCAGATTTAGTCTTGGCAAGTCAGATGTCATGCAAACATTTTTGCAACCCTTGTGAAGGAATTCTTCTCACTTCTACTTTACTAGAACTTACTTCTAGTAAAGTTCTTACTTCTAGTTTTGGCTTAAGAAAAAAGCAAATGGCTACATAGGACACACATTAAATGGTGACATAGCAATCAGCTTCTTACCTAATTGTATGGATGCACAGGAAAAGGTTCTACATATCTGAAATACTGCTTATTCAACTGATAAATGTGAGGCAAATCAGATGGTGAAGTTTACAGCACACTAAGTATAAAAGTGCTGAGAAATACTACTAGGTATATCACAGTTTCCTTACAAAAGATCTGTTGCTACCATGGATTTTAAAATATGCTTGTAACAATCCATTCTGCACAGCACAACTCAGTAAGACTGAAGCAGAGAGCAAGTGTTTTATTAATTTCCCTGTATTCCCAGAACAAGTCATTTGGATCCACATCTGATGCATAGTGGGTAGGGACATGCAATGTTTTCTTATTCTATCATTTGCAGATATTTTTCAGTTTAAACTATTCAACCTCACTAGTTTGTGGTCTTTTATATTAATTATTTAAAGATCTGTGAAAATATTTCAGCCAGGATATTTCCCATTATGTCAAATGCCAGATAAAGATAATGGCTACTGTCTCCAATGAGCTTACAAGTTTAGGCTCAAGTCATGCACATTTTCTGCACACATAAGGATATAGGCATGACTGCTGACATTGCTACTAAGGTTTCTCAGCAGTTTTCATCTTAACATTCTGTTTACAGAATCTGGTTGAAAACTTTGTCAAAACTTTAGTAGTTTAAGTGAAGTGAATACATTTAGTTGCCAAAATTTGACTAATTTAAGTGAAATGGGCGCGTTTAGTTGTTCCGAAGTGCTAAAGCCAAGAGTAAGAGCAGATATGAGATAAGTTATTTTGTTTATCTAGAAAAAAGTCTGTGACCTTTTTACTTATTAAAAAAAAAAACAAACAAAACCAACAACAAACAAGCAAACAAAAAACACTCTGGTAGTCTAGCCTTTTTCATCCAGCACTTACTCTTTGTGATACTAGAACTATATCTTCTACCACCACAATAGAAATCCACAAGTCAGCAATCAGCTCGGGGGAAAAAATGAGTGTTCACTGCAGACATACTGAAGCTTCCCTACAAATAACTCTGGTGGCTCTGAGCACATTTGAGGGGGGAGGTGGGGAGGAGGGTGAAGGATTCACTGAAATTATGGCAATTTTCCCTTTAAAATCATCCAGAGGAAATGGCTGCAGGGTTATTGTGTCTTATGAGTCTTCAACGATTCTTCAGCTACACAGACTAGAGAACACAAAGGACAGCAGCAGAACAACAGCAAAAGTACAAAAAGGCAAAGAGAGTAGACTGAGACAAAGAATCAGTCTGGGGACACTATAATTAGAGGATTCAGCCTTGATAAGAAGAAGATGGATATAGCATCAGTAGAGAAAACATACAAGACTAGAGAATGTGATATGAAAGTAAAAGAAAGGAGAAAGAGAGCTTGAAGTTGAGTTGAGAGAGGGAAAAAGTGAAACTGGCCAGGCAACAAGACATAAAAAATGGGATAGGGGTATGTGGGAGAGAGGCCTTGATGTTGCTGAGATGGAACTTGAAAGCAAATATCCCTTTAAGAAGGTGATGAAGTACCATTGCAAAATTGATCACTCAAAAGTTAGGAATACCAGAATTAATTTTGTTTAAGTGAAAGAGAAATGTTCTGTAAGGTGCAAAATTTCTTAAAAATAAAATAATTAGGTTTTTTAATTGTCTTTCAAAATCTTATTCAATGCTGCATCTTACTGGCAGTAGACTAAGAATCTCTTCTCCCATAGGAATATCAAGCAGAACAGTTAACATTTTCAGAGTGCTCAGATACTACAGAGGCGTGTGTAAAAGATAAATGAGGAAATTGATCATTCTGTCCCTAGAGAGCAGATTTCATGTTCCAAATTTATTTCATTGGATCCAGAACCTTGATGCTTCTGAAAACCTCTTTTAAAGCCTGATGGTATCTTTGTGAGTATAAATACCACAGAATTTTCTAGATAGATTTGTACCATCATCAGTGCCAACATCTAAACTCATATTTGAGTTCCTTTTAAAAGGAAATCAGCTGCTACACCTCAGCACATAGCAAAGTGGGCAGTGGGGACTCTATAAGAATATACAACAGTACTAAAAAAGGTGATATAACCTCACCCTCCATACCACAGATAAGAGGACCTTGAAGTTTCTTTTGCTTCTGTGGTGATAAGTATAGGCTGAGGTGCCTGAATAAAAAATCTTGGGAGTAAGATAAACATTTTAGGGAGATGTAACATAATTTCCCACTAGCATCACTGAATAAGAAATTAACAGTCTGAGAACAGAGACAAAGCTGCATATTTCATCTGCTAATGGAAGTTCTTTTTCTACACTCATTAACACAGCTGAATGACACATAGAGGACTTCATCATCAATCAATTGTTTGTGAATAATCTTCATACTCACTCTCCAATTTGCTGAAGAATTACTTTGAAAGAAAAGAATTGAATTACTATTATTAATGAAAGAAAGTTCAGTTACAAAAAAAAAAAAAAAAGAGAAAAAGAAGAAAAATCAATGTCTTGTTGTATTAGACTTAAAGAGCTAGCATGAAGATATTATTTATCCAGAAAGTCACAACTCTGAAAGCTGGATAATGTGCAACAGGTGAATAAACAAATAAAAGGTACAGAAGGCAACAAGGAGGGTTTGAAGAATGTTAACAACAAATACAGATGTGACTGTGTAGTATTCAAATAACTGCATCAACAAATACCTTTGAGAATTTTGCAAACTCCTTATAAGTAACAGGAAGAGGGAGGAGGGAAGTGATATAAAGATTATCCGACTCAATCTTATTTGCCATTTTCTGGTAAAAACCAAATTATTGATTTGCTGCAAGCACAGCTGAATTCATGTCATACTTTTCTTATTTTGGCATAATTTGTGGTGGCTAATGCCAGAAGAGATCAACAAGTCATTTAGTCTAATCTCCAGCTTACCACATACCATTTAATTTCCCTCAGTTATCCTTGTACTGTGTTCAGAAACTTGCTTTCAGCAAATCATAACTTCAAGAAAGTCTCCTGTCTTAATTTGAAGACTTCAGAGAACAGAGGCTTCATCAATTCCCTTTGTGATTCTTCCAATTAGTTAATCAAGAAAGGTTTACCACCTAATATCTAAACTGAAGTTGTCAATTCTTTGCTTTCACTTGTTTATTCACCTTCCATTTTTTTCAGTTAATTTGACGTACATGGTACTTTCTATCTATTGAAAATATTTCTACTCTGTAATCACATCTATCTTTGGTCGTCTTTGAGATATCCTGAATAGATTGAAAAAACATTTTCTATTGTATTTTCTCTAATTCAAAAATAGATAGCTGTTTCTGCAATCTCTTCAATTTTGCAATATCCCTTTTAAAATAGAGGACACTTAGGACACTTATGATTCATCACCATCATATATGTGACCTGACTCATTTTTGCAGATAATCTAGCACTATTTGTGATAACCATAGACATCTAAGACATAACACTGTGCAAGCAAAGGACTTTCAAAAGACATGTGGCCCTTCCGACAGGAAATTAGAGTTCAGGTAGGTTATCCTAGAGCATCATAAATGGCAATAGGTGCTAGAGTTTAGGGAAAGGAATCATGCCACAAGTTCCAGACTTAGTCAACTGAATCACATAATCTCACATACATGTGCAAAGTACACCTTAAGTGTGAACATACATTTCACATGCATATGCAAAATACACCTCACAAGTGCACAGGTATTTCACATGCACATTTGAACTCTCTTTAAAATCAATAACAGTCTGGTCAAGGTAGTCAGCAGTACTTAGAGAAAATGTCAGCTAATTGAAAATAGGTGAGATGAATTACTGCTTAGATTAATTACTATTGAATAAGGTCTCAAATGAGTAGCTCACACACACTGACATTTATTGCCACTTGTTTAAGACATTCTACAGTATCTTCCTTGGCCTCCAGTTTCCATACCAGGTGGCCAAGAGACTACAACAATCCTGTGTCAGCTGTGTGTGTATGTCTTGGATGTCCTAAGACATCTCAAGTAGTACAAGGCAAATATGTTTCATCAACTGATTGAGGCCTTTCCTTCAGAGTACAAAACCAGAACTACACTCCAGTTCTGGTAATATTTGTACTACTTACTTCTCTGACTACTTCCCTTTTTGAATTGTTCCTACTCATACTCTAAAAGTTACTGGAGCTTTTTGTGCTGCAGCATTCCACTGAGATAAAAATGTTTGTTCCCTATGGTCCTAAAAGACTTTCAAGATATGGATGGAAACCACCTCAACTCTCATATGAGCCAGGTTCCTTTCATAAGCTACTGGAGAGAAATTTCTACAGCATGAATCATCCGGGCTGTGTAGAGTTTGACCTTGAGATAGATGAATTGTAGCAAAGAAGTGCTTGTTTCTTCAAAGGGACAAGAAAGAGAAACTGGATTATTATACCAGATCTAAATATCTAAGTTGTACAGACCTAATAATTTGTATGATTAATACAACCTTTACTGTCTAAGATATAGTCTTACCTTAGAGATTTAAATCTGTGAAACTTTTGAGTAACTCAGTGTTATACTTCTCTACAGCTCTAATTGATGGGTCTCTAATTTCTTTCAGAGCTGTATCATCATTTTACAATGGACAATATACTGAATGAAAATTGCCCTAATGCTACACTGGAGAGGAATTCAGGATGCCAGTTTTCTCAGAGGAATAGAAAGAAGGAAAGAAAAGTCTGTGCCATACAAAAGCAGCTGGTTTTCCTCCATACTATAAGCATATATCGCTGAACCTGAAGAGTGAATGTTCCTAACTCTGGCAAACATATCTGAAGTCCTTGAAAAATCCCAAGGATTTTCTATCATAAGAATCACCTGGAATTTTCCCTTCACTTCATAGCACTTTGTTGTGTACTGCTTAGGTTAAAGGCAGTGCTGAACAGCATCATGCTCTCTGACACTTGAAAGATTGTTCTGCCTTCAGCATACATCTGTAACCCTTCTTAAAGTCTGGGGAAGTCAAGGATGCAAAACTGGACACCTTGGAAGCCACCACTGGAACCAGCCTTCAAAAGGATGAGATATGAGAAGACAAGTCACTCAGAGGCAGGAGGGCCTTCAGGAGACAAATATTAATTCCCCCTTATATGCCTATTTTCATGTTTATCTGCATTTCCTGAGCATAAACCTGTTAAACACAAGGCTGTTTTATTATAGCTGAGAGCACTCATCAGCTTTCAGAATTGAACTATCTGAGTTTTCTGTGTGTCTGCTACATGGCATATGACTGAAAGCATGGATTTGTTTGGTTTTCAGAAACCATGTGTGTGGAAAATAATTGTAAAGTGCTTTTGCTCTCTGTTAAGACTAATTCACTGTCTAAACCTGGCACATATTATTATTCTGTAGTCCAACCTACAAGCCCCTACGTAACATTTATAAAAGTAGTGCTAGAAAACAGCCAAGGAAAACACAGTGCACTCACTGGAGTTTTGCCTCCATACATTTTCATCACATTCCAAAATGTAAATAGTCTGGCATCTCTAGATTGTGTCACTTATAAATCAAGCAGGCAAACATTTAACCTCATACTTGTAAGTTTGGAGAACAGTTTTTCTTCCTTTTCTGCTCTCAGTGCAGCTATTCCTGCTGCCACCCCAGCAGCTATTGCCATTGCTGTTTCTGCTTCTGCTCTTACTGCTTTCACTATGCCCCATGTTAGTGTCCCTGTACTGCACACACAGCAGTGACAGATATGGCAGTGTGGTTATAACAGCACAGAGAGAGTATCACAAGGAACTGTGATGAGGGAGAAGGCAGGAGCATTAAAACAGCTCTCATCTGGAGCAGATTTGGGGAAGGCAATACAGATCTTATGGGTACATGTGATTTTTTGTGTAATTAACTAAAAATCAAATTTTAAGAAGCCACTGTGGGTTGGTCCACTCTCTTAAAACTGAGACTTGTACTGTTCTTTTTGAAGATGGAAAAAAAAGTTTATAAGTCAAGCAATGCAAGTTATCTTTTCATTAGTATGCATTTTCTAACTTCTGAGAGATTAATTTTCCTTTAGGATTTCAAAATATCTAACACTTCATAATCAGGTGAACACAGTCCCTAGACAGAAGAATATGAAAATTGCATTGTGTTTGTGAGGGCAGAGTACCTAGCTCACAGCTATTGTAACTGTATTTATGTACTCACATCTGTGGTACATACATCTTTTCCTCAGCAAGAAAACTGAAGTAGAACAGAGTGTAACCTCATGCAAATGAAAAACCAGGTTATGAAAGATCTAGTTTTTGGAGTCAAGGTAATATTCACAGACACCTGGTCTTTCTTTTTTATGCCTCTAAATTTTGTATGACTGGAATTCAAGGAATTTGGATAAAATTTCCTCCAGGATTTCCTGACATCTGTCAGTTTTGGTTGCAGACTGTTCAGAACTCAGAGCCTGTCTTGTGCATGCATACTGGAAATTAAGAGAACATAAGCAGTTAGGGAGTCTTTAACCTCTGATGCAAGGTATTCTGCTCATAAAATTCAGCAAATCTGAAGTCTTAAGAACATGTCAGACTTACAATATCTGCAAGATGGTCAGTTGAGTGAGTGTGTCGTTGGCTCAATGAATACTACAAGCCCTCTGCCTGTTCCAAATATGCACATGTTTCTGCTTGGTAAATTCCATGTAAAAAAAAAATTATATCCTTTGATCGGGGAATTGATTGTCAAATCATTTTGTAGCCATACATGAAATCTTCCCATTTATATTGGCCTCTTTTGCACTTCTACCTCAGCACAAACAATAAGGAATCAGATAGGACACTGTATTGTCCTGCTTATCCACAAAGGATATGGAGGAAATCCTGATTCATACAAGACAGAAAAGTAAAGAAATAGTTAGTATTTTTCCTTCATGGAAATGTTAAAGTATCATGAGTAACACTTTCTTTCCAACTCAAAATCAATGAATTGAACAGTTACTGAAGACCTCTAGTTGAATCAACAAGCCCTGTGAGCTGTCAGAATAGCCAGCTCAGGTTCAACACTGCAAGAGGGTGGTTTAATGTTACTGTAGATAGAAGTCCAAAGGTTAAAAATAGTGTGGTCACAGAACCACAGAACATGCTGAGTGGGAAGGGACCCACAGGGATCATCAAGTCCAAACCTTAGCCATCCCCAAGAGTCACACCATGTTACTGAGAGTATTGTCCAAACACTTCTTGAACTCTTAAAGGCTTGATGCTGTGACCACTGCCCTGGGGAGCCTATTCCAGTGCTCAACCACCCTCTGGATGAAGTGTCTTTTCCTAATATTCAACATAAACCTCCCCTGACACAACTTCAGCCCATTATCTCAAGTTCTGTCACTGATCGCCGCAGACTGCCCCACAGTGCCTGCCCCTCCTCTTCCCCTCACAAGGAAGTTGTAACTGCAATGAGACTCCCCTCAGTCTCCTCTTCTCAAGGCTGAACACACCAAATGGCCTCAGCCGCTCCTCATATGGCTTCTCCTCAAGGCCATTCACCATCTTCATGACCCTCCTTTGGATGCTTTCTAAGAGCTTTATATCGTACATTGTGTTGCCCAAAATTGCTGCAATATTCCAGGTGAGGCTGCCCCAGGGCAGAGCAGAGTGGGACAATCCCCTCCCTCACCCAGCTGGCGATGCTTTGCCTGATGCCCTCCAGGGCAGGGTTGGTGTTCCTGGCTGCCAGGGCACTGCTGACTCTCATTCAACTTGCCATCAAGCAGGACCCCTAGGGTTCTTTCCATGGCACTGTTTTCCAGCACCTCCTTCCCCATCTAGGATTGCCCTATCCCAGGTGCAGAATCCAGCACTTCCCCTTGTTGAATTTCATGTGGTTGGGGATTGCTCATCCCTCTGACTTGTTGGTGTCTCTCTGCAGGACCTCCCTGCCTTCAAGGGAGTCAACAGCTCCTCCCAGTTTTGTATCATCTGCAAATCTGCTTAGTATCCCTTCTAATGCCACGTCCAAGCCATTTATGAAGACGTTGTAGAGCACAGGGCCTAAGACGGAGCCCTGTGGAACCCCACTAGTGACAGGTCACTAGTCTGATGTTCCTTCATTCACTATTACCCTCTGGGCCTGAACCACAAGCGAACTGCTCACCCACCACATGATGTGTTTTACACAGCTGTCTGCTGGACATTTTGTTCAGAAGGATCTTGGGAGAGACAGTATTGAAAGCTTAGTCACATCAATTCTAGCCATAGATTTTGGAGACACAAGCACAAAGCTCAGCTTTCACCTCCTTCTCCAGGCTTTACCTTCTGAAAGGAAAACTCTTACCTTTACCTGTGCATTTACAAGCAAGGATAGCCTATACACTATCAACCTGAGTAACCTTGGCTGCTGGGCTGCCTGACAGAGTTTGTTGCTCTGAGTGGTCACTCCTGCTGCCTACACCTGGGTTTTATGGTTCAAAGGGGCTGTATGGCACTTGGGTTTTGTTTGAAATAGAATGTTAGACGCATTGACAGCCTTTAGCAATGTCTGCGATTGTCTGTTGATCTGAGACCCACTAGCAGGAAACCATTAGCACCCTTCAACAGAACAGTATTTCTATTTGTACAAAGAGAGATCACATCAGTTTATAGTGTTTCTACCACAATAAGAGGGTTCTACCACAATAGCAGGGTCACAAAAAAGGATCAGAGGGATGGAGTACCTCTCATTCAAAGACAGGCTGAAAGAGCTGGGACTGTTCATGCTGGAAAACAGAAGGCTTTGGGGAGACCTCGCTGTGGCTTTTCAGTAGCATAATGGGGCTTACAAAAATGAGGGAGAGGGACTTATATGGGCAGACAGTGACAGGGAAAAGGTTAATTGTTTAGAGTTGAAAGAGGGCAGGTTAGATTAGATTTTGGGAAAAATTCTTGACTGTGAGGATGGTAATGCACTGGCACATGTTGCTCAGAGAAGCTGTGGGTGCCCCATCCCTGGAAGTGTTCAAGGTCGGGTTGGATGGGGCTTGGAGCAACCTGGTCTACTGAAAGGTGTCCCTGCCCATGGCAGAGAGGTTGGAATTAGATAATCTTTAAATGTCCCTTTCAACCAAAACCTTTCTATGACTCTATGATTCTAAGAGCTTCAGTTGTTTGCAGATGCTGTTCTTGAGTGGAAATAACAGCATTGGGATAGATGAAGAACATTAGAAACCTATTTGTTTGCTAGCAGGTTAATTCACCCGCTCACAGACTGGTGTCCAGAGCTGTATGAGATGCTGTAATGCTACACACAGCCTCCATTTGTCACACCAGGAGCTCACAAGGTTTCCCATAAGTCATGTATGATACCTACCAGCCCTGTGTGAATGTCTGAGTCCAGCTCGCTGCAAATTACACAGGACTCCTCAGCATGGACAAAAGAGGCACAAAAATATCTTCAAAATTGTGTGCTGATTTTAAAATGTACTTGCAAAATGTGTCCATTTATTGCTGATCTAAATACACAAACCACATGGATTTAGCTGTGGCTATGAAATGAATATAGCTGTGACTGTGGCCAGTGGTAATGTGAAGATAATTTTTTCAGGCCCTCCTGTCCTGTTTCCTTCTTTTTTCAAGGATTTAGTGTTTAGTATTTGCTATCACTATCTCAAATGCAACAATCACCATGCTAAAACACCTCCATGAACTGTCTGAAAGCTCTTTTGATAGGATTTAGTTTTGCCAGACTCAGTGGAGCAGCATCCAAATTCTCTACAAGGAACGCCAGCTTCTTGCAGCAGAGAAAAAAAAGAGTAGCTGAACAATCTCCCTTTAATCTGTGGTTAGCCGAATCCTCTTTTCCTCTTGTTCTCTTCCTATTGGGCAGGGGCACCTGCTGTCAAAATCCCATAAATCAGCCAAGACCCTAGAAAACAATCTTTACAATAGGTCTCTGTGCTCATAAGAACTTCAGTATGGCTATTTATACACTCTGAGGGAACTCCCACCGGTTCTCAAATAGATTAGACTTCTCTGTTAAGAAGAGAAGCCTGCTCTGTAAGTCCACATATTCATGCACCTCCAAAGAAAATTCATGTCACTTAACATCAACATAGACTGAAATGCCCTCTGGACAAACTTCTCTTTCTCCTCTGACTCTATGAGATAAACTTAGATGCTAGACTTTTAGAAAATATAAGATAAAAGAGATGAACCACACATGGTTTGACAATTTTTTTTAATTTTTGCAAAAGTTGACCAAGTTTATGAGGCAACTAAACTCTCAAACAGAAAAATAAAATTATGATGCGATTTTTTTCATCTCACTTTAAATATCTAACAGTCAAAGCAGTTCAGATCCTCTTGCCATCAGAGACAAAAAAAGACAGAATCACCCCGGGGATTGATGGCTGTTTTGTTTCTTGCATCAACCAAGGAAAACATTGGGCAACATAGTTACATTTCTGCCTTTTAGTTATCTGAAGTAGAGCAAACCAGTCCTCCCTCTTGTGACTTCCCTGCAGCGCCTTATCTCGTGTGCAATATAACTTTCTGCAATGCATGTTTGTAGATAAACTAATACCTTGTTAGCCCTGTCACAATTTTTTCCCCAGTGCATTTTCTGATGATAGGAACAAGTTCACTATTTGCCATTAAAAAGTCTACTGTTGGTCTGCTGTACTTGATTTGTTTACACTAACAACCACCTCGCTTTTACCACAAAATGCTTTTAATACTAGAAGTAATTTTATTCTTGGAAGATGATTCCCAAATAATGCAGATATTGATTAGTTGAGCAATTTATGTGTGTCGAATTTCTAATTTAACTTACCCTCACAACAGCATCATACGGTTGAATGTTGGGACATTCTGAGACTTGATATGACAAAAGACTGACAAATCTCCAGTTTCTAAACCTCTTTGTATGTTAGAAAGCACATATCCCAATAGAGGAAAACAATATCTTCCAAACAAACGAGCAAGATGGAAAGTACAGTCATGTCATTTCTAAGTGATACATTGCTCACTGTCACCATTGCAGGAACAACAAGCCTGATTTGAAAGTGAATGTCCTCTATCTCTCTTCAGTGAAAGAAAATCAATTTGTCTGTGTCCACTCCTAATTAATTGTTCTCAGGAGGATCTGGAACATAATCCACTGTGAGGTTTCATTTGCTTTCCCTTTCTTCCTTACATTTTCCCAACTTGTTCTTATTTCCTCCACTTGATCTTAATCGTAGGGCTACAGGACTAAAGTACCTCCATGCTGCTATTAACCAGCACTGCCATTGTTCTAGAGTCTTAACAAATTCCAGCACATTAGGAATAAAACTCCAGACCTTACCACCCCTGGTGCATTTTGTCCATATGTCAATTTCTTTCTGCATTTCAACTCATGGGGGATTTCTTACCATGACTGGCCACTGTTGCCAACATTGAAGCATTTGGGCTCAAATATAATGCACTTGGACTGTAAAGAAATATGCAGGAGACAGATGGCAAGAGATGAGATTTTATTACTGTGCTGCTTCTCTTTTTTAGATTAAATCCCAGAATACATACTGCTGAATTTACACTGCCATTTGTGGTTAGAAAGAAGGAACGACCACTAGATGGCACATTGAAGGGGATAGCTTTTGCATGGCAAAACAATGGCACTTCCACATACTGTCCCATGAAATGAATAAAATGGGTTAAAATCAGACTAATTGAGATTTCAAGCATCTTGGTGAGAGAAAGTCTAAAAGAAGACCAGGTTAAAATGCCCTGGTACAGACCAGCTTGGAAAGGAAAATTCTGTCAGTAGTTTTGATTTTCATTCTTTCCACAAACCTGGACTGCAGAAATGCACACTGCTGTTTATACAGAGAGTGTGTCAGCAGAGCAAGGGGGGAGGACACAATGTGGGAACATCTGTTCTGAGAAACAGGTTGACAATAGCCATGTAATAGCACGACAGAAACATCTGCGCCACATGCAGACTACCATGAGCAGAGCATCAGGAGGGACAAGGATGCAAACAAGTCTATGAGCATCAGGTCAGGAAGAGCCTCACTGCTAGGCAGGATATGCTTCACTAATCGTTTTTACTTATTGCAGTCCCATTTTTATATAAAAGTATGGAAGGAGGTGGGACTTCCTGGGACATGGGCAGATGCTACAAGAAGGGCTGCATTGCATATCCAATGACCCAAGGACTGTTAAGGAAATGTGCTGAACAGTAAACATAACTAAGAGACAAGCAGCAAGCTAAATATAATATTAGTTAGAGCTTCTGTTCCATGTGTTAACTAATACTGCATTTTTTTCTTGAGAAAAAGAGTAATGGATTATAACATATCTGTTCAAATAGTAATGCACTGCTGAAATCTTATTTCTAATCCAGTGAACACATGGAATAGATTTGCTCATTTGTTTCTTTAGACAATCCAGGGTATGCATAATCCAGCAGATTGGAAAAAAAAGGGCAACTCTTTGAGCAACAAATTTTCCCAGTGCTATCTTCAGCCATCAGCAAGCAGAATCCTTGTCCTTCAGGCTTCACACATGGTTCCTGGTACTATTAAAATAATCTATTTTTTTCCTTAAAGAAGGAAAGCAGGAAAGAATCTAGTTCACCAAACTTTCAAATGATCCTGCAACAAATACATCCACACCTGCCTTTACACGTAGGGGGAGAAGCCAGCGTGAATACGTTACTTAAGTGCACAAGTACTTTTGCATTATTCCTGCACTGCATATGCATCACTCTCCTTAGGAATACGCAAATACCATCTATGCAAATTCATCACTTTTCTGCACATATCTTTAACACAGCCCACTCATTTCTCAAGTCTTAGACAATCTGAGGTTCTGTGTAAAATTCAGTATCATTCTGGTAGTTTTCCAAAGTATGGCAAACCAGGGGGAATTCCAGAATCTTTCTTGTACATGTGAAATGACATTCAGTAGGCTTTCCTCCTTCACTAGTGATATTTTTGTTAATTGATTGCTGCATGTTACAATAATTCTGTAATGTATAAAGCCAGAACTTAATTAATATGGATTAATATGAAGAAAAAAATAGTACACTGTCCTGAACCTACCAAAAAAAAGTTCAGCTTGTTTTAAACTGACAATTTGTCTTTATGGGGCTACCTTTAGTGAAGAAAAGATGATATGACATGCAAAAAGCTTTGCAGCCACCGTTATTCAAACTGGTTGATGACATTTTTATAACAAAATTATCAGCCACCACTGTAGACAGAAAAAAAGGACTATTCTAGGAAACATTTCTGTCTTCGTGTTCTACAAAAGTGCTTTTACTTCCTTACTTACAAGGTTAGACTGACCCAAAATAGTGCTGCAGTCAATGGGCAACATTGCCAACAATGTGTCAGAGATGGCTAGCAAAGAAGAAAAAAATTCTGTGTGCGTTCACATCAGAGTGCTTATCAAAAAATGGCTGTGAAAAAGCTGAGAAATCTCTGTGTGTGAAAGAACTGGTCACCAGAAGCTTTTCCAGCAAGATTGCTGTCATTTTTTTCACACTTTCTTTTATACAGATCACAATCTTCCTCCTCCTCTTCCTCTTCTTCAGGACAGACACTCTTGGATGGGCTCCCAGATTTAACATCAGCAAAAGAAAAAAGATTGAATGTCTGAAGAAATCCTAAGGGTTTTGATCAATCATTGAAAAAAAAAAAATGTTTTCTGTTTAAAGACTGAATTTTCACAAATTTTCAAGGAAAGTTAAATTATTATGGCTTGATCTGGTTTTAGTCGTTGGGGTTTTTTTACCTAATATTCACAATCTTACAAAATTTTTCAATTAGGAAGTCAAAAGTACAGATCCAGAGAATTCATATCTAAATGTAAAGGAGGAAAACCTGTAAAAAAATAAAGGAGATATAGAGATATGGTAGAGGAAAGGAATGAGTAACAGTCAGTTTTTCTCAGGTATTTTTGCATAACCTCATTTTTTTTCCATTGCATATTGAATGCAATTCTAACAGAAAGAAATTAAGACTTTTAGAACATATGTAGATTGGAACAAAAAGGAAGGTGGGAGAGACAGACCCATCCATGAGATGGATGAATGAGGCAAAACAGACTGTAAATCTGAGCATTTGGAAAATAAAAGCAACTGAAGGACAAAAAAAGATCTAAAAGATCCAGAAGCGACAAGCAATTAAGTTAAAGTAAAGCAGTCTACTGAAACAGGTAAGAACAGAGTTGTTGACTGACGCTGGGTTGACTAGTCTTGCTTTCTGGAGCAGAAGATGGTTGCAGGCAGCCAGGCACACCTCAGATGCTTCAAGTGTGAAGGACAATCTGGATTATCCCTGAATGACCCAAAAGGCCTGAAGATGGGTAAACAACTGAAGGAAATTAATGTAGCTTTATTGAAGTCAGACAAAATCACATGGGAAATGTGGCATTAATTTTAAGCATATGGTATAAATGAGAAACCACTGGAACAAACTATTGAGACAGGACGCGGACTCACCATCTGTTGATACTATCAAAAATAAAATTGCATATCTTTCTGGAAAATAAATATTTTATACAACCACATGTTACTGAGCTCAAAACAGAAGCAGCTGCGGGAAATCTAAAGTCTGTGAAAATATACATCTTCAGAAGAGTTGTACTATGTTTTCTCTGTTCTAAAAGTCTGTAAAGTTTACCTAGAAGCACATTTGGAGTGGCAGAGTGGTGTCAAATGACACATGAAAAACAGTCCATTGATAACAGTATGCAAAAGTGATACAAAACAGACCATAACAGTTACATTTTCTTTATGTGTGTGTGTACATATATGTTTAAATAAGAGTTAAAAATGAAACATATATTTGAGGTTCTCTGTAAACTTAAAACAAAACAAAACAAAACAAAACAAAAAAAACCAGTGTTGTCATGATATCTACAGCAAAATGACTGTAATAATGTAAATTAGTGGGTGATACTGTAAATTATCAAGTGAAAGATTAAAATTACATAGCACAATATATCTGAAACATGGTATTCTTGCTTGTATTAGGATTTCACTTCTTCTACTTTGTATTCTTTGTTAATTAAAATCAAATATCCACAGATGGAACCTACTTTACACACTTGACCTGTGTTACATTAGTTGAAATCAAGACTAACCCACTGCAACTACGGAGCTGAAATCTGTTTTCCCTTCGTCACCAAATGCTGCAACTTCTGCAACCACCCATGACAGCAAACTGTCATCCTTCAAAAATAATACAGGCTCTTCTCACCAGTAACTGAATTATATGAAAGGTGTAATTCCAGAAAGCCAAAACAGTTGAAAAAAAAACAATAAAAAAATTCAGGTTATTTCCATTCTTATTTTACTCAGCATTGCTCAAAGCCTCCACAGTCTCAACAGGCAGGAGTAATGTTATCAAAGGCAGGAATCTACATTAGAAATGCTTCTATCTGAGCTTGTCACCCCATCTCTATTTAGAGACAACAGAAAGAAATAAACACTTTAATGATACAATTCTTCCTGTTTTATAGTTGCTGTCTATAATAGGGCAGATGAAAGTGCTTGTTTCATTTAGAGGAAGACAAGAATGGAAAGTGCAGCATGGACTTCTAATAGTAGGAGAGATTAATTCCCCTCAGG
Source organism: Margarornis squamiger (assembly GCA_035222235.1). Lineage (NCBI taxonomy): Eukaryota > Metazoa > Chordata > Aves > Passeriformes > Furnariidae > Margarornis > Margarornis squamiger. The sequence goes on from JAWWTY010000106.1 coordinate 108,030,820, forward strand.
CTCTCTCTTTCTGGAACAAGAAAGTTCTGGAATATTTTAGAAGTTTTCTAACCTTCCTGTATAAGTGGAGGTATGTCATGCAGCTCACATAAATTAAAGCATTGACAAAAATCTTTTGCATTTTAACTCCAGTAAGTAGCTTGAGTTGCAGCCTAGATTGCCCTAGAAACTTTTGGCAGATTGCAGCAGCTCAAGTGAAGGACCATTTTAGATACCTTGGGATACCTGAGACATCTATAGATGGATGGAAAGTACAAGACAGGGTCTACAGGATACACATTACCTTCCAGCTAAAGGTCAAGGATAACCCACTGAGGCTAAAATGGTTATGATCTAAATCCTGACTTTCTTGTTGTTACCTAATTTTCCATTCCTTTGGTTTAAGCAACCCAAAATTACATCAGAATTTCATTTGTTGTATAGACCAAGTTGAGTTATCAATAACAAAGTAATCAGGAGTTGAAGTCAATGGTCTTTGCAGTTCCCTTCCAAATCAGGATATCTCAGACTTCTATGAGTTAAGCAGGTTTTGTCTCAGCATTGGTAGGTAAGGATGTGTCCCTCAGTTCATTGGGACAAAAACATGACACCTCACCCAAATGTGTGTTCCTGTTCCACTATCATGCTCAATCTTTACTTGCAGAGTTACTTGCATAAACATTATTGAATTTCCCTTATTTTTTTAAAAATTTTTTTAAACATTGTGAGTCCTATATACTTCAAAGTTAAATCGTTACAGCACTGAGCCATAATTCTTCACATATTCCACACATAAAAAAAACCTTTTGCTTTCCAATATAGAATTTTGACTTAGACAGAATTGCCTTATTTAACCTGTTCCAATATGCAAAGTATTTCACATTATACCAGTCTTTTATTCTCTTTTATCTTAAAATCTTTGCATTTACAAATATATTGTATTGAACATTTATTTTATATTAAATTTAATTATTAGAAACTATTCACAGTCATTTGAAATGCATTCCACGTTGATTGAAATAATTAGTGTAGGGCTACTCAATATTTACTTTAGATATGAATCTAGAGGGATTTGATAAAATTAATTAGCAGGAACTAATTATAGTTAGGATATGAGTTAGGGTTTAATAAATATAATTACAGAGTACAATTGATAGATTCTTAATTAATAGATATTAGTTGCCAAACACTGAAGAAAGATTATCATATTTCTGTACAGGACATGCTATCCAGCACACCTTCAGTTCAGGTGGAAATAGTGGCAAAGTGCTCAGGGAGGGGGCTGAGAGGGAGTTAAAAACTGATAAACTAATTTGTTTCTATTTTGCATTTAAAGTATCACATCAATTAACGAAAACTGCCTTCTAAAAAAGGATATAGTCAGGCTTGTAGTGTATTGGCACATGACACAATGGCTACAGGACAGAATTCCAGAGGTTAGGTTATTTAGCTGTTTAATAATGAAAATAGACTACTGGTGGGCTTTTGGTATTACTTAGATGTTTCTAAATACTCAGCTTGGCACCTGTCCTCTTCTAATATGTGCCTAGCTCTTTTTAAAAATATAGCCTTCACTCTGTCTGTGCCTTGCTATCCTGCCTAAAAAATTGAGATAGCAATGTTTTCCTGCCTTAGAAAAGTGTTGTGGGTACAATTTGTCCAAAGACAGTGAAGTAATCCACTAACAGAGTATTAGAGTCTGTATAAATATTACGATAACTTGATGGAAGAATTCCTGTCTGTTTTGCGACAGAAAGCTGGTTCTGTTTTAAATTAACTTTCTGCATTTGGATTTTTCATCCTGTTAGGGTTCATTGCACTCCACAGCTTTTAAACATGTGTCTACCTAACAATCCAGAAATGCAATTGCTGTATCATAGACTGGCATTTGTCCTGTACTCTAGTACACCACAGGAAAGATGGGAGTGAGAGGACACATATTCTATTATTTCAAAATGTGAAGGGCAGGTTCGTAAATTGCAGTTACTGACCAGCAGTAGAAAAGGGAAAGAAGTTGATTATTATTTGGATGGGAAGAAAACTGGGCTGTGATAACCTTTATGTTCCCTTACCCTGTCCTAAAAAATTATTTGAACAACACTCACCAGTTCAGTGTGAATCACAAATCATCTTTACCCACAAGAAATGAAATTTCACACTTACGCAGAAAGTCATGAAGTTATGCAAGGACAAAAAGTAACATTTATATCATGAACAGCCATTCTGTCAAGAACTGAAATTTCTGTGTATTGTCTTTTTAAGAATTCATGGGGAAACTGAATTAAAGATGGGGTGTTTTGCCCTGGCACATTTTCTCCGTTCATCTCACCTGAAAACTCTTCAAATTACTCTGAAACAACTACATTTCTCTAGGTGCTCTGGAGAGGTGCCTTCCAACCTAAATGATGCTGTAATTCTGTGAGTAACCATTTCCCAAAATCAAAAAGTGCAGCTGTGTCTTTCTATGACATTCAAGGCAATATTTATTTTTCAGTTTCCACTTTCAGAACACAACTAAATGCCCTAAGTAGAAGAGGTAATAGCTACTTTCTGCTCCCACATACCATGTGTTTGGGTGTTAAGCTGGAAAGACTCATGATTTAGCCAAATAGGTAATTTCTTAGCTTCTAGCAAGGGTCCCACCTTCTCATACAAATTTTTGGAGAGAACAGGCCTTGATAACCATATTTTTGCCAATGTAGAAAAATATCTTGCAGTCTGGCATTATTTTGCTGACATCAGCTGCACATCCAGCTGGTGTAAAGGTACACCTTGTTCACAGCAGCTCACTGAACCAGAAGTTTATCTGTTTGCCAAGTATCCCATAGTGAGAGTCAGATGAGAAAAGCATGAGATCAAGCCAAAAAAGGGAAGTTATTGAATCACAATATCACTCACACATTGTTCACCAATCAACTCCTCTCATACCTGCTGTTTAATGCTTATTCAGGTAAGACTCTATTAGCTAGATTCAATTTTTATTCTTCATTCTTTTAAGTAGGACTGTAAAATATGAGTCTTTAAAATCCTTAAGTTCAAAAACATTCTCAACTTTTTCTCCTAAACTCAATGTAAATTACAAAAAAAACAAAAAAAAAAAGACCCAAAAAATCCAACAAACTCTCAACATTTTAGACTTGCCATAAGCATTGAACTGTACTAAGTTTATTAAATTAATTAGAAATCTTTTAGTTCTATTCACTTATTTTGTATGTCATTTGTAATGGTCAAAAGAATGTAAAATAATGTCTTTCCATTTATCAGTGTCTTCATGAAATAATACTGAGCTCCAATTATTGTCAATGACAAAGTTCCCCAAGAGGTGATGACCAAAGATTCTTTCCTCTTTCCAGACCATGTCTGGCTCAAATTGACAAACTACATGATCTCTAATCCCCTGTGGCCTTCCCAGAGAGTTGCCTGTAGGCTGAGGGTACAAAGCCATTCCTGCAACAACAACAGTGGGAAATCTGGGAATGAGTAGTGTCTTGGCCACCGTATCTCAGTTTAAACAGAAAATGCCTCTTTCAGATCTACAGTATAGACAGCAACCCATTAGCCAGTAAAAACTACTTTTATGCATAAAGCTCCACCCTTTGATAGATAAATAGTTTTCTCTCCTGAGGGGTTGCAATTTGTAGTTTCACAGGATCTAACTTTCTAAGGATCTCAAAGGGGTGTATTCATTACTGACAGTGATGGAAACAGATGGGAGAAGGGCAGGGATAATGAATAAAAAGAAAGGAGCAAGTTGTTAACAGGAATATAGTCCAGGTTTATAGACTGATTCCTCCATTTAAAATTTAAAAACCATGTGAGATGCATGCATAGAGAAATGAGAGGGAATTAAAAACCCAGCATTTAAAATGGATACAGGGCAGAAAATACCATTTATTTACAATTTTTTTTTTTTTGCCCCCTTAAATGAACTGTCACAGTGGCAAGGGAAAGAGAGTGATCTTTCATATGCTTGCAGTAAAATGAATTTTAAATATGTAAAGACAGGCTGGGAATAGCTGCCAAACTGTGACTGTAAACTGCAGCTCTTCCTTTACATTCTTTCTCTTCTACAGCCTACCTGGAAGGCAACAGTAATAGACTCTTGTGCAATTTCTTTCTGCCTTGCTTCTTCACACTAAACAGTGCTGACAGACACATCACTGCAAGTTTGTCTCTTTATCCAGCAGTAGTACACACCTTAAAGGAGACCTTTAAAGTCTGAAGAGTGAAAGAGCCTCCTCCAACCACTCCTCTTCTTTCTCCTGTCATTATCACACCATAGTTTATTGCTTTTCAGAATTTCCTCTCTCCATCTCTTCCTCACAAGGTGATCTCACACAAAAGTGTATAGCAAAAAGATACTGGCACCATGGGGCAAACTTGTCAAATGTTCCATGTTTCCTCTTTGTGGGTGAAATCTTGGCAATGAGCAGACAGTACTCCTCTCTGTGCATCATATGCATCCCCTTGTGCAAAATACACAGTACATTCAAGACAAATGCTGAAATACTCATCTGAAAACAAGGTCAGACAGAAATCCAGGCAAGGAATAAAAAGTGTAAATGAAAACTTCCAGTTTTGTCCTTTTGGTTCACCTATAGACTTATTTATAACCACTAGCTACGTAATTAACTGTCTCTTCCTCTTTTTTTTTCTGTACAAATTAATTTGTGTGTTATTATATACAGTTGTAGCATTTACAGAAAAAAATAAACATATGTGTTCAAACTCAACAGAGACAATTTCAGTTTGAATGAGGAATTCCATGGTGCAATCTCAGTTCAACAGTGGAGAAGATGTCCTGCTGAGACAAGGCAAGGACTGTTTGTCACAGCTTCCCTTCTCCTCAGATCCAGCCTGCTTGGGCCAGCAAAGATCAGCAAGTATCTGTGAACTTCTGCAAGTAGGAGATCCAGGTCATTAGTATAAGGGTTTCAGTGACCCCCTGAACTACCTCTTTAGAAAAATGACTGGGGCTGGAGCTGGTTAAGGAAAATTAAATTGATGTTAATTCTGTTTGTTTTGTTATTTACGAAAGGTGCATTTTGCAACATTACATACCATATTTGTTTGCTGAGCTAGTTAAACAAAATGAATGAATGAATGAATGAATGAATGAATGAATGAATGAATGAAAGAATGAATACACAGAAGTTTCTGAAAGAGAAAGGTGCCTCATTTCATTTCCTTTCTGTTCTGATCATAGCTCAGTTTCTATTAACACTCTTCTTGGCCTGTGCTTCTAAACCCATGAGAGAGTTTGCAGCCATTATTTCCCACAACCCTCTTAATATGTTTTCCACCACTAACACACATTGATCAGGAGTTCCCAGAAATATTATGTCTACTGTTGATTAAGACATCACATCCTCCTGTCTATGCCACTGTCACTTCTTTACAATTACACTGCTAAACTGACCATGTCCACATTGAGATTAAGAGCTTAGCAGGAATGGACATTTCATCTAGAAAATAAGAATGGTCAGAGTTACAATCAATAGTCTGTCCCACACTTGTCAGTACAGGAGACTAGGATGTTTAGGGTGTACCAGTCCTCACAGCCAAGAAAATGAAGTGACAAGATAGATTAGTTTCCTAGTTCTTAATGACTGACTACCTGCTTCTGACTGGACTTATTAAGTGTAATTATTTGTGTCAACCTGGAGCAAAGCTTGGACCCCTCTACACAGAAGAGCAGAAAAATATGCAATAATTGCTCTCCTACTCTAACTCAGATTTTTCCTATAATTTATTAAGACCATAAATGCAAGTTTTGCTAGTAGTTTAAATCTTAATTCATTTGTCCACAGTCTTTGACTACCATGAGGTAATTAGAAGCATGTCCTGAGGAAAAGTGGCTTTTTTCTGTCTTTTCTCTGGATCCTGGCTTCTTAGTGGAAACAGCTGGCACTGGATATTGTCATAGACAGAGTTTGCCAAATGATCCTACTCTGTGCAGATTTATCTATGTTTTTATTCCATCATCGAGCTGGTAGATTTGTTTCCACCGGCAGGATAGAGATTAGTCTGAAACACCATAATGATCCAATAGCAGGAGGAAGATTATTATAAGGACGCACCTTGCTCATCTGAATGTGTACCTGATTCATTTTTCTCCATTGCAGAGGATCAATTCTAGAGGTGTCTAGTACCGCTCCTGTTGACTTTTAGCTTTTTTTAAGGAAGAATTTTCATTTTAAAGGTTTATGACAAACTAGGCATCTATAAACAAATAGGCTTTGTGGTGGACATTTTCCACTTTTTATTTAGACTGAAAGGTCCATTTTCAGATTAAACAAAAAAAAAAAAAAAAAATCCACTTGTCTGCTGTGAGAACAGCAAACTTCCCCAGCTTTTGTACATTGACAGAATTGCTTTTACTTTCCAGAAAACTAATCTTGCATCCTTTCTAAAATTGCTCTTCTTGGTGCTTGACTTCTTGTCTTGAGGATTAAACGACATTGTTGTTTAGAAGATATCTTGGTTTTCCCCCTCCTTTCAGTAATAAGATGGATTAGGAAATGCAACACTTCTCCCTAACCATTAACTGTCCCAATCTTTAGGAATAATTCTATGGGTTTAAACACTTTCAAAAACTTTGGAATAGCTTTTTCAGACTCTGTTAGCCACACTTTGAAAAATAAGAGCTTTCTAAAATGGCAGGGGAAAGCAAGACCAGTTCTATTTGTTAATGCTTAAGTTTCTGGCCTTAAAGTCCCACTGATTAAGAGGGTTTGTTTTCACATAAAGTTCCTTGGCTTCATCAGGGAAAGGCTTTATTAGAGTCTTTATTAGAGTAGAGAGAAAGACTTTATTAAAGTGACATTTTGTCACTTGAGAAACAAAATGTATGACCTAGGCTGTGATTAAACATAGAAATTCCTCAGCAGGATCACTGAAGTTATAGGGGCTTCAGCTGAAACAAGTACACATTTTTATTCTCTAGGATAGAGCTGGGCAACCAGAGGTGTCATGAGAGCCTGAAAATTTAATGTAATATTCATAGCCATTGTCTTTTTTTAATGTAAATCCTACATTCCTATAGAAACCAACAATATGAAATCTCAGATTCCTTTCCCTGGTGTGTGTCTCTTTCAGTTTCAGTTCTCTAGCTACAGAGAATCTTGCAAACATGGCACAGGTACACACTGCAGACGACGGACAACAAGATAAGTAATAAGATGCTTGATTCTGTAACACAATTCCATTGTTCCTGATTCTCATTTCCTGAATAGCGAGACTGCCACTATTGGACTTTCGCTTATATTTGAATATTGGGCTTGCTGTCAACACAGGTGGTCTTCTGTTGAAGGGTAATATTTAAATTAGTATGGTCTTGAACACGTACTGAAACAATTTCCTCGAAAGGCTGCTGAGTCCAGTGTTTGAGGAAAATCTAAAAGCATGGGAACTGTTGCTTAACCTGTCAGTTAAAGCCCCCAGGCAAACATAATACATGAAAACTAAACAGTTAAATGAAGCAGCAAGGCAACATATGCACCAAGTCCTTCTTAGTCTTCATTTTTTTTATCTTTGTTATCACTTTGCTACTATGACAGAACTGCAGACACTCGAAGAACCAGGAAAATGAATCTCAGATTTCATTCAGCACCCAAGAAGGACTGGAATATTTTTCATTTAACATTAAGGAATTCTACTGAATTGTGAACCGCAATACCAGCCTATAGGCAATAAAACCTGAGATGAGACTCTCATTATCATACCAAACTCAGGTGTCCACCTGTGCACAACACGCTCAGTTCTACTACCTCAACACTGCCTTTTTCAAACCCTCTGGTTTATTCAAGAGATCCACAAAAGGGCTCATGGATCTGAAAAGGGGCCTGCTGGAGGAGATTTGCATCCTTTTGAAGCAGCACTCAGCTGCCAGGGGATACAGTATAGCTTTTCAAACAGTACTAGGCACCTATGTTTAGGAAACTGAATCAAGATCATTATATAAGCTCCCATTATCATTAATGGAGATGCAATCAATGCAATCTATAAAGACCAGAGAGCTTGAGAGACTATGATTTGTACCGACTAGGTCTTCATTGATTGTAACAGGATCAGAGACACCTAATGTAATAATAGACATCTGTGCTAGATAACAAAATTTAGATTTCTTAATCTTAAACTGAGCCAAACACCCTATCAATTTCATTTAGAGACTAGGAGTAGAAATAAATGTTTCTTGAAAGTTAGAAGCAGTTTCAAATTAAGTAATAAATGAGAAAATGTCACTGTGCAGTGAGAATGTGATTAGATTTTTAGCAGAATTTAATGAAAGTAGGGAGATATATGAAAATAGTCTTACTTGGTCAAGTCCAAGGTCCGTACAGCCCAATATCCCACCCCCCACAGTGACCATGAGCTGATGTCAAGGGAAATGTAAAAACAGGGTAAACATGGTGTTAAAAGGGTGTTCAGTATTGCTGCGATCACAATTCCATTCTAAATATGCCTGATATTAATGATACAGATACAAACCATAGGTATGCACCTGTATCACTTCTCAGTAAGAGTTTGAAACTCACAGATTTGGAAGAGGAGTCCTGTTGTGTTTTTACAGGAGCTGGTAATTTTTGGCTTCTGACTAGATACTTTATGTGAAAAGAACATTTTATTATTCACCGAAGTATGTGTTATGAGATCCATCCCCAGATACTGCTATATGATTAGCAAAAACTAATTGTGATTATGGAAGAAACCTCCCTGTGTCTTCCCAGAATTGTGCTAATCTGCAAAATCAATCTTCCATTTTAAAATGTGCTCTTAGGCTCCCCCCTCCCCTCCTTTCTTTATGCTGAGAACTTTCAGAAAACAGTCTTGTCACATATTGACAGTGACGAGACGGGGAGCTGACCTGTTTGACTCAGCGAGCTCAGGACTTCAAAGATGAACTGCAGTAAGTGAAGCTTGATCAGTTTATGGGAGGGATTGCACGTCTGTGCCAGTGGCAGCAGAAGCTGGAAGTGGTGATCAAAAAAGACCTTCTAGAGTTGTATTCTTATTTTAATGAAACTTGTTTAAACAGAGGGGTTTTTTTCTGTATTTTTGTTTTGTTTGTTTGTTTTCTTTGTTTTTAATTGCCCCTTTTTGAACAGAAACATACTGAGGAAACAAAATGTCCTACTCGCAAAACACACGAAGAAGCAAAATTCAAACCCAAATGAGACAACAGATACAGATGGAAAAGCCAAACTGGCTGGTATTTAGATATTCTACAGCTATTCTAATAAAACAACATGCTTATGGCATTGCAGCAACACAGAATTGAATTACATCCATATTACTGGATTCTTCTAACCTACCAAATATGAGAGCCACTGGAAAACACCCGGTGTGCCTCATCCCTGACTCCTGCACTGTGGCTTGGAAATGTTTGGAAAGGCAGGTTGCACAAACCAAAATATGTCAGAGACTGCTGTAATCTTTAGATAGCACAGAACACCAAATTCTAGGTTTGACCCTTGGATACAATATTGATACTGCCCTTATATGAAGTCTATACAAACCACAAACACAATGCAAAGAACAGGATACACCCAAGTATGTCCCAGTCAACCAAGAAAGCTATTGAATATCAGCGTGGTCTTAACTGGTGATGTAGCACAGATCAGTTATGACCTTCCATCTGGGTTCCGAGTGCTTGTTACCAGGTATTTTCCTTTCAAGCCTGAGCAACAGTGTTGTTGCAAACTCTACAACTAACTCATCATCTCTGTGTGAGTGGCAATTAAGATGCTTACCATGTGGATGTAAGCATGAGCATATATTGGTTTTCTTCTTATTTATATTCTTGTCTCTTTCTGTTATAAAATGAATGCCAATGAAACTGCAACTGGGGAATGTTAATGTGGACATTGAAACATTAACTTCTCTGAGATATTTTTGTGATCTTAATTGTAAAGTCTTAAATAACATTGACAAAGCTTTACTCTGTATTGATTCTATTGCTATACTAAACTCTTCATTATGTGAATTTGTGAATGCTCACAAGAGTCAATCATAATTATGCATGGCCCAATATAATTGAAATCAAAACAATGGATCGATTAATGCTGTAGAGTGCATTACATCTAGCAATCTCTGTGAGGCAATCAACCAAAAATGAGATCTGTATATTAGCATGTTAGTTATTTAAGTATTAAGCAATGGTAAGCAGATCTCCAGAGGTCCTCTTCCCATAGATTCACATCAGCAGAAGATTAACTGATTTCAGACTTATATCCCCAAAACTCCAATGAATTATAATCAAAACCACAAGGCCAGATTGCCTTTTCATTTAAACTTTAAAAAAAAAAAAAAAAGTGAGTACATTTTATTCTACTAAACCATGTTCCTGAAAGTCTTACTTTTAGTTCCACATAAATGGAATACAAGTCAGACAAATTTTGTAAATGGAATGGTACTGCTTTATCTGAACCACTAATATGGCATTTTGAAGTAAAGGGAACATACTGCTGTTAACAGTGATATGGATTGTTTAAATGACATTTGGGGTTTTGGTTTGATTTGGTTTTGTTGGTTGGTTGGTTTGTTTTGTTTTTTTTGTTTTGGGTGTGAGTGGTTTTGGTTTTGGTTTTTGGGGGTTTTTTAGCCAGTCCTGGAAGTATGCTTAACAAATTGTGAACCAAGTAAGTCTAATGAAAAACTAAGTTTAAGCTTCAAATTTATTGAAAAACTATTAGCAACAGTAAAACATAGTAGGTGTTTGGTAACCTTAGTGCAGTTCCTGCTAAACTATGATTTCTCAGAAAAGCTGCAATGATTCCTAGTCCTACTTCCTAAAACAGCAAAAGATAACAAGTGTTAGGCAAGCTGGAGTAGCTGTGGTCAGCTGCTGAGTTAACCATGTGCCTGATATTACATTATTACAACACCAAAAGAAAAATCAGTGTTGCAGATAAGTTAGGGAAGAAAATGGGAACAGATTAAGTTCTCCAATTTTATTTCATGCTGGAGATGGACCCAGGTGCAGAGCCTACTGACTTTTTGCCAATAATTGAACAATTCGAGAACACAAATTATGTACAATTCTGCCCAATTCCTGTGCCAATCAGATGGAATCAGGCATGCTTAGAGGGATGCTTATCCCATTCCAATGAGATATGGATTTCTGCTATAATGTTGCATAGACAGTTTGTATTGCATCACTTTTCTTTCATCTTTTACAACAGTTTTTTAAATTCTTCAAAATTCTGAATTTATGTGGTTCTGAGTTATCCATAATGAATAGTGAAGCCAGGTTGTAATCCCAGGCAGAAGAAACCCATCAGTACAGTTGTCTTCCATGTTCGTTCAAGGTATGGATGTTCCTGATTAGTCTCCACACCCTGGGCTGAGATCACTTGTCACACACTGGCCTTCAAACTGGGCATAACATACCTCCTGAGTGTCAAATAGCAGATTATCAATGTTCCTTCCTAGAATGAGAAGAAAAGTGGTAAGCCACATGAAAACTTCTTTTGTTTTGTCTTTCTTCCTCCTCATTCTCCCCCACCTGCGAGACCATGAGTATAGCAGTATTTCTTTTTTCTCATGAAAAGCAGCTGGCTCCCCACTCCAGAGTTCATAGTCCTGTTCCACTGGACAAGGACAGAGAAACAGAGCAGTATGTGTTTCCCCACAGACCCTTCTCTACCACAGGTCTCCTCAACTCCTACCCAAAGAGATAATTTCAAGAGAGGAAATAAGTTTAATTTAGCCCTTGAGCTTTTTCTTTCCTCCTTTCTCTGATGAGATGTTCAATTCACTCCATTTTGTTGTCAGATTTGTGACATAGAGACCTGTCTCTGAGCAATGAGTCTAAAGCCAATATCTCATTTCACATAATCCACTAAGCAGTCATCACATGGTAATGTTTTCCAGTCACTATGGGTGCAATGGCTGTAAGCTTTCATCTATAAATTCTTTTTTAGTTGCTCATTTCTGTCAAGCTAGTCTAATCTACTTACACCTGGCACATTAATTCTTATCTTTTCCTTGCAACATTGTAATTATATGTTATTTCCAGCAATAATTAATTCCCTCTCAGGCGGGCTTTTTATAGCTTATAAGTCAAAGTGGGCTGCACCATACTAAATAATTAATTCAGACTGTGTTTTATGTCATGACATACACACAGCCCCCCGGGTGTAATGGATAGAGAATTCTTTTGAGAAGAAAGTTCTTGGCTTCCAGGGGTTGTACAGACCAGAAGGCACCAATTATAGTGGTTATTTCTCTCAGACCAACAGTAGGTGTATTGAGTTCTTTGTACCAACAATCTATTTATGGCAGTTATTTCCAGAAAGTCTTGCTATAGTATCAACCTACAAGAACATGCAGCTGCAGACCATATGAATAACTCCAAACAGTATGTAAGTCCCTTCAGAAAGCCCTGCAACAGTTCACATACTTGCCTACAATTGTCTATATTTCTTTGGCTTCTTAATTGTACAGAAAAGGGACATTCACATAAAAAAAAGGTGATATGAAATTGTAGCTATGAGGTATTGACAAGCCATGCACATAGAAAACTCAATCATTAAGCAAAAGTCGATAGCTAGATATGCTATCTTACCTAGAGGAAATGTAATCTCAAATACCTCACCAGTCATACAGCAAAGAAAATTAAGAAAAGAAAAAAAGAGTACTTTAAAACTAGCCAGGAAAACAGATTAGGTAACAGAAGCCTGAAAGTTGCAGTATGCCTAAAAGGATTTGCTGGAATCCAATAAGATAATGTTTGAAAAGCAAAAGAACTCTATTAATAGGAAAAGTATAATTACCAATCATGAGCTATAAAGAATGCAAATATATTAAACACAGAATTATAACACACACCTCCTTATCAAGGAAAGGATAGCAACTGCACAAGGAAGACAAAGATCAGAGAGTAACATTATGTGGAAAATATGAATAGTAGCAATTTAAATTTCTTGTGTATAATGAAGGATCAGAAGAGAACATGTTTAAGGAATATTATTTCCAGATACCTTAAAGCAATATCTTCCAAATTTTCTTTATTTTTGTGTTCTCTAAGCAGCTGGTGTGAGCAGTGGCAGTATAAATACTGGGTCCTAATTTCCCTCTTGTCCATACAAAGCCTTTCAGCTCTTTCAGGAGTGGTCTCACTCCAGCTATGGTACATTAACCAGTAGCACCACATGTCCCATCATCACAGGATCATTCAAGAAGTCAGACTAAACACTGTAAATTTACTCCTTTAGGATCATGTGGTCAGCAAGGAAGAATAGTCCAGAGAAAAGTAATATTGAATTTTACTGATCGAAAAAAACCCTCTACCATAAATTAGTATAGTATATATAATTATTATATAGTATATAGATAGTAAAAGGTTCAAAAACATATGTATCCTGTTGAAAGACCTAAATAGTCTAGGAAAATCTTGACTAAAATTGACCATGATCCTTTTTGTTCTTTTAGTTAATATTTTGTCCTATTGATCTTTCTTATTTTCTGATTCCAGTTGTGCTGGATTGGACAGCTCAATAGGAACCTATTATAGCAGTGGGCCTGTAAGTCTAAGTCATGTCTGAAGGGTAATTGTGTGGCATGACATCTTCCTTTCTTTTTGAATGACAGAAATAGTCTTGTGAAGCTGGATTAAAAATAGGCACATGTGATTCACTCAGCGACAATCAATTAAAATATAGGAAGGTCCTTCATTCACCAGTTGCTGCCACAAGCTCTGTCTAGGTTGCTTCTAAGTATGTGATGATTCAAGTCAAGGGTTTTCTTTGCATCTATTTTGAAAACAGAAGAGGTTCAAGTAAAGGCAATCCCAAATCTGCGTTCTTTAGATAACAGCCATGAAGCAAAGCTGGTAGTTAAAACCTGAACACTGTATTTGAGAAGGGACTGATGGTTACAGTGCTATTTCGAAGGGGAGGAAGAGAGTGAGCTCTACCTTCTGACACAGTCCAGGACTACTGGACCACTGAACCACAGCATATTGACTGACGTCCCCACAGACTAATACAGAGGGGAAAGGAGCATAAGAGTATTTCAGGCTGCTTTAAAGCACCTGTGCCAGATTTGAATCTCATTGAAGGAGGAATGTGTCAGCCAAAGGAAGGGAGCTGCACCGAGCCAAGGATGTGTTCTTCAGTAATGAGGCAAGGGTAGAAATGATCCATGAATGCAACCAGTCCTAATGGTAGGTTGTCTGTACACACCCTCCCAAGGAAAATGCCTTGAGTTTTCAAATTTCACAAGGAAACATCTAGTCCTGCAGTTACCAAGATATTCTTTCACTAGCTTTATTTGCATGATAAAGTTCCAGCCATCAAACATCTCTGGACACCACAAGCATGTTAACAGACTGACAATTAATAATAACCTTCAGCAATATGGCTGCAAGGTGGTGAGAGCACTCCTGCAGCCCCTCAATATGAAAAGCACTGGTAATATTTTACTTTGAAGCTGTGGTAGATGGGTGAGAGCTAAACAGTCTGAAAATATTAATCATTTCTGCAGCATACCAGTAATGAAAAGTGCATGACACTCTTTTTTTCTGCTGTGGCTCTCAAACAGGTCTTGGAGAACAGCAAGGGTTTTACTCTATGCTTTCTCAGGAAAATTAGTGGATGTTTTGGTCCTACCTGTGTTGAAATATTTTTTTTCCCAGCTGAGTTAAAATTTAAAGGTTTATGTTCAGTCCAGAAAAAAGAAAGCCTTTGGATATAAAGAAAAAAACACATACTTTTCACCTTCCAAATGATAGACTTCTTAAGAACTGGCAAAAAACCAAAACTATGTCAACTTCTTGTCTAAATATGAAAGTTTTTTGACAGCTTCATTATGCATAATTTTTTACATCCCATGAGGGTCCTGGTGCCTATAAAGAACACACTTGCTGTCTCCTTTCCCTCACAGGAGAAAGGTAAGTGCAGTTTCTTAAAAAGACTGACTAAGGAGTAAGCTGAAATTCCTTGTATTTTGCAAACTGTCTCACAAGGTCATTAGTGCTGCTATAGCTGTTTGTTCATTGTCTTAGTCATACCATGGCATCTGACCACATTACAAGCATTAAAATAAAATATCTAAAATAGGTAGCTATAATTGTCATCTTCCTATTAACCACCTCTACTTATCATACAGGGAGAAGAGACCTGCAGAATTTTTTCTTTGCCCTGCTGATCTAAAGAGACAGGGTGAGACTCATCTCACTTTCTTAGCAGCAATAAATCTCTGCCATAAACAACACTCAAAGTCCTTGAAATTCCATGCATTCAGTCAAAAATTTAAATCTGAGGATTCACATATCAAAATATCTTTTCTGAACTGGGCTGTGGTGATGGCTACAGATAGTCCCTTGAGGCACATATGATGAGATTAGGAGAGGAGTGGCCTGAATGTATGCTGCTACCCTGGCCTTAAGGAAACTTGAGGGTCCTGGACACTACTAATTCAAATTTACAGAAAATATTTATGAATTGCAACATACTAAGGCTGTCCTCAAATTTCCCAGGGAGCTCATTAAAAGTTAGCAAATGACAGACTTATTAATGTCTTTGAAACATAATATCCATCCTATGCAATGCATGGAGAAGGAAAGAAAACGTGTATAAAACAGTAAAAAATACGCTGATGCTAGTAAAGATGCCATTATAATGCATATACAGGTTGGTCAAAATAAGGTTTATCTAAAAATGATAACACAGGAATTTACTAATTTTTAAGGGCAGAGCTCCGAATCCCACATTTTTTTGCTGTCTTAACTCATATGAGCTTTTGCTATATTACATATTTAGATGCAAAACTAACCTTATTTGAAACACATTTTCAAGGCGTTGCCTTCTGATTTAAAAATAAAACAGAGAAATTTCACCTGCACTTTTAAAACAGTGGCTTGGAAATGAAATGTAATTTCCCCAAATGTCAAGATTTCCAAATTTGATTGGGAATATGTTGCACATGCATTTTATTTCTGTCTTACTGCAACTATCTGATTTGTTAGTAATATAGATTAGGAGAGCTGAAGGGCAAAAAATATAGCAATTTCCTGTTATTTTGTTGTCTCCAAAGAAGAAAAAACATGTGTAACATGAATACTGCAGATTCCTCACGTTTTAAGTGCTGCTTGACTCAGTCCTTGTGTACTGTCATGCATACCCCTTTCTGAAATGAAATTCTCTTATTTTGTGTCAATGCAAATACAAATAATTCTGCATCAGAAAGGATGGAGAAGAGTTAAAATCACTCAGACTCTGTCAGCATGATGCATCTGGCTAAGTACAAATGCCCACAATGCAGATATTTGCATCAATGATACCCATGAATATACTCTTTTCATACCTGATTGAGAAAAATTGCCCCATCTAGAGCTCAGCCAATTTCATCCTTTTGTTGGAAAGGAGACAATATGCAAAAAAGAAAAAAAAAATAAAGGCTCTGGAAGTGGCTCTTCCTCTTTTTCCTCGTCATCAGTAAAGGAGTCCAGATAGTATTTAGATGTAGATCTCTGCTTTGTAGGTATCTAAAGTTAGGTGAGATGAATCTTACCCAAAGTGGATGTCAACCTTTCCTGTATTTTCACTGTGTTAATTAAGAGCTGGAATGCAGATTTTATTCATCATATACTATACGTTCTGGTTTATCTGCTGTCATCTTTATCTCCATCACTTAAATTCTGTCATTTCATTCTGCTTCCAGGACTGATTTCAGAGTTTTTCATGTAAAGGAATAACAAAAAATATACTTCCTTAATTTTAAGACTATATGATTATCTTAAAGGCTATTTTTTAAAATACTGAAATCATTGACCAAATATGTCTTTAATACGGATTGTGAGTACAGTTTTTCAGTAAACTTTGCATGGTATGGGGAACCCCTGTTTTGGCTACAGTGGCACAAAATATGCATCTACTACTAAATGTGCTGTGTGAACTTCATAAATAAAAGTGACACCATTTTAAAGCCTTCCCATTAAAAGTTAGCTGTCACCTCTGCAGTTTATAGGAATATTTATCTGGTTTTTTTCAGGAATGGTTCTCATAAATGGTCTTTACCTGTCTTCAAAGCAAATGCTGGTATCCAGTGTGCAGCAAGCAATGTGCTAGAGAAAAGAGACATGGTAAATACGGGGAGCTGCACTGTTCGGATCAGACTGGTTTTCTGGTGAAGAAGTGTAAATATGTAACCCTCATGCACTGAATGAAGAGGGGATTCCACAGCACTCCACAAGCAGGTTTCAGTTTGGGTAGTTTTCACAGCTTTACCAGTGACTTTAATACTGTCTGCACGAACCTGACTATTTTAATGCATTCAGTCCAGGGATTTTACCCAAGGAATCTAGACTGAAAAAATATTTTAGGTACCTCTAAAGGCTCTGGTCCTGGAGGCCCTGGCAGCAGTATGGATATTCCCTTACCAAAACCTGATTTTCATCATCCCACTAGCCAAAGGAGCAATACAGAGACCAAGAGGCAAAGGTGCACGTTATAGACTGCAAGTAGAGACGTGTTTGGAAATGCTGCCTCAGTTAGAGGTGCCTTTCCTCGAATTGGCAATGCTGCCACCAGTCAGACGACATTATATGGTTGATCTATCCAGATGTGACATGCCATTGCAACAAACCCTCAGCTCAGGATACGGACACTATTTTCTGAAAAATGTGATTATAATAGTTCAAAACAAAAGGACTTTATGGTTTTTTTTCCTTCTTCTTAAAAGTTTTTAAACCCATTTACCAAGTGTCAGAGCCCATGAAATAGAATGATGTAGGGTGCTCAAGTTAAGATGCTGTAGCAGAAATACAGGAAAAACCTGGGTAATTTCCCATTACCTGCTAGTATCAAATACTTGAAATCTGGCTGCTCTGCTTGAATCACAATAAAGCCCTTTTTTCCCCTGTGAGAAGCAACAGAATCTTAACCAGCTTCATTATTTCCACTTCTCTGCTGCTTTATTTTTGATATTATTAACTAGTGCGTTACTGGAATCTGGTATTTCATACTCATATGCAAACATAAGGAGTAAATCTGCCAGATTTTCATTATTAGAGCTTTAAAAGTGTTAATACCTTTAAACCTTGCATTCTACGGGATATTCTTTTCTACTTGTCTTTCCCTGACTTCTATTACAGTTGTTTTAGAGGGTGAGAAAATACAGGTATAGCAAAGCACGTTATCCCAAGTTAGCTGGGTATCTTTTGCACAGGCTAGAAAATAATTTAGCACTCTGCTTTCGTACTGCAGCTCTTTAGCCTCTAGAGTATCCATTTCCCTTACACTGACCTGCTCATCTCCCTTTCTGTTAAATTTCTGGAAATGCTGAAATGTCTTGAAACATCTACCCCTCTGGTCCTTCTGAAAGCCTTATCTATGTCAATAAGGAGTTTCAGCCTCTTTGCAGGTACGTGAGAGGGTACTTGAAAGGGGTACTCTTGCAGCAATACATGCTGTATAGGTGTCTATACCTTCTTGTCTCTATTTTAAAAATCTCTGGTCTCGTAAGAGTATGCTGACAGGAAATAATTATCTGTCCCTGACAGTATAAAATCTGGCTCTCTTTTCATTTTGCATGTTGAAGTCTGCAGAAAAAAATGCAAGAGTTTGAAGACTGGAAGAGCAGCAAACTAGCCTATGAATTTTGGAGAGACAATTAAGATAATAGAATTTGAGGGACTTAAACTTCCTTACATATGTGTCTGTACACAAGGATCCAGACCAATGTCTTACCAGCTAAAAAATAGCCTGAGACAGAACCATAAAATCAGACTCAGAACTGTTTTCTTATCTCGAGTTTATGCTTTCTTCACAAGCTCCCCAACTTCCTCATCTGAGATGCACATAGTGGTGGCACTCAACACATTTTCCAAATTACCATTCAGTAAGGGAACTGAAGGGAGTTCTGGCTGACCAGGAAGACTTCCTTGTGACTTTGGGCACTTTCAGGGTTAAACATCTGCACAGTGATGCAAGTTGAATTTTATTCAAACTGATGGAATATTCAGATATGTGCCAAAGTCCTTCAGAGTTGGAATAGGCATTGCAATTCTTCCATGAGGACTTTGCATACTAAAAGAGATGATTTTCCACAGGACTGAGTATGGGAGGCAGGGGAAGAGGACTTTTGTTCTGTGAAGAAATGGTCGTGTGGTACTTAAAGGACTGTGGAAAGCTTCAAAACCTATTATGGGGCATACAAGTGAAGGACCAAAGGTGGGCAAGTGAGACATCTTGACCATGATCCTCATGCCTTGAGGATTCACTTCAGGTATGAGTTACTGGAGAGCATTAGGCCTTGGGAACCACTTGCTTTTTAGACTGGGAGAGGTCCATGTTGTGTGTGTCTATACCCCACCAGCAGACTTCAACCTTCATTAACTGGAGAAGATGGGCCGGATGGGGCACTGTGAGTGCTGTGTCATTATAAGAGTGTCAGGAGGTGCTCCCTTTCCTCTCCATGTTGACATCTGTGGCTGGTCCTGTTTATATTTTGTGTACAGGTGTGTACCTGTGTCACTCTACTTACCCGACCTCAGATATGGAACTGTAGAAATCTTGCAACTACCAGACCAGAAAGGAGGAATGCCCCTGGGGTGTGTAGCTACCTGATGAAGCTGTCTCTACAAGCCCCACCTGGGCATCCAGAGCCACCAGAGTTGACAAAGGATGTATCCATCCAGATAAGAGGTGGGAAAGCAGAAGGGATACCCTAGGGCATTTCACATGGTAACAAATGTCCATACAGGCAGACTGAGACTCAGGTGCTTGGAGAACCTGAATCCCAACAGTAACATTACACAAAATTAATCAGAAACCTCCTCATTATGAATATTAGTTGTTTTCTGTGTCTTTCAGTTCACCTACACTTGCAATGTATGTTTGCTTCCCCGAAGGAAAGGTTCTGATCTCCTTACATGAAAACACAGGTCACCGTCATTATTCTTCCCAAAATGAGTGCTAACTTACTACTGAATTTCACACAGGAGTGGGTGTTTTTCAGAAAAGATACTTCTAACCTTCCCTGCACACTGCAACTACTGGGAATACCTTGGGAAGGCAAGTGGCAAAATGCTTGCTCAGCACTCAGGACAGGTAAAGCTGTGTACAGTTCATTTGGTTTTACAATAATTCATTGTGCTACAACAATTTATTATTTTTAACCTTTTAATTCATAAATATATTTTTTTAAATGAGGCTATATGGCAAAAGGTCATTAAATAGCAGGTCTATTTTAAAAAAAAAAATTACTTTCTCACTCTTTTTCCAGATGTGATCCAGAAAGGGGCACCAGGCAGTGGGAGCTGCTAATCCTTGCACTGAGCAGCAAGAGACATCATCTGGTTCTCCAGGGATTTATGTGTCACAGCTCTTTCCCTTCCCCTAGCTTTCTGCCCCAGTCCCTGCCCTTGTCCTTTGGCCTCAGTATTTAAGCAATTGTTAAGCCCCAGGTAACACAATGATAAACACGGTGAGAAAGGCAGGTGGTTTTTCACTGAGGGCTGTGAATGCATGAAATGACAATGCACCTGCTGTTCCAGTGAAGCTTTGTTGAATTTGAGTAAGGTACATGTTGATAGACAAGGAGAGATACATTGCTGTCCAGTTGCTTACTCTTAATTTCCTTCAATGTAATGGTTCTCCTCTCGTTGGGTAGAGCGTCTGCATTGTTTCTTACTGTCCAAATGCCAGCAGTATCAATTAGATGCTAGCTTTGTGGGGTTTTTTTCCCCTTTCTTTCCCCCAAACAAAGTAAATAAACATTTTTCTTTCATTTTTAGCCGTGAGTATGCTTTTGATCCATTTTTAGACTTCCTCTGAACCCTGTCTTTCTCAGCACTATCCATTAGCCAAAGTTTAACATTCTGGAACTTCCAGCTTGACTTGAAAGCTGTATGTTAAATTATGCAGCTGAATTCCATCAGTCAATTTCTCCTTTGCTGTCAACACATCAGCTACATTTTTTACTGTCTGAACAAGCTCATCCCATATAACAGGCTGCAAAAACATCAGAGGGAAAAAAAAGAATCAACACAGGACAATACTTCCTAATCGGGCCTACATTAAAAGAGAAAGACACAGGGACTGCTTTGTATTTCTTTTTTCTTCTGCAAAACAAAATTTAAAAAAAAAAAAAAATCTCTTTTGCATATCAGATAAGCCAGAAATTGCCTTATTTAACTTCTGAAAGACTGGGATCATTCAGAGCAAAATTCTGCTGTGAATAAAAAATATGCAAAGCTGCCTGTAGCGGTGTGGTACAGGTTATCTGACCTATCAGCTTCATAAAATGAAAGCTAATGAAGTCATGGCAGAAAAAGCCAACTGTTACACATCAAACAATTGTAGAGTCTTTGCAGAAAATGACTGTAAATTTCCTGTTAGTATATAGATGATAGTTGTGCATAGCTATGTATTTTTATAATATGTTAAAGCTATTGCTACTGCGATTTTTTTCTAGGCTAGGTCTACATGATCTACTATTCATGTAATCTTAATGGTAGCTAAAGTGGGAATAAAATCTTTATGAAAACCACTATGGTTAGCTCACTTTAAGACAGGAATTCAATCAGAAGCTCACTGGAATTACTTATGTTTTGACTAAAGTATTTGGCTCCTTTTATTGAACATTCAGCTTTCAATGCATACATCCCATGGATATAAAATGATGGATCTTGTTGGATTTTAAACCAGCGGCACTTTATATCATTAATAAATATTCATTTTCCCTCTATCCTTCCAGTGGTATTTCATCATCAATCATGGCTGAAATCACAGCTGTGAGAGCTGTTTGTGCTTTACTCTTCTCCTCTACATGTTTTGGCAGATACTTATGAAATTATTGGAGTGTGGAAGTAAAGGAGGGTTGGACAGGAGGGAAGAGGGACACGTTTAAAAAAAAATAATCTTGGTGTCCGTATTTATTCCCAGAGAAGCACTGCTTTGTTTTGCCTTCCAAAGTACACATAAATCACTCCATTGGTCTCAACTGTCCTGTGAAAATAAAAATGATCCCAAACTGTTCAAGAATTACTCAGGGACTATTCAGTGTTCAATATGTCAGAGAAGCAAAGACAGACGCTCAGGAAGAGGAAGATTACAATCAATGAAGAAAAATCAATAGCGTGTAGAAGTTATCCTGCTGCCAGCATTGTCAGGAAAAGGTTTCTCCATTCCCCAGTCTCATTACATGTAGAAGATTATTAGAAACTGAGCAGCCAAAGTGAAGCTGTAATCATCTCCCCTTTGCTTTTTTTATGTTCTTAGTGTAAATCAACATTTCACTTTGACTTAATAAACAAAACCACCTGTTCTCCTACCAATGTAGCATTTTATATATTTCCTTTACCTGCCACTGTAAATGAAAAGAAATGAGATTAAAAATCCTTCTTTAAGGACTTAAAGTACAGGTTGGAGAAAACTGCCCAATGACTGGAACTGTTGGCTGCAATATGTTGTGTTCATTTGGTTTTTATTTTTCCATATGTGACTTTTTCTGTCACTCTGCCCAAACCAGTGGACCCACGCTGCTAAGCTCTGCTTGCTAATAAGATGGTCATTTCTTGATTCCTCCCTGAAAAGCAGTTAAACAGCCAATGAAATCACTGGATTTTATAGAAAAAACAGTTGCGTGACCTTGGGCAAATATGCATGCTTTATTGTATCAGCTGATAAAAAGAAATAAGCACAGAGCTAGAGCGAGTCTCTCTGGCTCCGATTCAGAAAGTTTCCTTGCTTTTGAAAATTATTTAAAATATACCAAGTGAAGTAACTGAAAGCATGATAGATAAATATTTAAATGTTTTCCCAAATTTAGACCTGTACAAATAGAAAAAAAATATTCATGTATAAAATATGAGTTTATGCCTTAATATATTGTCCATTTTAATAAAATATATACACGCACAGACACATATAGCAAACAGTACACAGAAAAAACACACCATCAGAAATATATGTCGAGATTAATTCCATAATCCTTCGCTTCCCAAGACCCTCTAAATTATGGTGACAACTGTTAGCAAACACAGATGTCCAAACTCATAAACTTTGTATTTCTATGCACTAGGACTGCTTGTGCGTGCAGGTGTTTGTTTCGTCTATGAAAAAGCCAACTCTGTGTACAAAATAAGGGCAATTTTTTTCAGACAGTATTCAGTGGGATTATTTCCAAGTGCCAGACTATCATCATAACCATCATCATCATCAAGTCTGTTTCTGAGCATAGTGCATGACATGTTGGTGGAAGATAACATGACACAAGTCAGTCTATAATATTTATGCTTCAGGGAGGGCTGCTGTATAATCAAAAACATGTCAAAATGGACATTTTTAATAAATTAAATTGCTAATTGCTTAATTCAGAGATAACTTTTAAGTGCTTGACTTTGTTTTTCCCAGGTTTGGGATACTTTTTTTGTTTGTTTTGTAGACACTATCTTAAAATATTTTGTGATTAACTAAACTGAGCAATCTATCATGTTGGTTTCTTGGTTACCACTGTGATTGGTTTTGGAACATCCATCAACACTACAGGAAGTGCCTGCAAACACCTGAGAGGACCTTGATCCTTCGCTGGAGAAGACAAAGTCTAATTCATTTACCTTCATAAACATTCTCATCAGGAACTCCAGAGGAATGATATAAAAACTCTATCCTTTACCTGTCTAATCTAGAACTGATAAAAAGGTAGGGCTAATCCACAAAAACATCTTCAGGCTCCAGTGGGACTGCCTGATGCTACTCTTAGAGCTAATAACAAGAGTATGTGGTCAATGCCGAACCTGGCACATGAACCTGGTGTTCAGTTCAGCTTCTATGGCAATATAAAAATCAATTCCTTCCAGGGAGGAAATCATAAATAGCGCTAAATTTCACTTTCCACATGATCTTTCAAGTTACATGCTAGGCAATTTGTCACTTTTGAGAGCTCTGGTAGCCAAAAAGTTAATTCTTCAGAAGTGAAACTCCAGCAGTTCTTGAAGTAATTGACTGGGATCTGGAAGTGAGTGATTTTTCTTGCCTGCAAAGGTACTGTTTAAGTCAAAAGAGAAAATACCAAACACAATATTTTGGGCCCAAATGCTGGTGTTTGTTATTATAAAAGAAGTCTCTTTAATATAATACCATAAAAATCAATTACTCTTAAATTTTCTTCTATTCCTAAAAAAAAAAAATATAAATAAATAATAAACTGAGTGTTTTCTCACATCACCAGAAACTTAGTTAATAGGTGTTTCTATATGTAAATTACCAAAAATCAAACAGTCCAGTCCAGTCTTACTATGGAAGTGGTACATAGCAAGCAGGCAAAGAAATGTTAAAATTATAGCTTCCACGAAGCACTGCTGATTATGCATGTCAGAATGATTTTATGGAAATGTAGTCCACCTATCAGGGCATGCCATCAATTATCTTTTCTTACCCTTTTTCTACCCTTCTCCTGTGGATGTTCCTTGGCAGTCATGGAAAGACATAGGCAGAAATTTTCTACACTTTTTTTAGTTGTCCATTCAGCATTAAATTAGTTATGTCCTCAGTTCTACTAAGATGTTTTGTCCACATCTCTACTGATTTCAGAGGCAGCATATGGACAGTAACTAAAGCACAGTTGTCAATACTGTAGGTGTTGCATGTACTACAGTGAATTCAAATCTTAATTTATTTATTCCCTAACTTGATCAACTAGGACCTGGCCAGAACTAAAGACTCTGTAATTATTTAAAATAAAGCGTTATGACATTTCAACTGACTTTTCATAATATGTTTTAAAATTTGTGTTACATTAGATAAAAAATATGTATTTTCCTGTTTAATTTTGGTCTAATCAACTAATAAAATAATGTACAAAGGAAAACTCTCAAATCTTCTACTAAGAGCCATGGATCAAATGCATCTCTACTGAATTTCAATGCAAATTGTATATTATCTCATTTAATTAAATGTAGTGTACATTACAGTCTTGGTCCCAGCACTGAAAAGATATATATAGAGAGAGATATATATATAATACATATATGACCTACTCATAATTTTCTCATCTGAAGAATATTATGCAAAATTCTTTATCCAGTGATAGATTTTAAAGAGCATTTAAAAGCACTGGCATGCAACATCCTGGATTCTCAAAAGAAATTCAGGCATCTGCTCCAACTAAAATCAGTGGGAGTCAAATATTTACAAGATTTTAAAAATTGTATCAGGCATCTCTCTGAATCCATAGATTCTTCAAGAGACCAGTCCTTTGTAAAGTACTGTTGATTTATCTGGAGAAAAGGTGGTGCCTTCTCCTATATACAAATAGATAACTTTTACTTTCAAATCTTATTTTTCAATTCTACCTTTGTAATTGGTATATTTATCTATTTTGGGTATGCCTCAAAACAAATAAATTCAAAAGCCAGCACATAAAATTGTTTGCCTTTCAATTTACTGTATATTCCCATTAAAAGTATAAAATATTTCTCTTCTGCTCTTTGTGTAATTGCTGTCTATAATCAAGTGTTGCAGTAGAAAAGTCCCTGTTCATTAGTAGCAAATGTTACACACACAAACACATGCACACACATGCACATACCTCATTTAAATGTATTAACAGTAAAGTTAAATCAAGTAAATATCTGCAAGCCAAGGATTTAAGCCAAACTGAAGATGTGTGTTTCTGGAAATTATGTAGCTTTTAAACCATCTCCTGGGCATTATTTTCATGAATACAATTTTGAAGAAATGTATATAAGTCACATCTTTCATGAAAACAATTGCTTTTTATTGCTTCTGCCTTAAATATAATAAGGAAAGAACTAGAATATATTGAAAAGGAGAAGTCACATAGTAAGAAAAACAATTTGCAGTATTTTTAGACTTGATTTTGGTTTTATTTTCAGAATGGACAATTACAGTTAAAAGAATTCTTCATGACATGTATGAATATCATAAATATTGACAAGTTATTTTAGTTTTAAACTAGTAGAATGATCCACAGAGAAAATTTAAATTATTATTTCATGTGCATTATTTAAGATATTATTTTTAAAATCTATTGAAACCAACTCAGTTGTAGCTTCAACACTGTTAGTGTCAAGTTTTTTTTAAAATCAGTCCCAGTATGGAAGCATTACATGAGAGGATTTTCAAGTGAAGGGCTGTTTAAATTTCAGTCCAAGCATTGCTACATGACCTTATTCTGTGATATTATAGAATTCAAATACACTCTTGGACATTATTGCTCACTGATACTTTTAAACTTAGGAAAACTTACATTCTTCTACTCTTTTTATTTTACAGCTGCATGGCAACTCCAGTTCTGAAACCCTTGAACTTGATGCTGATTGAGATTAATTATGAAGCCACTGCAGAGAATGAAGCAGTTGCTTGATGTGCTCTTGTTCTTGTTGGCTCCTTAGCAGGAGGACTGCCACATCTGAATCCAGCTGCAATTCTCTACTATCATCATCTTTTACACAACTACTATGACTGCAATTCTCCAATAATTAATGTAGCTGAGGCAAAACCTTTTTCCTGATTGTCAACTAAAGCAAAGACAACAGAAATCAGAGACAAAAATGGATGCCTTCAAGGTTAAGAGTGTTCTTGAGAATAAAAAGAAGACTCCTTGCATTGAAGGACATATTGTAAATTTTTCTAGTCCTTTGTAGTATTTCTTCCTTCCCACTAATTTCATTTCTGCCTTATCTGGATTCATCTTTGGACAGTTCAAACAGGTTCTCTATTTCATCAGGGAATAGTTTCATTGGCATATAACATAAAGAATATCTATCATTGCATGCATTCAAATTATTTTATGATGATGCTATCTCACAGTTCCTTCTAATAATTTCACAGTTATAGAAAGAGAACTTAATAAACACATCAAGACACTAAGGTACATTTGCTCACAGCCCTCTTTGTTACTCTGAAAGGAAGATTACAGCATACTGATTTATGTCAGCACACTTTGTTCAATTCAGCAGCTCCTTCAATATATTAATAATGTCCTGTAGTGAAATGTGCCCAAAGGTATCACTATTTATGCAACTGCATGAGTACCATTCTCCCAGGGTTCTTCATGGAACTTCTAGATCACTGTAAACAGTCTCAGTTATGTATTAATTGATACCTTATTAACACAGAACAAGATGAAGCTGTGATGTTCTCACACTCTTTGCCCAAAATCTAGAGGAGAGGATGAAATACTTTTGGTAAAGCAATTCATATCTGGTGATCATTTCTGAAGAGCACAGTGGACTGATTTAATGTAGCACAGATTGTTTAGTTCAAATGGATCTTTCTTAAAACTGATTCTTTTACTCCCCCAGAGCTTTTCTTTTAAAATTTCCCACCATTGCCTTATAAATGAGTCATATGAAAAATAAGATGTTGATATAGCACCATAATTTTAGTCATAGTTCCCTACTTTTAGGATTCAAAGTAGCCTACATGATGTTGTAGAATTATTTCATAATTTTGGCTCAAAGATGCTCAGAGGGAGCTCTGCTGATTTCGCAACATGAGTGAAGACAAAACAACTTAATGATCTATAGCTTTCTTAGTATATTCTACTGAATATAATTTAAAGTTTTCAGCAAGAGTGAAGAACATAAATGTTGGGCCATATTTGCAATAACTAAGTAGGCTGAAAGTAATTGTGTTACTGCTGTTGTAATTAATTATCCATATCTGTTCATGTTTCCACCAACGCCACCCAATATTGTTCCCATTACAATTCTATCACTATCTGGCACTAAAAGCTCTCCATGAGATAATATGAGGAGTGGCATTTTCCTCATTGCTTACTACTTAATGCCATCATCATGGGAAAATTATTATGGAAAATATAATAAAAAATCTTTTAAAAGAAAGTAAAATAATACAATTTTTAACCTTTCCCGAATTTTAAGGGTTTTTCTGGGGTGGTCTTTTTTAGTTTGGGGTTTTTGAGGGGGTTTAATTCAAGTAATATTTTATGTTTTTTCATAAGAAATGCAAAATATCATCATTCAGACATCGTTCAGAAGGAAACAAAATGCATATTTGAAAAAGAGATTAGGTGGATATAATTGAAAACAAGAATGGTAAAAGAATCAAAATGCACAATTTTATTAGGAATATAAATTCTGAATAATTACCTGAATTAATCACAATAAGTACAATAACTAAAAAAAAAAAAAAAAAGAAAAAAAAATCAAACAAAAACACCTACAAGCCTAAGCTCCAGAAGGCTGTAAAAAAAAGATATAAAACAAATTAAAACTAGGAAATATCAAAGGGGAAATTTACTCTCTATTTCAGTTTTTCTTTTCTTTTTGTTGTTAAAGACTATGAAAAATCTATCTTCCCTAGAAAATGGATTGCCATCTCATAAAGAGCAAGAAAAAATTTTAGCATTTCTATAATTCTTTTTTGGAATTTCACAAAAAGTAGGATATTAAAGATATTTTGCTAATTTAAACATACTGCAGGGAAAAGCAATGTACATTTCTTGCATGTCACTGTCTGTTTCTAATACCTATTAAACAACTTTACTGTACTTTTTTGTTTCCTTACAACTGAAAATTCTGCAGGATATGTTTTTTTATTTAATTATTGTTATTAATTATTATTTATTAATAATTGTTTTCATGTTTCTGTTTTTCAAGCACTGTCCAATAACTGGGGAGGGGATAGGGAGGATTTTAAAATCTACTCAATTTAGCTGAGGTAGATTTTGTTGCTTGCTCTTCCCTCATCCACCAACACCGTAACCCTGTTGGAGAAGATCCTGTTCCTTAAGTAGTTTCTTGGACAATCTACTGCATGATCTTGCTTTTTTCCCATCTGAAAAATAAGGGTGAGCTCAGAGGGAGCACTGTTATGAGAATGTCATTATTATCTAAAAAACTCGGGTATTTGGCAACCGTGGAAATTGGAACAATGCAATAGAAAAAAAAAAAGTAAGAAAGAAAAACATGACAAAGTTCTTCAGAAAGAAAAACAGTATTTAGGCAAGGAATATGGGCTGAATAAAGAAGTTCTGGTGTGGGTGGTTAACAGCTGAAGACATGAAAAATCTGGGATTTGTAACCAGCGGATACAAATAACTGGTGGATTCCAAAGAACAAAGCATGGAATGTTTGTCTTACTTGTCTGGTTTATTTGTTGCTTCTACTTTCTGCAGCCCATGTGCTTTGCTGTCTCGTAAAATCCTCTCATGCACTTAAATAAACTGTTCTTTATTGTCCTGCAACAGACACTTGGGCTGATGCTATTACTCCAAATGAAATCAATGGCAGAGCTACCATCAGCTCGATGGGAAGAGAACTTATCCCACTTCCATAAAGCATGGTGAAAGAATTAGCACTGAGGCTGATCAATGCCTTTTCAAATCAGAACTTAGTGCAACACTCAATAAGTTTCCTGACTTGAGCAGGTTGCTAAGTGCAGGTTCTTTTTCACTCGCAGGAGTAATGCCTGGAAATTTCAGTGGCCTCTTACCCATACAAGACCTTGCCATTATACACTTTTCTTGCCTTTATTACCTTGCAGGGTGAGTTTTTCTCAGCTGAAGAGGGGTATTTTTCATGACTGAAGATATCCTGAGAAGGATATAAATAGAAAATAAACTTAATCTTCATTATAGGAAGAACTGCTGTGCCAAGAAGACAGGATTTTTCAATGAAGTTGTGATTCCAAATAAATCTTCAAGGAACATACTGAACAGCAGAAGAGAGACCAACTTCATGATGAGCAGTTGAAGACAAAAATGACATTCAGGCAATTCCTAGAATTTTACAGTAATTTTTATTTACTATTTCTCCAAAGAAAAATGCAAGATCAATATTGAGCAAGTAATCTCACCCAATAGCAACACAAACTCTTTTGAACTTTTGAAAAACTGATTTACTCCATAAGCAGAAGGACTAGAAGGATTTAATTTCAACAGGATTTAACTGATTTTCTCACACTTATTTATTGCATGCATTGCTATGTACCAACGAGTGTGTAGATAGCCACTTGTCTAGATAGAATTCTGAATAATTGAATATTTAATTTTATTTAAAGTATTTCTTGAATAATTGAATCCTTAGTGAACTTCAGAACATAAATATATAGAATGAGCTCTAATAGAACTACAGAGGAAAATTCATTCCTATAGCCCTGAAAATATATTTGTTCATCCATCCATTGTTACACATCAAATTCAAGGGTAGCTCTGTTTTTCAGAGGTAAGTATTATGTGGAATGAATACTTCTTGTACCTTTTATTCCATTTCTGTGGTTATTTCATAATTTCATAACATTAGTAAGAAGCACAGAAATTTGGGAGCAGAGTTGTATATAATACTACTTGTATCAAATTTCTGAACCTTCAGAAGTTCCTTCCACTTCCATTTAAACTCCCTGCTTATCACCCTCCTTTTCAAATAATTGGGCATCCAAACAAAATCGTCCGTCTTTGTTTGGCAGAGATTTAATAAACTGTTTGGAAACAAAGAAATGGGAGGCTGAAGTCTTTAACACGACAGGTGATGCTCTACTCATGAGAGATTTGTTCCTGTAGCTTTTAGCTTTCATCAGCATAGAAATTCACACTTGTATCTGCATACACACACACACATACAAAGCATGGAAAAACATTTGGGAACTAGTATTGCTAGAGTTTCTGATTCCAGAATTCCCATTTGTTTACTGAGCTACTATAAATAGATTAATTGGATGCTTTAGTACTTATTATTACTATTTATATGTGTATAATAGGTCTAAGCTGTCATAGGAGCACCATTTCATATCTGCTTTGTGCTTCCAGCAAGTATAGGATCTCTCCAGCATTATTATAAATTTGTATTAATAAAAGTGTTGGAGAATTATAAGTTTCATAGATCACTATTTTTTTCCCACCTGCAGATGTTTTATGAAAAATATAGTATTCTCACAAGATTTAATAACATTCTTCTATTTCCATTTTGGAAAAATTGATGTATAACTTTTTTAAAATCCAGTTCAATACAACAAATTCTATCTGGTAAAAATACTAACTTTTTCACTTGAAGATTTCAAGTCAGAAGGGCTGTTTAGTATTTTTTTTTAATAAATTCTTTATAGTTGGATTTTTTCAAGTGGGTTCAGTCAAGTAATTTCAAAATTTCTTACAGAAGATAATTCCACTGTTCAAATAGTTCAAAAGAAGTCAGGTTGATAAGCTTATATAAGTTAATGGCTTATGTAAAAGTCAAGTTTAACTTAAAACTACAATATCATCTGTTTGCATTAGTATTACCTTGTCAAAAAGTAGTAAATCTGTACGTATGACTTTGTAAGCAGAGCTTAGAGTTATAGATTTTATGTTTCCTTCCTTTAGCCAGTTTCATACTGACTTCAAATCTTAAAACTTATCTGTTTGGCTTTAATGGAGTTGTTTGTGAAATGCATACATCTGAAGTAGCAATAAAAATCAATCTTATCCTCTCAGAAAAGGGCAAGAATTACTGAGAGACTAAGGCAAGGTTTATTGTCCATCATTAGGGCCCTGTGTCCACATGCACAAACAAGAATATCCAAAGTTTACCTACAACGCCTTCACGCTTTGTGACTTTCTGCTGATTAGATTCTCCAGCTTTATTCCATTTTCACAGTACCATCACCTAGATCAAACAACAACAGCGGTGGACTCAAGATATCAATCAGATCTCTCCTCACATCCCACCAGCCGTAAGTGTCATGCTGTAATCAAACCCAGTGACGCTGCAAAGCGATTCCAGCTGCAGGCTTTGCCCACAGCACTAATGAGACAGCTTTCATGAGAAAAAAATGCACAAAGATTGTTTTCTTCAGTCAGGTGGATGGCAGACACAGACTGCAGAAACTTGCTTTCTTTAGGCCTGACTCCACACTGAATAAACTCAGCAGTTTGAAACATCCCAGTATTTTTTTTTTTTTGTTTCTCTGTCTCTGCTTGGAGAGCTCTGTTGCATGGCAATTCCAATGCTGAGAAGTCCAGAGCAGAGGAAAATATTCAGTGCATTTATTTACATGTCAGTATCCCTCAAAACACCTCTCCAGCTCACAGATTTCTCAGAGCAACAGGGCTGTGTCTGATCTGGAAAAAACCCAAAAGTTACAGTATTTTTCTCTTTTTATAGGAGATGATTCATCATAGCTGTCCAATTGTTTTTTCAACTAGAACTGAAATTCATTATGCTTGGGTTTGGGGTTTTTTGGCTCACAACCCTTTGTAAGGGGACATCAATATATTGAATACTTAAACACTGAAGAACATTGATGTATTTGGTCCTCTTTATCTTCATTCTACCAATATAGGTGACTGCCCAAATCCTTGTAGTCTGAAAAGGTCCCATTGTGCTTTCAGTGGCCAAAAATACCATGAAAGAAGGAATGGAAGGGATATAATTATACAAAAATATCATTGTGGCAGCAGTAATTCCTTTCTGCTCCTATCCAAGCCTAAGGTAAAACAGGAGCCATGACAGGCTGTAGAGGAGAGGCCTGGAGCT
The DNA here is from genome assembly GCA_035222235.1 of Margarornis squamiger. NCBI lineage: Eukaryota > Metazoa > Chordata > Aves > Passeriformes > Furnariidae > Margarornis > Margarornis squamiger. Next base: position 108,063,245 of record JAWWTY010000106.1, read on the forward strand.
CACAGGTTGTGTTTGAGCCAACCCAAGTTAGATCTCTTGTGCCAGCAGGCAAAAATGAGAATTATTTTCAGAAATGCTGCTTGGAACTAAGTCAAAACCTGGGAGAAAATGGAAATAGGAGTGACTCAGAGTTTGTATTCTCGTATGGCTCAACAGATTCACCAGACACAGAGAATGGTCTGAACAAAACATTCGGTTTTCATCAAGAAACAAAAATGCTGCATTTGACTCAAGAATGTCACATTTTTTTGCTTTGATCCAGGTACTTGGGAAACTCTTTTTACTTTGAGCCTCTCATTCCATTAGATTTGTGTTGTCTTTATTTCAAAAGAGAAACCACAGAAATACTATGATTTCTCACAGACTGGAAACTCTGAATTTCAAACTGCTACATAACTACTCTCTTAAAAAAGTTAGGGAACACAACACTACCTGAATGCTATGACAGAAACATATAATCGTATTACTAAGACAAGATATTTTAAATCACCAATTTTGTTTTAGTTTGGATTTGGTTTTAATTTTGATCTTGCGTTGTTGGGGTTTTTTGGGTTTTCTTGATTGGGGCACTACTGAGGACTGTTTTCAAAAACTGTTGGGGAAAAATAATGTTAGGGAGTAGCTATTGCAAAGGATTGTTGTCTTCAGGCAGGATTAAAGAGGTCATTGCCCTTGTAGGAAGAGTGTATCCTCAGTGTCTTGGCCAAATTCCAGTTTGAGAAATTGGATTCTGCCTACCTAAATTTTCTCAGCAGTTGGAACGGATATCATATTAAGCAATATCATCCATTGCTAGGGATCTGGTACATAACTTTGTCCTTTTTGTGTTTAGAAAGCGATGGTCAGTGTTCCCAACAGCATCAGACCTTTAGGCGTGCTGGATATAAAGGAGAATGACAAGCACTGAACTTACCCCAGGAAAGGTTCATATTTGCAGGATCAGGCCCCTGAAGCAATTACTTTTTTTTGTGCCAGTGAAGACTACATATCATCTTACACGGAGGAAGTGAAATTATTCTTGTTAATATCAGGCTTTTGTATATGCAATTACAGCAAAAAATATAGAGCCCTGTGTGGATCCTCTGTCCTTAGGTCATTAGGGCCCACTAACCACCAAAAGAAATCAGCAATTTAAATAGCAGCCTTTGCTGGATGATGAGCTGGTTGATACAGATAGCGAATGGGAGTTGTACAAACAAAATGTTATGCCCATGGAACAGTGTGTGCATCTGTAACCCGTGACATGGAACAGTGGACCAATCACTTGGAATTAAATTGCAGAAATATCAATCAGATGTCGCCATAGTGTTGCATATATATTTATTTAATAATCAGTCCTCTGTAGCTCATACACACACAACAAATACACACACAAAAACACTATCTATTTTTCATCCTTATGATCCATATAAAATCAGTTAAGTCCTTCCTTCAGAAAAAAACACACTGAAATGGTAGAGAGTTCAAATAAAGGTCCTTTCAAGAGATTTTCATCTCTAAGCAGGTGCCTGAAAGATGCTGCACAGGTGGAGACATTGAAGAAATGGAAGAGACTTTTGCTGACTCCTTTGTTGCTCAAATGAGGGAACTAGTCACTAAATACACTGTGGATATCTGGTGGATAAAACAGTGACCTTGTGAAGGGTTGTTGCCTCCACATGGATTCCTAGGTGCTGGATCCCCTGCTAATCTCTGTCAGTATCCATATTAACAGGTTAAGACCATGTGACTTAGCACAAGGTCACAAAACCAAACAGAGGTCCTTTGGTGATTTTCAGAGGATTCCTTCCTATGTTGTGCTGGTTTAAAGGCAAACCGGCAGGAGAAATGGACCCACCACAAGAGAGATTATAGGTCAGAGTTACAATTTAATGAAAGATATTACAATAAATACAC
>JAWWTY010000106.1:108065240-108114164 GCA_035222235.1 Margarornis squamiger
CTGCAAATGGTCCATTGTTCTTGGGAAATGAATAGAGGGGGGTAGAATACATAGCTTTGATCACCCCCACACAATGAGAACGGGTCCCACCTGCTGAACTAGGACATATGTGTATCACTGCTCTGTAACTTTACACAGCCCCTTTCTGCCTGTCATTTGCTGACTTGGATCCACCACAATTCCCTGTGCCTTCTCAGGAGCCCTCCCAAAGCAGGTATTGGAAGCAGTGAAGGTGTATATATTTAATATATTTCTTCCACGGAAGCTTCTTTATATTGTTAATGGTTGTTCCTGGCTAAGAAAGCTGAATGAATTCCATGCTAGATCTATGAATTTTGTCTAAGAGAGCAGAGAAACCAAATTCCCTGACCACATTCTGCTCTGTCATACTGCAGGTTTCTCCCTCACCTCCATATAAGACAGCAGGAGACCTGACATTTTCCTGTTCCTACAGGGATGGGAATTTCATCTCACCTGACTACAGACACCCCGTAGATGGATGTTTAATACCTGCCAGTCACTCTAGACTACTTGTAGTAGGAAGCAGTATGGAAGAAGAAACCCACTGAATAGATGGTAACCCTTTAAGTACAACACACACAAAAAAAAGAATGAGATTAAAAAAATAAATTTATATTCACTATGTACTTTTTTAAAGTTGAAAACCTGTCATTTTTATTCAAAATCAAACCAAAATCCTACATAAACTAAAACATCCATAGGAAGTCAGTTTGGAGCAAACTGAAATAGTTTGTGCTAAGATTAAAATGAAGTAGATTTATTTTTAAATAGCATTCTAAATTAAAGGATTAAGTAAAGAAACTAATTAAACCAAATACAGGAAACCAAAGAAAAGTAAATGTCTTATTTAGAATATTTAAGAAAGGTGGGAAAAAACCCATCAAGTATTCAAAAGTTTTTAAAAGTCACATCCTCTTTTAAAATAGTATTAAAATTAAATTCAGTGAAGTTTGATATTGAATTATTCTTGTACAGGGAGGTAATGTTATTTCAATAGTGTTCAAGTTTACTTTTTCCATTTTAGAAAATATTCAATGAATTCTTACACCTAAATATGGACAAAGGATAAGGCCTATAAGATGGCATGAAAAGAATACATGATTTATCTGTTTAGACTTGTGTACCTCTTGCTGATATGATAAAATCTTGTATTTTATGTCACATTAGTACCCTTTCCAGTAGAAGGATGACATGTCGAGCATGCAGTAAACTAGAAGAGTAGTGTAACTTGAATAACTTGGAAAGCACAGAGAAAAGCTTAGATTTGGGAACAGAATGAGGGAAGAATATTTGTATTTAACACTGAATTGACAACCTTCACTCTTTTGCAGTATACTGTTACAGATGCAATAAAACAGAGCTTCACAGGTAATCTCAAGGAATGCGGAGAATCAGAAAATTAATGAATAGTTTTAAGAGAAATGAAAAAGGACAGGAACATATAATACTCTGAAGCAGATGCTGTCAGTGCATGGTTGCTATGTATATGAAATGGAACTTGTTCTCTTGCCTGAGTTTGGGTTTTAGGAAGATGAACTGTGATATCCTAGTTTCTCCTAGTGGGGAGAAAAGTAATTTAAAATAAAAACACAAATCCTGTGCTAACATACATGGATGCATGTGAGTGACAGTCACCAGAACTAACCCTGACTTTCTGAAATCGGTAAAACACTTCACTGATCCCATAAGAATATTGCTCAGATTGGAATCTTTATATAGCCAGTTTCAATAAAAAAGTGTTAACCATGATTTTCTGATAAACTTTATTGCATAGCTTTATGAATTCTTGATGTGCATAATTCTTTATTGGCTGTTCACAGTCTACTCAATCATGAAGATCCTCTCAATGCTGTCAGAAGCCAAATGCCAAAGTTCATGGAAGAGATTCACTCAGCATCTGGACAATGAGTATAAGACTGTGTAAGTCTGAAAGTATGTACCAAAATATGCCAGACAAAAAAAAACCCTCTTCTCTCTATACTAAAAATTAACCCATAAATTAGTAATTTCAGTGCCAAAAAATGAAGTAGAAGAAAACCAGAAATAATTGCAATTAATGTTTAGTTATCTCATGCATATTTGAGATCACTGGAAGTGATAGGGTTCAGAGGACATCTCCTGAAAAGCATGCTTAATAATCCCAACAGGAACTTCAGAATTTTAGAAGTAAAACCCCAACTTCAAAAATTCAGTTTTATTTCATAACAATTTCCCCAGCCACCAACAACCTCAATTCTGAAAGTGTATGGCATAAAAAGAATATAAGAGATATTTAGTTCAGTGACTACTCTCCTTTCACATCTGTTATTCCGCTCATGGCTGGAGGGACTGGATAACAGAATGGACCAACCCTACTGAAATAAGTCAGTTTCAGTCATTAAAAACAGCAGCCACATATTTGTCAAATACAAATGCTTGCAGCACGCAATATAGAATCAGTCACACTAGCAGGAAAGTGTGTGGTTAAATAATATAATTGCTATATTATAATATATAGGTCTTACTGTGGCATGACAGCCTTTGTGGAGTCTCAACCACACAGCAGGACTAATTAAGAAGGCAGATGAAGACTAGTGTTAGCAAAAATTTTAATAAAGACTTCAGGTTTTTTCCACTCTTCCCATTGGCAATGGAAAGGAAAAAAAAATCACAGTGTGGTCCACATTAGCCCATACGTGCATGCTAAAAGAAAATTCACTCCCATTACTGCATGGCCACATGTTGGGATTTGAGCACTTACCATTAATTATATAATTCTCATCCCACAGCTGTGTGGAGCTGTATAATCAAGATTTCATCCACGAGGTGAAACTCACCCCTGTAGAAAAAGCTGGAACACAGATCATAGAACACAAGCATCCTACTTACACCTTCAGAATTTATATTCAATATTTGTATTATTAATGTGTCATTATATGAGTATTCTGTAGTCCATGTAATTTGTGGTCTTGTATCTGCATTTTTTTCTGTACTGATCTCAACCATTTGGAGATGTATGTGCAAATGAAGGAAAGCTTTTTTCTCACGAACACCACATCTAGGACTCATTTCACCTAACTTTCAAGGTTTTTAAAAGTTAAGGATCTAGGGTGGGATTTATTGCTTCATGTCATCTAGACAATAAAAAGTAGGTAAAACCAATCTCTTCTTAAAAGTGCCCATTTCTCTTTAGTGGCAATTTATAGACCCTGGAGTGACCAGGTCAGATGAACATGTCTGGCACTGGAGATGGGTGGATTTGAGGTGACTCTGAGTGTAAGGCTGTCTCCTACCAACAGTAAAGACAAATACCTTCAGAAATTAATTCTCCCTATTTTGCAGTCCACTCAGGATGGCATGAGGAAATTATCTTACAAGTACCCTAATTCTGTCCATTATTCATTGAAAGAGCTCAGAGTAGACAGTAGCTTTTCACATAGAGTTCAATTTACTTGTTTAAATAAGGGCATTCAAAGACATTTGAATCCTTCAGCAGTGTCTGAGATATCTACATGGGGCTGGCAGATAGGACACAGGACTTGTAGGAGAGGCGTATAGATGTGGAACGGCAGCTGGAAATCAAGCAGAGGATCTTTGGTGTCTTCACTGTCACTAGGTGCCTGTGTTTAAGGAAAAGGCTGCACAGGGAAGTGGTGGAGTCACCAGCCCTGGAGGTGTTTAGCACACATGTAGATACAGCACTTAGGGACATATTTTAAGGGTGGATTTGTCAGCATTAGGTATAGAGTTGGACTTGATGATCTTAAAGTTCTTTTTCAATCTAAATGACCTGATGATTCTAAGTTTATTGAGCATTTATAGTTAAAAGAGATATCTCCCCATGTTGTATACACAATATAAATTGACACTAACACTACATTAACACTACATTACTCCCACAAGTTTTATTTTATGCAAACATGCTCACTGATGGCATTTCATAAGCACACAGTTACAGTCTTTCTTAAAGTAAAAGTCTTTTAAAGAACTGGAATCTGAAACTTGCATGCATGTTTATCAACACAATTTTGCATCTTCATAAATATAATCCAGTAAAATGTTTCCACAGATAATAAAAATGTGCTCTATTTTTATGATGTTAACCTGCCAAAAGTACCATCATAATGGCTAGAACCCAGCAAACACATCTAAGTAGTGAACCTATGCAATGAAAAGAGTCTGGAGAGACAGGACTCTGTGCTTTGCTAATGTCCAGGCCTGTCCAGGTTGTTTCTAAGTTTGGGATTCAACATTCAGGTGCCTCCATAAGGATCAGTGAGAAAGGCATGCAAAGCTGTATGTGCTCCACTCTGCAATTTCTTTTCCCAGTTGCCAGCCTGCACGGTTATTTCATGGTGCTGGGTCACTTTCTCTTCTATCTCCTCAAAGAACTTTTACTACAGGCTTTTTATGCTGTTTTGTTTTTCTTTTCCTTTCCCAGTTGGACCCTGGGCAGAAGAGGAGTTTTGAAACTATTGCAGCCAGAAATGGCTCTGCCACATAGCATCCAACATTACAGTTATTTTCAAAGGACAAAACAAGATCTAGAAAACAGGATATATAGTGATAAGCCTCAAAAGATATTCTAAGAAGAATACATAGAAAAAGGTATCATTTTGTAGGTACTGTTCTACTTATCTGAAGACAAAGAGGCTGTATCAGCTATTGTTCTCTGACATCCTTGACACCTGCAGTTAATCTTCAGTTGTTCATTGGGTGACTCTGAGATACAGGATGCAAACTAACACGCTTACATATATGGACATTACAGGACAAAGACTCTTCCAGGAGCCTTTTGCTTTCAGCTAGTCACTCTCACCTCCCATTGACTGGTAGCTGAGAATTTTCAACAAACTAAACAAGTTCAAAAGCTTTAAAATGTTTCAGGCCTTTTCCAAAGTAAAATGTCACATCTATTTATCATTTTAAAAAGAAAATTTTAGCTGTTGGTGAGATTAATCCTCTGATAACAGCTGGAACCCAGGAAGCAGGAAAAAAAGACCTTAGTAAACAAGAGAGCTAAACTGTAAATATAAGGTACATTAATATGAACAAACAAATGAGGCCAAAATACATCTCAAGACAAGACATGTGAATCACCTTAAGAAGCGTATTTTGCTCATTTCTTCTTCTTATATTTCATTAAAATTTAAAATTTTTATAAAAAATTAAAATATTAATGTAAAATGCTACATTTTATAAAAAATGAAGCAAAAAGGAGCATATCCAGGTGGGTCAGATTTCAGACAGAATGTGACTTATTAAAACTCTCCTAAACACTGCTTATCTTGTTAGAACTTTTGATTACTTTGTTCATTATAATACTGTATTAATGATTAATCTTAACAACAATTTAGCAAATATATACTGAAAAATGAGAAAACAGTGTATTCTGATTAAATTGGGTTCTGTTCCATATAAATTTGATTAAATTAATGAACAGATATACACAGTGTACACATAACAAAGATATTGCTTATTTACAGATAGCCTGAATGCATTCATACTCAAAAATCTTTTTTTTAGGAATCAGAAGATTTTTTTCTTCCCTCACTGCCTGTGGTGGGCTGACCCTGACTGGATGCCAAGTGCCCACCAAAGCTGCCCTGTCACTGCCCTCCTCAGCTGGTCAGGCCAGCAAAAATATCACAAAAGGCTCTTGAGTCAAGAAAAGGGCAGGGAGAGAAGATCCCTCACCAGTGACCATCATGGGCAAAGCAGACTCCATTTGGGAAAATTAGTTTAATTTGTTACCAATCAAATCAGAGTCGGAGAACGAGAAATAAAATCATATCTTAAAACAACTCCTCCCCACCCTTTTCTTCTTTCAAGGCTTAACTTCACTCCCAGTTTTCTCTCCCTGTTTCCCCTAGAAGCACAGGGGCATGGAAAATGGGGCTGTGGTCAGTTCATCACATGTTGTTTCTGTCAGTCCTTCCTCCTCAGGGGGAGGACACCTCACACTCTTCTCCTGCCCTGGCGTGGGTCCCTTCCACAGGAGACAGTCCTTCAGGAACAGGCTGCTCCAGTGTGGGTCCTCCAGAGGGTCACAAATCCTGCCAGCAAACCTGCTCCAGCATGGACTCCTCTTTCCACAGGTCTTGCCAGGAGCCTGGTCCAGCACACGCTTCCCACAGGGTCACAGCCTCCTTTGGGCATCCCCTGCTTTGGCATGGGCTCCTCTATGGGCTGCAGATGGATATTTGCTCCTCTGTGGACCTCCATGGGCTGCATGGGAATCTTACCTTTGGTAAATGGAGCACCTCCTTCCCCTCTTCACTGACCTGAGTGTCCATGGGGCTGTTCCTCCCATATATTCACACTCCTCTCTCCTCTGGCTACAGTTGCTCCTGTGCAGTAACTTTTTCCTCTTCTTAAATCTGTCATCCTAAATGCACTACCATTGTCACTGATAGACACGACCTTGCCCAGTGATGAGTCCCTCTTGGAGCCAGCTGGCATTGGCTCTGTTGGACATGAGGGAAGCTCCCAGAACATTCTCACAGAAGCCACCCTGTATCCCCTCCGCTATCAAAAATCTTGCCACGCAAAACCAACACGTTGCCAGATTAATATTCCTTTAACTTCATCAAAACAGAGCAATCATGGACTAATTATAAATTAACATTAATATAAATTTCAATTCATGTATTTCAGAAATAGGTTTCTTGAATAAAAAGGAAGGTGACTGCCATCATTATGTAGAGAACAGCACAACCTGTGAGGCTGGGGAGCCTCTCTATTAGCAACTGTATTTCCAAAAGCATTGTGATGCTCCGTTTTATTTGATTGTTACAAATATTCTTGCCAATAGCATTTTAGCTTTGGTCAGGCTGCATATTTTTAATCTGAAGAAAACTTAACTCGTGGAAATATTCAGGGTATTTGTGTGTATAATGATAGCATACAGACCAGTAAGATGCTCTGAAGGAGGCTGGTAAATATGAGGAAGATCCAGGTATATCTCAGACTGAACCTGAAGAGACTAGAGGTGTCCTGGCAATGTCACCACTTTTAAGCCAGGATCAAATGTGTTAGAAAGGTAGAAAGTTTGGGGTATATTAGTCTGCAAAAATCCCTTATGCTTACCCTGATTTCCTTACTGTCAGGTCTGGAGGATAAGTCACTATAAAGTCATACCAACTATTCAGGTCATATCCATGACTTATTTTAAGACATTTGCTCTACACCTGTTTCACACAGTTGCTATAAAGTTAACTTAAAAGTTCTCATGCGATTCCTTGAAAATGTTATGTGATATACAGTATTTCCAAGCTCCAGCACTGTATACGCATAGTTACCAAGACTGTTTTGGTGAGAATGATGATACAATTAGTACTTGCTTGAAGAAATAGAGAGTCTGAAAAAGTTTAGATTCTTCCTTAGCACACTTTTATTGAGAGAAAAGCAGAAGATGAAATACTCGTGCTCAAACCTGCAACAATTCAAACCCTGTAGTAGCAAAGATAAGCAAATGAAATGCAACTGGACGCAGTTTTTTCATACTTCATTAAAGGAGAATTTTTCTTTAACACAGTTATTCTATAAAGCTAAAGTTTTTTTGTGCCAAAACAGAATTTCAGCCTTGCTCAGCAGTGCAGCACCAGTGGAGGACTTCCAGAAAGCTTTCAGGAATCAGACATAATAAACTCAACACATTCAAGCCAAGACTGTGGCAGTGAGAGTTCCTCAAAATCACTGCAATGTGTCTCTGCCAAATGCCTGGAACTCAAGTCTAGAGGGAGGAAGGAGGGGAGAGCAACAGTGGCAATTATTGTATGCTACCAGCAATGCTCAACTTGCTGTTGTGCCCAGGATTGTGGAGGAAAGCTTTGGAAGCCTGACTTTTGGATCAAGGGGAAGGCTGGAAGGCAGACAGCAGGGTTAGTCCTGGCTTGGGCACCCTCAGTTCAAGAGGATTGTAAGAAACTGGAGAAAGTCTGTGCAGGGTTGACAACTAGTTAGGAACTTATGTCATTTACAAGAAGTTGGTGGTATAGGCTTGTTAAGCCTTGTGAGGAGAAGGGCAAGGCTTGTAAATTGTCTTTCCCTCTGAATCCATTTCTGGTTGATGAATAAGGTCTCAAGCAGGTTACAGAAGAAAGGAGCACCCACAGAACATTAACCACATATTGCCTTCCACTCACAGCCTGTCCAGGATAATTGGCCTAAGCCAATTTTTGATCAAAATTTTCAAATCACTATTTTTAAGAAGTAGCATCTAAAGTGAATTTTTTTGGAAGGAAAATGGGGTCTTTTTGGGTGCCATAGGTCATCATCTTCCTTTGCTGATGGACTGTGAGTAATTAGTGTGCTTTTGAACATGAGTACCCTATGGATTTATGTACTTAAATCTTTGAGAAAGGTGTTTTACAAAGATCCTGGAAGATACTTGCATTCACTAAAATATCTGGGAGGGGTTTTCTCCCCAGATTAAGTACCTATTGTAAGCATATATGCATATATGTATTCTGCCTACCTTTCCCTTTACAGACTATTTTCTCATCACCTTTTTTTTTTTTATTAGGGCATTTTTGTGTTTATCACATGAAAGGCAGTGTGATAAGCACAGAGCATACATTCTGCTCAACCATCATGTGTATACAAGTAGCTTCAGTAACCCAGGATGTGACAGTATTCCCAGTATATTTTATTAAATGATGAAGAGTCGATGTTTGAGACTGACACTCAAAATTTGCAGATGTTACGTGTTAACAGCAGTGGCAAAGCAAAGATACTGTCTGCAGGACAACCCAAAAAATGTACCACATTTTTAATTCAACCACATTGAGACTCAACTCTGTAGCTGACTGATCACCAGCAACTGTGGATTTTGGTTGGGGCACACTATTGCAAAGAAATGTCAGTGCAAATGTGTGCTTCAGATTCACCAAAAAACTATATCATCCAAGTAACTAATTTGAAATCCAAGGGTCAACCCATGATGAATTTAAGTTTAGGAACCTTCATTAACTCTTATCACACATTTGAAGAAATGTGGCTGGTGAGAAAAGAAGGAACTTGATGTAAGGTCAATTGATCATTTAGAGAATATACATGAGACTGCACCTTCTATTTTGGTGCACTAGGTTCAAAATTTCATTTCCATTATAAGCCTTTGTATATACTCTTCAGGTTATGACCTAACTGAACTGGTAAAGTGAAGCAATGACATTACACTCTCATTGTTTTACTTACAGTTCCAAATACAGAGATTCTTTCAAGAATAAAACTATTCTTCTTCCTTTAAAACCCCAAATATTTCCTGATGGGACTTACAATGAAAGGGAAAAAGATCATCTTCCACCCAAAATAGTGGAGATTTAACCATCCAGTTTTGCAAAGTTCTGCTGTCAATAACAATCCAGAATACTGGCTTGCCAAAAGCCCTGTCCAAAGAGCGCTGCTTTTTATTTGTTTACTCTGCCATTTAAAAAAAATTTAAAAAAAAATCCCACACCCCAGAATAAAGGAGAGTGATTTTTAATAAAAATTCCATTAAGGCTCTTAAAGAGAAGACAGCCAATGAAAAAAAAAAAAAAAAGGCAGCAGGTGCAATGCTTTTCCTCAGGAGACTGAGCAGATAAACCCACAGAAGTAGCTAATGTGTATTTGATGAAGATAAGTGTCTGTGAAAGAAAAGCAAAGTGATTTGTATCAGGGCATCATTGTAAGAATTTGAGCATTAGATGTTAAAGGGAGAAGGAACAGTCTTGCTTAGCCTTTTTCTCTTGTTTCTGGTAAGATACATTTAAACCAGTGAACCACACTTACTAGTTAGTAAGAACAGGAATTTATTTTCCTGAATTTATCTACCAGGAAGTTAAATGACCAATCTAAAGCAGCTATTTTTTTCCTTTCCAGGTCAATAGGGCAAGATAGGAAGTACCGGAAAGTTATTCTTCTGTCCTTGTCAAAGTGCTAGGGTAAGATAAATCTCCTGGAGAACCACATCTTTCCCTTCTAAGCAAACAGTCTAGAGGAGCATCTTAGACTATACCATTTTAGATGGTTCATATTAACTTGAGAATACAAGCAGATGGCAGAGAAGCCATAAAACACCTGCAATAAGACCTATCCAAAATTCTTCTGGCCTCCAGTGATTTGTAGGTCAGGGAATTCATGAGATAGAGACAGTGCTTTTGCACTTAATTGCTCTAAATATATTACTTTTCCATGCGGCTGGGTATGACAAACACTGCTGTGGGTTCACACAAGGCAGAGCACCACTTCTTCCTAGGTATTACCAGGAAAGATACTCACCAGAAAGGTCTTGCTTCCTTCTTTTCTTCTTGCGATATTAAATACTTAGAAGCCTGTGTTTAGCCTGACTGCAACTCACTCCTTTTCACAGATCTAAAGGTGTGCCATTCAGTAGTAGAAAAGTACAGGTGCAGTACTTTTTTTCTGACAGGACAAAACTGTGCTCCATCTCATTTTTCTCACTTATAATATTCTTTCTTATCCTCCTGTACTGGATGCTTCAATCTTTGAATGACCACCTAACCTCTGGTGTGGTTTGGTTTTTGGCTTTTTTTTCTACAGATCAGCTGTGTCTTTCTTCATACCTTTCACTATCAAAATAATCTTAAATGGATTTTAGGCACATTAGTTACAGAGAACAGTTCTGCTCTCTCACTGTCAGAGACAACCTGGCTTTAGTGGTGCTTAACCATTTATATTAGATTATATGTTCCACAACACATCGAAACCTCAATACCTTTCCCCAGTTTGAGCTACAATGGTGCCTGTATTGTAATGCGACTTAAGAGCACTACCTCATCCTGCAAAAATTATTCTTAATACACCTACAGAACACTGAGTCCTGCTCGAAATCAGCCAAGCAAAGACTCTTCCATATAATTTTCTGATGATTAAAGCATTCAAAAACACATAAGATCTAAATTCTAGTCCTTTCTCAGACTCTGGGGGCTCTTATTTCCCAAAAGAATAACAATCTCAAACACAAGTTTGCCTTCTCACTGAAAATGGGTCATGAATGTAAGAAAAAGGAGCAGCAATGGTGGATCATTATTCTATAAAGCAGTGGAAAGGGGGCTTAGATCAAACAAAATTTCTAGTACAACAACACTTAAATTGGGCAGCTACAGAAGTTATTTTGAATATGATTTATCAATTCCACCATGCTGTCTAAAGGTAATATGCCTTTCATTCAAAGCACAGAGAGACTCAATATTTCTCCATAACCTTCTAAATTGTCTAAGATGTGCCTTATTAGCCCTCTGATACACTGTACATGTGTGTTCAAGTGCGTGCATCAGTAAAAGAACACTGGACTAACAGTATGTCAAGGACACAAAGCCAAATACCCTATCAATCTGAAGCTGTATTTCTAAGGTTGTTTGTAGAACTTAATTCTGATTTTAGACTGTGATGTTGATTTATTTGTCACAGCCTTGCTTTCAATCTTATTCAGAGTGCAATGTAGATGAAAATGGATGAAAGAATGGATAGTGAAAGAGGATAATGTTGAAGAAAAACTCCAGGAGACCTAGTGGACACGGTTTCTTCCAGAGAGGCCTCAATCACCCGATAAAATCATGACTCCAGATTACAAAATACCCTGATTTCTGTTATACATCTAATGTTCCATACATAGCTGACACATCATAAATAAAAATAGATGATACTATATATACCATCTTCTCAGAGCACAGACTTGGATTCATGGATGGATGGTCTAAAAGTCAATTATACATATTTTTATCCAAAACAAGTTTTTCCCATCATGAAGGAAATAATATTTTGTGGAAATAATTTTCAAATGTGTTGTGAGTTCAGACCTTGACATAAGCAAAGGTCAAGATATTCTATTGTGTTGCATCTTAAGTGAGAAACTTATGAACATTCTAGCTTTCCAAGTGAAGTAGTGTGAAAAGGGGAAGTTGGGTACATTTAAATATCAAAATATATAGAAAACTACCAACCCCAGCTGACAAGGTCCAACGGTATACAGCATCCTGGAGTGTTCATCTATCTAGAGCTTTATATTTGTCTCTTCTCCATAGAGAAGGCTGTCTGTTTGTGATGGAAATTCAGCCAATCACCTATAGTAAGTAACTGAAGCACTTAAGAGTCTGTCAGAGCATGTTGTAAGAAACAACTTGAAAATTTTTCTCTATTATTTGTATATTTAGATCACTGGGTTCATTGATTTTGAAAGTATTTTGATTAATTCTTCTGAAGTTCGCAATGTTTTCCCAGATGCCAAGAAAGTCTGTGAAGGAAATCTGTCAAATGCTGTACATTCACTCTCTATGTAAGGCAAAGAAGGGTTATCTGCTGCTGACTGGAGAGATACAGGATTGTTTTTCTTCCCAGCCAGAGGCATTCTGAGTTTGCTTCCTTATTCCTTCCTTAATAAATAATTAAATAAATTCTGTATGTATTTAGTTGATAAATGTCTCTTTGTAGAGAGACAGAGATATAGACAGCTGGACATATATAGATCCCTCTATGTAAAAGACACTACCAACTGAACTTTCCTCTGGCAGACAGTAACATAAGCAAAGCTGTGTCAAAGCTGATTTCCCCAAACCTTGGAGTCTTAGTTAGGTGGCTGATACATTCTTGTCATTTCCTAGTCCTTCTCCCGCGGTTGTCTACATTTTGTCTTGACCTTCTGCTCCACCTGTTTGTTGTACCTTCACATCATACCTACATTTGTAGTTAGAGCAATTATGTAAAGAGTAAGATGTTTCACTGTCATGTGTGATAGCTGTTCTCTTCTTTTAGAAGAACAGAATAAGGCTGTTAAAACCTACTGCAATTCAACAAAATAAAGTCAATTGTTCTGCTATTCCTTTGGTTTGCATATAATTTTAAGTCACTTTTCTCACTGGAATTCCTAACAATGCAGTAAGCAGCATGACTTTGCATATTTTTTCCATCTTTTTGTAATCTCCCAAAGAAGAAGTTTTGAAAATACTTATGATGCTTTGCTGTCTCTTATAGCAGATACTGATAGGCTTGTTGTTTGTAGTTCCTAAGGCAGGTGGGTTTTTAGTGTTTTTTTTTTGTTTTGGTTTTGGGTTTGGGTTTGGGGGTTTTGTTTGTTTTTTTTTTTTGCTATTTGTGTGCTGCTTTATTTATTTCCTTCCCCAGAATTTGACAGCTGAATTTGCATATTGCAAGGTGATCCTTTACACTAGAGGATCAAATCTCGTACAGAATGACTACCATTCACAGGTTCAAAGCAGTCTTAAAATACACATAGAACCAACCAAAACTGAGCACTTTAACCTGCTTTTAACTCGAGCTGAATGGCACACACATCTGGGAGGAGGGCAGCCACAGATGGAATGCAGCACTGGTAACTGTGCAGTGTCTTTTAAATGTTTGAGGCTCTATGTCCAGTTATATCACATCATTATGGTCAAGATGAAAAGTAAATGAAGATGTGAACAGCTGATAACACATACCACAGATGAACAGACACAGGAGTTACCTAGCAACTGGAGAGAAAGTTTTGCTTGTGCTGAGCTGGAACTTCGATGGAGCACTCAGAGATTATGGAGCAAACTGACATGTTGATGAATTGCTGATAAGTACCTGCAAACAAAAATCTGAAAGAAAGGACAAAGAGTTTCAGAATTTCCTGTATGTTTTCTTCTCTCTAGTAGCATCAGTGCCATCTTACTTGACTTTTTAGTATTTATTACTTGCTGATGTCTTTTAATCATGAGACTGTTTTGAAGGTTTGCTACATCGTTACAGTGAAGGACAAGTCATCAACCACATATTATTCCCTATCTTTGGACAGTCCATTCAACATCTACATGCTTATCTAGGGACTACTCGGGAGAACAGATAATTACAGCACTTCTAGATTTGTTGAATTAGTATCCAGCCTTGGCAAACTGTAGGTGTAGGCTGGGCCACTTGTACACCTTGAGTGCATTGTAAGCCACTGCTTTTGATTTCCTCCTTTCTCCAGGAGAAACAGACCTGGAAGAGATCTAGATAATTGCATCTTGCCAGTCTTATCTTGCAACCTCATCACATAATCCTGTTATCAAGTTCCCTATGAAAATGGTTTCTCGCTTCAGCTACTTTTATGAGATGGCTGCTCAGGCATCACATTGGTGGTTGGAAACACTTTAATATGCAACTTAATTTGCTTATGGCAAGTTTATACAATTTTGTTGTTGTGACAATATCATTTTATACAGACATTTCACCTCTTTATGTCTACTATAACCCCGTGTTTAACAATCAATGCCTTTATCTGTTTTCAATCTGAACACATACCTTCTTTTGGGAGGCCAACTGTTCACTGCTGTTACTCAGTCACTGCTCAGTCATTTTTCCTCTCCTTCAAAAGCTCCTTGCATCTGAGCCGCTGAGACATTTCCTTGGCTCATTGACACAGCCTTTCTCAATTTTCTCAGGGTACTTTTCCAGTACCTGATCCAGTACCTACATCCCTGGAAAAAAAAAAGAGGCACTGCCTTCTGGTGATAGCCATTGTCCTACCATTCTCCTCCAAGTCATGCAATAAGGCATAAATTCAAATTAAAAGGTATGCATAAGTGAGCAGGATTAGGCCCTTATTGGTTTTGTTTAGTAGGATCCCACAGAAGACAGATCCTCTTGGCAGTGTACCATAAAACAAAATTCTTAAGGGCGTCAAATTTTGGTGAAATCTTACCATTCATGCTCTGAATTTAACATTTTGAAAATCAACAACTAGAGAAAACTGTTCCATTTAAAAGTCTCTTAGTCAAGCATAGAACATACTGAGTTTTTCTAACACTGAAGTAAATCTGCTAGTTTTCCAAAAGCCAGCAGGCCTATGTCATTCCATTGCTGTTGCTGAAAGATGGTGTAACTGCAGATAAACAAGTCTTTGGAAGTTAGAGCAGATTCAGGATTTCTGTTACAATTGTCTCTGATTCATGACCAGAGTAGATGTAATATTCTAGACAAGCTTTCCCCTAGACTGATGAGAAACCTGGAACTAAAATTTTCTGTGCCCAAAGACTTCACATTGAGGCACCACATGTTCAGAACCAGAATTTGTCTCTACTGTATACAACCAACACCCAGGGGACTGCCCCCTATGCACAAATAGTAGTAGAAGGGGATCTTTTAATCAGTGGAATACTTGAAATTATCTAAACCTTGTCTTTTTTAACACCACCAGGTGTCCCTGCATCCAGTATTTTCTGGTGCAGTAAGAGACTAGTGCTCTGAATAGAAGTGGGGCAAAGCTGCTAACCAGAGCCCCTCAAGGCATCTGCCACCTGCTGCCTCCTCCAAGGAGCTCTTCTGATTAGTTTACTAATGTATTCACCTCCTGCATATGCATTAGGACTGAAGCTAATGGCACTATTTTCCACAGAGATGACAGACAGAATTGGGCCCAGAACTACCACCTTAGTTCTATTGTGAGCGTCATATTAGCACACGGTGACTACCTTGTCTAAACTGATTAGCTAGACTTGGGTTGGTCTGGAGCAAGTTTTTTTTAACCTCAGTGACCTAAAACTTACTCGTGCCATGGTAATGGGTCTGCTAGACTTGCTCCTACTGCTGTGTGGCTTTCTCATAGTTCTTTTCTTGAAACCACAGAGATATTCCGTAGTAATCAGGTCTGCACTGTGAATATAAAATTACTTGCGTACTATTCTCACTTATTTATTAAACAACTTAGTCTACCTCTGCATGCTTAGTGTGGTAGAAAAATTTTAAATTATAATAGCTAATGTAAGTTGGACAACTATTAGTTAGACTGTATTTTTTAAGCAACATGAAGGAAAAGTTTTAGTCCTTGCAATTTTTTTCCAGACTATAATGGCCTATTTATAGGCCAGTGCTGTAAGCAAAGTATAAATGGGAAGATACGCTGTCAGAATATTTCTCTGTCTAAATAACATCATTGGGAACCAGAGGAATAATAACGTAGGAAATCAATTGGGAAATTTTGTAAAAAGTGATTCTCATATAAATTCTTCAGAAAATGTATGAGCGTACTGTATTCCTCTGCTTTACAAGCATTCAGCTTCAACAGTTATCACATTTTCAGCTGAGGGACTTTGGACAATTTGCTTGGAGAGAAAACAGTCATTTAAATAAATAAAGTAAAATAAATCTGTACCAACTCACCACGCCCAGAGACAGAGGTAGCTCTTCCTTTCCCATGGTGCCAGGCATTTATGCCTCATGTAATTAATGAGGAAATAAAAAGTTAAACTATAAAAAAGAAAGAAAGAAACTATAAACTAAAATGAATCCTGATGAAAATAAAATATTACCCTATTATATTATAAAATATTATATGTTGGATATGGCATAGCAACATACATTATTACCTAGTTTGATTTTGGACTTCAAATAAACAAAGGAAAATACAGGAGTATAATTAGTAGTGTTCAACACTGCCTGTAGTCACAATCTTTTGGACATACAGGATTATTCATCCCCTTATCACTCTCACAGCTGGCATTAACTGGAGAAGAGTCTTTTTCTCTGGCTTGCTCATTCTTTTTTTGGCACAATAACAAATGTTAATCAGCTAAAATCAAAGATATCCACCACTCAAGTGAAAAAAAAAAAAATAGAAGCTAGGCATAGAAAAGAGAGCAACAAAAATAAAGGTTGCCCAACTGCAAAGCAAGGTATGCTGACAGAGAAGGAAAAGTGAAAAGGAAGAAGTGAAGAAAACAGATAAATGTGAAGGTGTAAAGTCAAGTCAGTTCACCCTGATGATAGCTGATACCAGATTACAGCAGCTTTGCCAGCATCCAGGTTATATTGGTTTTGAGTTAATGTCTTTGGCTCCAGCTAGAATAAGTTTTAATATGACACACCTTGTGTCAGATCTTCCCTTTATATGACAGAAAATGGCTTCTCAGCAACCCTTTTGGCATAGAAATTAGATTTTTGAATAAACATGGAATGTTTTTTCATGCAGGTGTATTCTATATCAAAGGCCTTGTTGTCAAAAAGAAAAAAACTTGAACTCTTGACTTGGACTGATTTTTTTTTATTTTTTTTTAATTAACCCTTTCTTTTGCTCTGGTGATCTAAAAAGGGGGAGGAGCAATTTCAAAACTTGCTTTTAATTCATAAGTGTAAGAGAAAAAACAATTCAAGCAAATATATGGACAAGTTCCACCATACACTACAGTACATGTTGCCAACCCTTTCACTATATTTAGTACTTTTCTGTTTTTCTTATGAAACTCAGCATCGATATGAGGCAACATCTGAGAATCTCACCTTCCATTTTCACATATTGCCAAATTATTTTTTAGCCTTAATCCTGCCACACAAAGCTAAAAACATACGAAGCAGTACACATATGGGCTTCATACCTTTAACATTCTTTTTTTTTTTTTTCAATCTTACAGTTCCTTAAAACTTACCTTATAACTACAGAGTCTGGGCTTCTGGTCTGATGTGTTTTGCTGGTGGGCAATATTGAAATTATGACATTTCAGATAGAAATAAAAGTTCTCAAAAACTTTATTTCTACATGTCACAGTATAAGCCATCAGAGAAACTGATGAGTGATAGATATTGTATTTGCCTTTTTCACACAGGGAAACTTTCATCAAAGATTGCAAAAGTGATAGTTTAGGCCATCTTGGTCATCTTTTTAACAGGAGCATGATGAACACAGAAGAATGGGAACAGCAAACACCACACAGAGACTTGAGCACAAAGCCGAATCGTTCAGACACAATGAGTAATGTGAAGGAGGAAAAGTCCCCTTTGCATTTTCCTCTTTCTCCTAATGACCATCCTGGCCTGCTCCTTACATGAGCCATGGCTCTCAGGTGGAGCAGCAGTGTTAGCATGAGGCAGCTGCGTACACCAGGGGCAGCTGCTTTGGCTCATCTCATCTCCGTTTCTTTGCTGTTCTGCAGGCACCAGATGTGTTTCTGTCTCCACGGGAGGAGGGTAATCACCAGCAGCTGTTTCAAGCACAAGGAGACAGAGATTTGTTTATTGGTGCTAGTCCATAGGCGGTAGGATAACTTGTTGGATGTATTATTCTTTTCTGCAGAAACAGAGTTGCCAGAGTGGAGAGTAAACTTAACACTTCTATAACGAGCAACAGAGTTTCTAAAGCAGAAGCCTACATGCTGCTTGCCGCACACTCAGAAGAGGGAAGTTCTTTCAGGCTGTGTCAAGAATAACTTGTCTCAGCTAATCGAGTCTCTTCTTGATACTCATATGAAACAAAAGGAAATTCTTCTCATCGGCAAAATTCAGTAAGTTTGAGCCCTGAGTTTCAGGCATGAACACAGGTGAAAGGCTGCAGTTTAACTAAAATATTTTAACCAGTCTTCCTTTCACTAATTCACCTTCATAATTATTGGACTCAATGATCTTGGAGGTCTTTTCTGACCTTAATGACTCTATAATTCAGTACATTTCAGAGACACTGTCACTGTGGTTCTCTGACCTATTGAAATGCATGAGCTAAATTTTTAGATCTTAGCTAAATGGAGAGGCTTGGTTTCTACTAATTTGTTTCAGAAACGTCTCCAACATACTGAGTCTTCCTAACTTTTATTTTGGAGGCTCCATGATATTTTCAGATATTCCTAGTCAGAAGAAACATGGAACACAGGGACTTAAAAATCCAGCTGGCTCAATCAGAACCCTTCAGTTCAGTGGGAGAGCCAGTGAGGTTTTTCTTTTCTATCATGTAGACTCTTTTGAAGAACATATTCAAAATGTAAAACTTGAGCCTATTTCCAAATATCTCATTGAGAGAAAGGGAGTTTTACTGGGGTGGTATCAGAAATATATCTTAGAAATCATCACCACCTGTCCCAGCTGAATGAACAGTCCTAAACAGACAGACAGAAGACAAAGTACAAGAAGACATAAAAATAATAATCCTAATAATGGCAATAATGGTAATTATGATTATTACCATGATAATAATTTTTATTATTATTATATCTGTTGGAGGAAACAACTGAAGAGTAAGATAGGAGAGACTTTTAAGTAAAATGAGAAATAGGGTCATCTTTTACCCTTTGGCCAAAAGCAAGTCTTTAAAGTCAGTTCATAATTGCACTGGCAACCTGTAGAGAATCTTGCATATGTCAATACCAATGAGCGATTGTCAATATCTCTGATCAGCAACATTTTGCATCATTTGTAACTTGTACACTGAGTCCAAAGGGAGACTTCTAAGTAAATCATTATAGTACATTGTAAATGCAGGAACCAGTTTCTCTTAAATCGCTTTAGTAACACTTCATTAATTATATTGAACCTGCAGACCGAAATTCTTCTTGCCTATATTCATCACATACCACGACCAGTTGTCTATATACTGTCTAAGACACTAGTATATCAAGCCAAGTAGGCAAACTGTACCCCATGGGTCTTAGTAGAGGGGTAAAGAGTCACAGTTCTCACTGGTGTCAGCAGTTCAGACACAGCTGAATGTGGCATCTGATAAAAAGAGAAACAAAGCAAGACATGTTAGCAAATACTCTGGCAATTAAAGGCACCCACTTTGTCTTTTCAGGCATTTCCCACAGGCTGACTCAAAATCTCCTGTATTTGCTATTCACAATTATTCACCAGGCTGTTCTCTCTCTGCACCTAGTTGCCCTGGATTTTTTGTGAGCTGAGTCCTTTGTTCAGGTGGTGAGGGTAGATCACACACTCCCCACCTTTGTTTTCTTTGACTAGAATCAAGTTACTGATCTTCAGATACTCGGGGTTGTGGTATCCTGTCTGCTTCTGCTGAAGAAGCTTGGAAAGCACTTAAAAATTCAAATGAACAGACCAGGGGGTTTACTGTGGAGAAAAATAGCCTCCAAAAAGTCATTGAAAGAAGCTCTTTGGACAAACATTTGCAGACCGCCTGTATGGTTCCTGTGTCTACTTCAGTTTCTACTCTGCAGACAGCCACACAAAGTGGATCTGTTAGAGTAAAAGCATTTCAAAAGGAAGGCAGCAGAACAGTGTTGCAATTTTTCTACCAAAATCTGCCATGACTCCCAAAAGCAATTTTGTGCTGGTCATTAGAGGTGGTTTCTAAGTGGACTCAGCCCCATTTCCCCCTTCCTCTATGCTTAAGTATTGCTCCATGATAGTCCAGTTGGCTCCCTCCAGATCCCAGCCTGAGCATGAACACTTTACACAGAAACATTCTGGGGAACATCAGGGGACCTTATCTGAATTCTGTCACTGTGACCCATGAGAACAT
This sequence comes from Margarornis squamiger, assembly GCA_035222235.1. Classification (NCBI taxonomy): domain Eukaryota; kingdom Metazoa; phylum Chordata; class Aves; order Passeriformes; family Furnariidae; genus Margarornis; species Margarornis squamiger. The sequence goes on from JAWWTY010000106.1 coordinate 108,085,447, forward strand.
CACAGCATCAGTGACTCCTCAGGCCTGGATCCATTGCATCCCAAATTAGGCAGCAGGAAGGGATTCTGGACTGAAAACACAAGAAATCATAAAATCATAGAATCATTTAGGCTGGAAAGCACTCTTAAGATCATTGAGTCCAACCATTAACCAAGGCCACCACTAAAACATAGAATCATAGAATGGCTTGTGTTGGAAGAGACCTTATAGATGACCTCCTTCCACCCACTCGCCATGGACATGGACACCTTCTACAAGACCTGGTTGCTCAGAGCTCCATCCAAGCTGGCCTTGAAAACTTCCAAGGATGGTGCATCCACAGCTTCCCTGAGCAAATTGTTCTATCAATCACCTCACCATCCTCACAGGGATGAATTTCTTTCTAATATCTAATCTAAATTAGCCAACTTTCCTTTTGAAGCCGTTCCCTAAGGGCCACATCTATACTTCATTTAAATACCTCCAGGGATGATAACTCCATCACTGCCTTGGGCAGCCTGTTCTGATACTTGACAACCCTTTCAGTGAAGAGATTTTTCCTAATATCCAATCTAAACATAAAATGTAAATTCAGGAGGACTCTAACCAGATACAGTGCTTCAGCCACAAGAAACAGCTTCCAGGATCACAGTCTAATTATCTGAATAAAATGACAGAATACATTAGCATTTTTTTAACACCCACATTATATATTATTCTTCATACAGTAGTATGAGTAAAGCTTTCAAACCACTTTTCTTTTAATCTCCAGTCTTCTCTCTTCATCATCACATTGGCCTGTGTTTTGCTAATACCTGCACCAACATTAGTCACAACTGGCAGGAGCCCATAGAGAGCTTTAGAGAACATTATTTTTTGCCCTCTGTGCATACATTAGTGTTGCCCTTTAAAGATGCAGCCCTTTGTCCTTTTAATGAAGAATAAAACTCATTTCCAAGCATCCCAATAAGATTATCTCGAATAATAGAAATCCAATTAGCTCAGGCAGTTTGAAGTCTCACTTAGGCTCCCGAGTGGTATCCCCCATCATTAAATATACTGCTTTAAAATGCTTTCAAAGACCTGTGTAGCATCCAGAGCCAAAGATGTTTCTAAGAATGCAGGTAACAACCATCCCCTAACATCAACAGCATTTAAAGGAGCAAACAGGGATGAGGAATATCCACACTTGACACACTTTGCCTCTCAGCTGGGGAACACCTCAGCCTGGTCAGTTCACTCATGTCCCCTCTGCGACCCTAACACAAGATTTTGAGCCTGCCTGCACTAAGATAGGAAAATTGAAGCAAAGACTTTTCAGTTTGTCAGTGAATTACAGAGCCTTTTCATCCTTCAGGTCTTGCTGTCCCCTTGCCACTGTTAGTTCCTTTTCTTCCTTTCCTTCCTAATGCAGGGCTTCTATTGAGATGAGCTGTAATTACTTAGGCAGCTGCCCCTTTCCTGTTATGGCCTTCAGGCATCTTTCCTGGCTACCACAGCTATCTCCTTTGGTTCCCACTGCTAACTTCCCTTTAGAAACTGTTTTCTCTAGCTGTCTTTAAATATAACTAATTTCTTTCATGCTCTAAATGCTCAAAAACTACTGTATTGCCTCCAGCTTCCAACTTTATTTTCCTTTACACTTTTGTATTCTGTTGGGGAATTTTACTGGTTCCAAAAAATCATGAATTTCAATTTACCATATTTTTAAGCTTTCTTTTAAACCCACTCACCTTACTAAAAAAAAAAAAAAAACACAAAAAAAAAAACTTAAGTATTAGACTGTGTTACCACTCACTTGCGAGAGAGGACTGAGGGAAGAATTAGTTGAACTGGAAGTCAGGCTCTTAATACATGTCAAAAAAGCTCAAACTTTCCCTGTCTCTCAGCCTTAGGCAAAAGGAGATTTAAGGAGGGCACAGAAAGCACCAACCTGTGTTGTCTTGCATCTCTCTTGTTCAGGTCAACTGTGCAGTCTGAAAACGTGTTCAGACCCTGAGAGAACACTCAAAACATGAAGAAGCCTCTATAAAAATAATATTTTCTGGTGTTGGCATTGCTATAATTTTCAAGGCAGTCAAATCTAAAGATATAGGGAAAAATCCTAGCAGACCTCTAGGTTCCCACAGTTTAGTCCTTGTTTAATTGGAAAAACTCCGTGCAATTCAGAAAGGAAAAATTTAAAAAGTCTTAATAGAATATATATGAAATAATTTCTCCAAATCGACTGTTCTATTTTCACTCTAATTGGAATAAGAACATTTCATGGAAAATGAACTGTTTCAGTCAAAACCATCAAAGAGCAGAAAAGCTGACAGCAAATTAAAAAAAAATAATTTAAAAAAAATGTTAAGAACCTTTCAAAAAAAAAACAAAAAAAACCCAACAACAAACAATGCTCTGTGATGCAGTAAAAAGTGCAAAAAAATACCAAGCCCGAGAGCTACACTTGCTCCCTTGGAAGTATAGAAAAATAATGAAGAAAAAGTGCTCAGATTCAGCAAGATTCAAATGGTTTTGATGACTGAACCTGTGGGGAACAAAAGTACCCCACAGGTACTTTGTGAAATAATTATTCTTGAGCCAAAAGAAAAGTCTGTAGGATATTGGAAGAAATGTCTTGATTGTTCGGTTCAATGACAAATATGGTATTTGACAAAAATGGCTCGATTGTTCAGTGGAATGACAAAAATGGTATTTGGAGCTAATGGAAAAAAGAAAGCCTCCAAAATCAACAAAAATAAGATGTTACATTTGGTTTTATTATCAAAGAAGATTCCAAAGAAAAAGTGCTGAGAAAGTTAGTGCTGCTCAGCCCCAACCAGAAATACTGTATTCAGTGTCCACTGAAGATGAAAATAGTAATACCATAGGAGGAGTGCAGGAAAAATTGGTATCTGGTCTAAAATAGTTTTACTGACTTGCTTGACTGGGAGGTAGCAGTAGGGAAGTGGAAAGCTTGATGTAATATGGCAGATCAGAAAATCTGAAAGAGTGTTTTCTTCTAGAAAATCACATTTTGCATGGTCATACCTATGCAGGAAAGAATGTGGCACTGAAATGCCAATATAAGTTGTACATTTATATCAGAGAGAAAATTGTCCTTTTCTTCTTTTCTGTCTAGATGGTTTTACTCTCAGACAACATTAAAAATATGAATTAACTTCTAGGGCTTAAATATATGGTTTCCAATCAGGTAGTTTAAAACCAAAGAAACACGAAAGCCGCATAATTTAATATCTTCTTGGTTCTGTTTAATTAGCTATATATAGGCAATGAACCAGAGCTTTGTAAATTGATAAGGAGCTCTCACAGAATTATGACTCTTAATCATCATCATCAAGCCTTTAGGTCTGTGGCTGCAAATTCTGAAACATGCTTGCTATTGCTTTGTCATTTATACTGAAATACACAGGCTTGCAGAAGCTGCTTTTTATTTATGAATCCTAATTCCTTGTGCTGGACACCTTAGCATCATACTGTGATTGCTTTCATTTCATGGCAAATAAATTTAGATTCTGATACTTGTTTACTCTTGTACTCTCTTTTTATAACTCAGTATACAGCTTTTAATTAGATCATTGCTAGCTAATACTATCATTTGGACAGCATAGCTTTGATATGACCTTGAGATAACCACTGCCAACTTACTGTGACCACCTTCTTTTGGACTGTTTATCCACAACTTCACAAATCATTCACTCAGTCCTTAATTAGTTCATATATATAATCATTCAAATGCATTCAAGTTAACTATATTTTACAGGGGAGTGATGGGATGATGTAGTTTCACCAGCCAGCTTTTTTCTCATTACACCAGGCTCAGTAAATGACTGTCTGTGTACACATAAATATGAGATCAAACAATGCCAGTAACTGACACCCAGAAATACATAGGTTTTATAGAAGCAGTAAAACTTCATTATGTGCCAAGTAAAACTTCCAGTTTTAGTTAGAGAAATGTTACTTTGTGAGACAAGCGGCTGTGTGAGAGGGATGGGTGTAGAGACATACAATAGCTTCACTGGTAACAGACAAGTTGTTCAGGCACAGGTCATAGGACACAGGGTGAGTTGACACGGGAATTTCTGCAGTGCTGCTGGTGGGAAACGTGCTTTCTAATGCATGGCCTGGTTTGAAAATCATGCCTCTATGCCTCCCTCAGTCCCCAGCCCCACACACTTCCACAGCAAAATCCCAGTACAGAAAAAAAGAAGCAATTTTAACACATGAGGTTGTCTGGGAAGCCAGAAGTCTGAGCTTTCTCTTCACCTTCTGCAATTCTAAAAGGTCTGAGATTCCTCTATATAGCAGAAGTTCAAGCGACTTTATTTCCAGAGTTATTTAATTTACTTCTAATCGAATACAATATTGTGTGTGCGAAAAGTGTGCAACTAATTATCTTTCTTGGATATGATTGACTTAATTTAGTTTTCCTGTCATGACAGAATTTTTCAGTAGAAACAGTACAACTACAGCTGTGATTACAGTTAATTTTTCATGTTGATGGCCAGGAAAAGCTTCAAAAACTTGCGTTCTATCAAAATTAAACAATATTTTCTGTTGCCTTGCCAAATCAAAAGGCCTTAAAGAAATATTTTAGAGGAATTTTCTATTTACATGAGTAGCTATGCAAGTCTTTTTTTCTTTTCTTTTTTTTTTTAATTTTTATGTAACTTTGTGTCTCAGTCATCACTCATCTGATAAAGATACTAGTTTTCTACTATGCTTTCATTCTGCTGTCATCAGCTCAAATGTTCTGGCTATATCAACACCAGTGGAAGAAGCTCATGTCCCTTTTCTGATCCTGGGTTTAAAAGGTGCAGAGTGCTCCTATCACACAGATGAACATTTTACCTGCCAAAATAAGGGTCCACAAAGTCTGTACTGAGCGTGGTCCCTAGTATAAGTCCTAAAGCATGTTCTGGAAGAGTACTCGCCAACAAAATTATCAGGTACCATGACACCAGTTGAGTTCTCTTGGTGATCCTGGGACACTACCTTACTCTGGCCTTGGTTAATTTGTTCATTACAGAGACTCTGTAAATACGTCCTCTGGAGGTTATGTGTTATTCAGCTGTAAATAGACAAGCTGAAAAGATAAATATCTCCTTGCTAAGCAAATATGAAGTAGTCAGATTTATTCAGAGGAAAGTCTGAGTATTTGGTTCACATATAACCCTCTCAAGCCTTTAAGAAAAAGCTCTCCCTAAGTAGTGTTATCTTCAATATTTTGTGCTGCTGCCGAGAAGTTGATCTATTCTAAAAAGCAACTCCAGATGCTTACTACATAGGTGGGGAAGGATCTTCAATCTTGTTCTTAATTACTGTGGCTCAAATTGATTTGACCTGAACTCTCTCTGCCTTTCAAGTAGAGCAGGATCCACAGGCAAGCTCCCCAGCTTTTTGAACTAACATGCTGACTGACAAATAAGTAATTGTAAGGAGCTGATTTATTGCCCAGCCAGACACAGCTGGATGTAAAATATTAATTTTTAATGTAAGAAACAATTTCCATTTCTTTTACCCATAAAATCCAATAAATTAATCCAAGCACTTACAAATAATTGATATTTCACAAGGGAGAGGGGTTTATTTTACCACTTACAAATGTGCCCCTTTTAAAACCAAATGCTTTAAGGAGAAGATGTTTTTGAATTTCAAGGCTACGTATATATCTCAGGGCTCTGCTGACATCAAAATAAGCCATAAAAGCAAAAAGCAAGAGTATTTTATGATGCCACTAGGACCCCAAAATATAGCCTTGTCCAAGTTTTATTTTTATCTTATATAATACATGGTTCCTACTACAAATTACAAGCTGCCAGCCTTTCAAATCTTTCCTGTAACTCTTTTTCACTTTCCAGGTCCCTTATTCTTCTGAAATCTTGCCATAGTAAGAAGGGACAATAATGGAGGGATCCTGGATCCACATATGACTGGCAGTAGACTCCAACCTTTTTAACTCCAAGAACTCTCTTCTTCACATGAAGAATGAAAAAGGTTATCAACTGCTAATTACAAGAAAAAACATCCATCTCAAAGGTTAATTCAGCTCTAGCATAGGTTACTCAGGAAGTCTGTGCTTTCTTCATCATTGAAGACATTTGAAAACATCTGGAAGCACCTAAGGAAACATCTGTCTAGAAGAGTTTCACTCTACCTGATTTTGATTAAGAAGTGGACTTGTGTCACTCCCACAGCTATGTTTTATGATTCTATTACACAAATATTTAATCTGACTTCATTACCAGTTGACAAATACTCAGATGACAAGTCCCCTGAGTCTCTCAGGACTTTCTTCTCCTCAAACAGTAAGAACAACTTCCTGTTTCTGTATCGGTAAACAAAACAGACTAAGGACAGTGCTATAACACTGAGGTATAGTGTGGCACAGCTCACCTTCAAACAGCTAAACTTTCCAACCCTGATGAAAAAAGAGGAGATTACCCCCAAAGTAGATACTGGGAATGATTCTTGGCTTGAGCTAACCCCTCACTGTATTTAGGCAATATTTGCTGTCATTCTACCAGACATCAGCTGAATCCACGTCGTGGAGTTAAGAATCATAGAATCATTAAAGTTACAAAAGACCTCTAAAATCATTGAGTCTGACCATTAAGCCAACAGTGACATGTTCACTGTTAAACTGTGTCCCTAAGTGTCACATCTACACACTTTTTGAACACATCCAGTGATTCCACCACTTCCCTGAGCAGCCTGTTCTAAGGTTTGATCAGTCTTTCAGTGCTTTCAGTTAGCTCAGAATTTAGCAGGGTGGCTGATCATATACAATCTCTCAGGTTTGTGCCTGGCTCTGTTTAACTTGCCAGTAAAGATATAGCCCATGATTTGTTTTCCCTGCCTAGAAATGGAGGGAGAGCTCTGGAAGTGAGATAGTGGTAGGAAAACTTGCAGCCTTACTCCATAGTAAAAAGACACACAAAGACAAGTCAGGCAGGGAAGATTTTATGTGAAAGCTCTGGATCATACCTATATGTTATTATACTACCATGGTGGTGATCTGAAACAGTAAAATCTGATTTTCCTTACATAAAAAATTTGTAAGGTTCTAACACATGCTTTCAAAGCTACACTTATTTCTCTTGTGATCGTTAGCACTTAACAAAATCAGAAAGCAACTGATTTCTTAGAAGCCTGAAAACATCATCTCACTCTGTATTATGAAACCCTTTTACCTTTGGCCATGATTTCACTTCTACTTTTAGAAAAGAAGTCCAGACAAGGGAGAGAAACTTTCTGCTCTTATTGGACTGAATGTAACTTAAGCGGTAGAAAAAAATCCTTTAATGGTATTCTGTCATTCTGTGATTTTAATTTTCTGATGAAGATTTGTGTTACAGCAGGCAATGAAGATTGCTGTTAAATGCACATCTCAGTTTGTACACAGATGTAGGATGCCATGCCCCAAAGTGTTCGTATTACCTAAACCTGCAGGACAGTCAAAGTCTTATTATTAACATTTCTATTTTCACACGAGCAAAACAGGTTATTTTCCAAGATCAAAGAGGAAGTCCATGATGAACTAGGAACGAAGTGCAAATCTTTTGAGCCTCAGCTCAGTGCCTTCACAAAAGGCCTTTTCCCCACAGAGAGAAAACTGACAAAACCTTTAAGAATATTACTAGCACATCTGAAATCTCTTTAGCCCTGGCTTCATTACTCCTCTGTAAGTCCCTGAAATCTATTGGACTGATAGTGGCTAGGGAGCCTGTGAAGCAAAGACTACATTAATGGTTATAGAAACATGCTCAATTTTTCATTTACTTGTCGGCACCTAACACCACTGCTAGGGGTTTGACGTAAGTATAGAATCTTAATTGGTTTAAACCATCCCAGTTCCATTAATTTACACGTACCCCAGCGAGGATCTATCTGCCACATCTTAGGTCAAAACACTGATCCTTGATTGGTTTCCCTTGGCACCACTGATGATCAAATAAGCAAAAATAATAATAATGCACCCAAAGCATCTGCTGATCCCAAAGGAATTTCCTCATTTTCTTCATTAAATCTTTGCCGAACAGTGCCATGTGAATATCAACTGGCTAAGCAAGGAATCACATCTAGAGGGATTCAAGTGTAGAAATGATGCACAGTGGCGGTCCTGCTGTTATTAACAAAGTGATCAGGATTCAGAAGCGCTGTGAGAATTCTTTTGCCATGTCAACCATCAAAGAGAGACACCAGAGAGATAAAAGTTACTGAGTGTTAAACCCTGCTTGTCGCCTCCAGCATGTTTTTGTTTAGTTCAATTCATCTCAACATTTGATTTTTAATAGTTCACTTTTGTTGTTATGAGTGAAAAATAAAAAGGACTATTAAAGAACAAGTTGTGTGCAGGCAAAATGCAGTTGCTGGCACTTCACACCACCCAGAACACAATGCTATCTGCCAATTTGTCTTGCTTTTATTTCATGTTCAATTACAAAAAAAGTATAGGAGAGGGAGAGAGGTCCAGCCTTCCCTTTTCTATTTATTTTTTTTATTTATTCTCTTTAAAAAATACAACAAGCCAAGCTAACAGCATTGGCAAAAGCAGCCACTGCAACCCTAAGGAGCAGAAAGCTATTTTTAACTTCCTCCAGGAAAATTGTATAAATACCATCCACTACAACAAAACATGAATTTAATAAAACCCAATATCATCACTGGAAACAAAGCTATTTAATTTAAAGTCTGGGCTGTGGCCTTGAATTTAACAGAGAGAGAGATGATATGGAGAAATAAATAGGAAAGGTAAATAAATATAGAAAACATATCTTTCCACCTCTTTGCTTTCCCTAAGGTGTTTTCCTGCCAGCAGCATTTCCCTCACCCCATCAGCCTCAATAGCAGCAGCAGCAGCAAGTGAAGGTTAAACTTGTATATTCATTAGAGACTCTTCTCAAAGGATGTTTCTTACCCCTAAATGCACAGTTCTGTAACATTTTAAAACATATGCTATTCTCTGCATCTCCCACATTTGCAGGGCAGAAGGCTACTTTCTGTATCTGTCATTTAACTTTATTTGTGTGACATTTTTTTCCCTATAAAATTATTTCTTCAGGTCTTATCTAAAATTTAGTCATTTTATCCTTTCTATTCTATTCTATTCTATTCTATTCTATTCTATTCTATTCTATTCTATTCTATTCTATTCTGTATATGTCCCAGTCTCTTTAATTTCTTTGTTTTCTGTATAGCAATCATTCTGACTTGCTGAACCAATCACATCACAAACTGCGGATGATCAATTCTGTTTATTGATACTACAGTTCATTAATTATTCTTAGGCTAACCCAACTCAGTTAAGTTTATTACTGTGTTCTGTCTCTGTCTGTGTAGGGACCCTCCCTTGTAACACATCCTTGTGACAATGAGTACTTGCTCCATTCAGAGAGATGCACAAATTTTCAATTTCAAGATTTCTATAAAACAATATAATGTTTGCTAACCCTCACAGCATCTTTGCTCCCTTGAGAGCTCCACAGTTTATTTTCTGCTCCAGTAGCTTCCATCCTTCCAGATCGTTGTCGATCACTGGTGCTAATTTCCTTCATCTGAAAGTTCAATGTTATCTTTCTGGTCTGTTCAGGCTGGAGAAGAGGAGACTGAGGGGAGACCTCACTGCAGTTACAACTTCCTTGTGAGAGGAAGAGGAGGGTCAGGAACTAATCTCTGCTCTGTGGTGAGCAGTGACAAGACCCCAGGCAATGGCCTGAAGTTGTGTCAAGGGAGGTTTAGAGTAGATATTAGAAAAAGGTTTTTCACCCAGAGGGTGGTTGGGCACTAGAATAAGTTCCCCAGGGTAATGGTCACAGCACCAAGCCTGACAGAGCTCAAGAAAAGTTTGGACTATGCTCTCAGGCACATGGTGTGACTCTTGGGGATGGTCCTTCTTACAGAAGACTGCTGTGTCCAGTGCTGGGCTTGATGACCCTGGTACCTAGGCACAGGTAATGTGATATGTGTCCACATCTCTGCTGTCATTCTTCCTTGGGGATCACAAGAAATTATCAAATTATGTCATGTTATGTTATCCTAATCTCACCAAAATTTTCAAACATCTCAAAGTCAGTTTTTTAGTTTAGGCTGGTCAAGAAGTCTCTGCTTATATTCAACAACCCCTTTATATACTTATTTATATTCTGTATCTTATACATTTAGAAACATAAAACACTTTGGGTTGAGGGGACCTTTAAAGACCATATAGTCCAACCCCCTGCAATGTGCAGGGACATCTTCAACTAGACCAGATTGCTCAAAGTCCCATCCAACTTTTCCTTGAATGTTTCCAAGGATTGAATCATCTACCACCTCCTTGGGCAATCTATACCAGTTTTTCACCACTCTTATTGTAAAAAACTTCTTCCTTATATCTAGAATGAATCTACTTTATTTTAGTTTAAAACCATCACTCTTTGTCCTATTGCTACAGACACTACTCAAAAGTCTGTCTTCATCTTTCTTATAGGCCCTCTTCAAGTATAGAAAGGTCACAACATGGTCTACCCTAGCAAATTTAAATTAGACATGTTAAATCACCTGCAATCCATTTTTCAACAATGACTTTAGGGAGCACCTAGGACTGTTTTCTCCCATTCCCAACCTCCAAAAGACTAACCTTAGGTGGGATGGATCTGATCTCTGATACTATATGGATTCATCCTTGTACAGAAGGAAGGATGCACTTCATGACCTTCTCTGATCACAGAGAGCTGAGACACTCTCACATGGTAGCCAAGTGCCTATAATGGGGACAGGTAAAGGGCAGAGATTTTTACTGACTTCAGAAAAATAGCATAACAAAAGATTTTCTGTTTTTATTTTTTTTCTGTAGCTTTTCTTGCTATTGGAGTTGTCTTGAAAATGTCTTATTTCTCCTCATCAGTAAGTCCTTTAATATATATTTCAGCTTTCTGGGGATAGATCCCCAAAGTGCAATGTACAGTCTAGTGTATGTATGGGAAGCAGTGTTGGGTCATTCCAGGCCATTACAGTCTGTGTCTCAGCAGAGTTAATTAGTCCTGTGACTGGAGTACCGTGTTGCAGCAGCTTTACTGCTGGTATCCTTACTAGCTTGTAGCTTTAGTGTCCCTTCATGGAAACACATAGTGCCATGCGGACCTGGCTGTCAATGCCAGTGCCTAATAGGATTCAGCCAGTCCAGCAGGTCAACAGAAAGACTTGCAACTGACTCTAAAATATCAAAAATGTAATTGCCCAACCATAAAGTCGGCATCTCAGTTTTTTAAGCTAACTTCATTCCTGTCCAGGGCCTCCCACATCTAACAGCAGGATAAATCAGCAGAACAGAATTGCATTTTCGTCTTGTAGTGGCAACCTACTGTAGTGCTTGTGCAGCATAACATAGTTCCATGCAAAAGACTTAGATCATGAAAATTCTTGCTGAGAACACACAAGAGGTCAAAAGCTTCAGCAGAGAAAAGTACTGTACCACACTCTGGAGAAACAATACAGATTTCAAAGTAATATCATTTGGTATGTATTCAGCCTTTTTTGTAAAACTTCTTTCTTTTGAAATTCCCTGAAGTGGCTTAATATATTTTGATACGTGTTCTCTTTTAATAGTCTGGTGTTTTTGCTGCTGCGGTAATAGATTATTTTTATCATCATCATCAACCACAACAATTACAACAAAGACAAAGTAAAAGGTATTTGTCTAGATTACCTTTCAAATTTATGAACAAATAATTTCTCAGAGAACTATTTCAGATATCCTCCATTTACAAGTTCAGACTTCCAATTAAGATCATGCTAGGAATGCAATCAAGGATCTCAGCATTCAGAAGTTAATTATCTCCTCAGGCTAAGTCATAAACATACTTGTTTTGGTTTTGTCCACTTCATCTAGTGATAACATATTTGGAAGATACAGATTTTGTCAGTTGTTATCAAGAGGGCCTATGGTGAGGCTGTGGGAGCTTTTGTCACTGCTGAAATACAGCAAAAGCTAAACTGTTTCTGTGAAACAACAACACTGGGTACTCTCTGTCCAAAATTACCCAAAATCTGCCACACCACATAAAGCTCCAAGATTGCTACAGATCTTCTCTGCATGCTCAGCCAACTTACTCATCCCCAAAATTGACTGGATTTGAGCCATGCATATACCCTTGCTTTCTATATGTGCTCTAAGAGAGATGATTTAGACTGACCTCATAGAAAGCTGAACAGGGCTGAAAATAAATAACTGAATAATTATTTCTGTCCCTGATAAAATGGTTGTCTTATTCACAAGGGCCAAAAACCTCTCTGACTATCAAAAAGCAATGACAGTATCTGAAACTTCCAAGTTAATCCAGACCAAAGTTGGATTGACTGCCCTGGAGACTTCTAATTGCCAGATGGTTCTGCTAATGCCCACCTGGGAAGGCATGTGATTTGGGTGGCTTACACAGATAATCTGATCCGCTGCCAAAAGGCAGTGGCTGAAAGAAATGTATCCACTGTCAACATTTCTAGGTTTCAGATGTGTTTGTGGACTGATAACAGCCATCACTTTCCAAATCCACTGTAATTCTTGAAATTCATCAGAGAGAAACCATTACAAATGAAGCACATTTTCAGGAGGGATATTTAACCTTGTTCAGCTTCCAATTTCCAAAAGTGCATAAGGTCTACTTGGTCTTTTGACAGATAGATCTACATTTTCAGCTCACTATTGTTCAGAGCATGATCAGACTCACTCACCATAGGTATCACAAAATTCCACAAAAACTTTAAGCAGCATGAGGTGTGGAGCTTTCCCATGGGGGAGGTGTACTACCCAATCCACTGACACAGGAGCAGATCTAGGTCCGCAGATCCAGGTCCACAGATCAGGTCAAAACTGCATTTTTTCTTCACTCACAGTAAGAGTAATAAGTGCATCCTGGTAAGACAACATCCAACCAGCAGAAACTGAGCTCCATTCTTGCACAACACAGCATTAATTATTTGAGATTTAGCTACAGATATTTTGCAGACAGCCTAAAAATTAGACCAATGGACCAATCATATGAGTCAGCAAACTCATGAGTGCTTTCTTAACATTGTCTTGTGAACATACCAGAGAATCATAGAATCATATAATGTTTTGGGTTGGAAGTGACATTTTTAATACCATCTCACCCACTTCCCCTGTCACGGCCGAGGACATCTTTCACTAGATCAGGTTACTCAAAGCCCCAACAAACCTGACCTTAAACACTTCCAAGGTGGGGACATTCACAGCCAATATGGTATTGGTCTTGAGGAGTAATGCCACATCAAATAATTAATTTCAACAGTGGGACAAAGAATACAGAAAGTCTTAACAGACTGTAATGGTATCGAAAAAGCTTTAGGTGAAACACAGCAGGCTCACAACAGACAGCTAGAGAATATTCTCCCAGTGACCAGCATCTATAAAGGACAGAACTGATGGCAAATGAATAATCATCATTATTTCCTGTCTTCTGCCAATGACTCTGAAAGCATTGTTTGCCACACTGTTTGCTCACCACTGCAGCTTGCCAGTGCCACAGGTGATCAGTGTTTTATTATGCACATTGTAATGAGAGCTCTTACTTGTTATTCACTGTTTTGCATGGCAAGGTTTCTATGGAGAGAAAACCATTCCTTATAAAGAAATAGTGAGAATTCAAATTTCACATTCACCATTTCATATGCTTTTTTGTGTTTTAGCACTTTACATCAATCAGAGACTGTATCCCGAAAATCTGCCAGAAAAGATTCCACTCGTCTTCATAACTTGAACTGACACAGACAACCATTCAGTATCAGTAAATAAAATACAGTATCTAGAAACATGACATAGCAATAGACTTTACAACAGCTCCAAAATCAACAGTCATCCAAGGAGAGCAGAAAAGGTCTTCACTCTATTCTAAATGCTAATCCCTGTTGTCCTATTCAGTGCACAGAGCAGGACAAATACACTGCTGGTATAAACAGGCATGACCATACAGAGAAGCTGCTCTCGTAAATGCCAGCACTGAATTTGGGACAATTTTCATAGGTTCTTTACATTCTTGCTTTCAGACTTACTTTTTAGCAGCTGTAAGTGATGTCCATAGATTCATCTTATTTCACCACTGTTTGTTTTCTGGACATTTAAGAGGCATGGTCCAGATCCAGAAAATTAAACTTTCATGTCTTGTGGTGGAGCTGGCTGAAGCAAGTCTGTTTTCTGTGCGTGATGAAGGGCTTTGCTCCCAGACCCGGAGCTACAATAAACAGCAGCTCAGAGCTGGCAACTCTAGGAATTGTCAAGCAAAAGGATGTCTGAATTTTTTTCTAAGCTGAACACAGGTGTGAAGGCTACAATAAGGCACCTTGTGAAATATAGCTCAAGCCTCCTGTTTTCTCAAAGACAGATTGGGACAAAATTCACAAGGAACCTCCTTTTGATTTTTTTGGGTAAGAAACACCCGAGCAGGAAGGGGAAGGCTGGATGTTGGAGACATTCTGAACCCACCATTTCCAAAGTCCAGGAGAATAGTGTCACTGTGGCAAATACTGAGGAAGAGCTACTCTGCCTGTCTAGTAGGAGAAGGGACACTTTGGAAGCAAAAATTTAAAATCAGAGGATTATAAAGCAGGCTGACAAAAAGGTTGTTTTGATAGGCTCAAGGTCATTTAAACATTTCTTCAGTAAATGTTAGAAATAATCTAGAACTGAACGTTTGAATTTCAAGATTCCTAATTCCCCAAAGACCTCATGATCAATTAGTCTATTATAACAAGGCATATTGTAACATCACCTTCCCAGTCTCAGTTGAATTCAATGTACTTCAAGGAGCACAGGAAAAATTAGTGTAAGGATGACTTTTTTTGTGGATCCCTAAAATCTGAGGAAGAAACTCCCAGCACCTCTAGATGCAGTGAGGGATCACTTGCCCCACTTTCCTAAATGTCAGTGCCTATATTTTATTCAGGGAGCGCTTTAGGCTTGGTTGGTTGGGCTTGGTTGGGCTTGGTTTTTCTGATCCCCTACCAAATGTTCTTAAATGAGTGAAGCTTTCTGGGTATTAACAAGCACTTTTCTAGCCTAACATGGAAAAATTTAAGTGGTTTTTTTTTTTTTTTTTTTTTTACCATGTGCCTACAGCCAGGAAATAGTCATTCAGTTTACAAACCTACAGGCAATGTTGTCTAACTCTTCCATGATAAACTACTCCAAATTTCTCATGCTCCCTTTTTTATTTTATTTTTTTGGGGGAATAAATTTCTCATCCATACCTGTTGTTGTTCCCCCCAGTATGTCTAAGGCAGGGTCAAAGAGGCTCTGGATCTCAAAATATGAATCACAACTCTCTCAGTTCAGACTAAACTCATTCTCTTTCTGTTGTGTTGTCTATGAAGCCTCAAGGAGAAGGGAAGAAATAACTCCAATGTGTAACTGTGGGTTCTATGTTGGACTAAAATATATTTATACGATTAATTGGGCTGTCTCAGTAAAAAATTTCTGAAACACACTGTAAAAATGCAAGCCTGGCTGTCACGTTTGCAGTTGCTGCCAACAAGCAGAAGAAAAGTAAGCAATTGCACTGGTCTCTGAAATCTTTTATTTCTTTTATGTCCTCTCAAGGGTGTCCCAAGAATGCTCGAAAAGCCTTTCACTTGCATCATTGGAATATTTACAACCTTCTAACCACTTGAATTAAAAAAGAGTACCTCTTAACTGGTAGCATACCTAATTTTGCTGTTGTCTTTTTCAAAAGACATCAAGCCCATTACAGATTGCACAGCACTTTAGAGAAGCACTTGATTCTGCACATCGAAACTCAAACAGCAAAGGTAAAATAATGTACATATTTAGAAAGAGCTCACAGGTACAGAAAAACATGTATGTGTGCCTGGCACACTAAGTCAGATAGCACAAATTATTTACAGCATTTATAACACATTGTTCACAGATAGTTTTTGTCAATGAATGGAAAGAAGATATCACTGCAAGAAGTTTTGTTGATAATATAAAGAGTTGAGTATTGATGAGTAGTAGTATTCAGCCATCAATAACAAGTCCATAATGTTATAAGTCTGTTGTGGTCAAAGAACCTGTACTGTATTACAGCAAAGCATAATCCATCTGGGATTCAAAAGGAAGGACTGCACTTGTGAACTGTGGGACCACATCTTGAAAGAACAGTGATATCCAAAAAGGTCCTGACAGGTATATGGTGGTAACAAACTGACCACAATATTGATCCAAAGAAATACCAAGACCTGCCAGCTGCTTTCATCTGTCCAAAATTCTCTCCTATGATCTGAAAAAATAATCTTCTAATGAGAATCTGAAAAAAATCCAGTTTACATTTACTTAGTGACAGTGTAGAGAAGCAATTGGACCTCAGTGTAAGAATGCTGACCTATGAAGATACAAGGAACATTCATGTCCTTTTAATGTTACATCACCAGAAAAAGAGGAAAACCCCAGGTTTGGAGGTTGAAGCAAGCAACAATCAATGAAAAGTAAGTAGCTCATTTTTAGTAATAGCAGAATTAAAAACTGGGGCAATTTTACCAATGAACTTTCCATATTTAGGAGCTCTTTGAAGAAGTCAAGTTATCTCTTCAGAAGTTATGAATTCAGTATGAAGCGAAGTGTGAATGTGTGCCTCCTGTGTAATGCAGGTGATCAGAAAGGTCTCTTTTCCCTTAAAATTGATTAATGCATTACTTAGAGGCTAGATCTTAACTAATTTAGGTCTTTTAATGAAATTCTTCTGATCTCAGAACAAGATTCATGTGAAAGAAACCACATGGAGAGATTTGGATTTCCTTACATTAGCCTTAAGCAGTCACTGCTATCTGCATCTATTTTTCTAGCCTTTCAATGATCATCATTGGATTTTTCAAAACTATGTCAATTTTAGGCACCCAGATCCTATTGCCTTTCAACTTATAGTCTGTGTACTGACTACAGACCTCATCAACACAAAATGAACCTCTAGCTGGACCATGGCTGTTCTTTTGAAGTGTTAACTGCAGCAAATTGCTTACATAATTAGAGTTACAACTTGCCTCATTACAAACAAGCAATGAAAACTTTAATCCTCCTTCATCCAAAGAATCAAAGTGTGGAAGCTCTAAATCTTGTCTGAAATGGAAGATAAGAATAAACCTTGACAGTGCTAAATGGAGACAGGGAACTATTTTGGAAGACTTGTAAGACAAATTGATCATGCATGACTCTGTTTCTGCCTTAGGGGCAACGTTGATGAACACTGAAAATGCTGCTACAGAAAAGAAAAAAAAAGAGAGACAAATGGATATTTCTCTGCTTTAATTTATTCTAGACTTCCTGTAATTAGAAGAAATTATTGTTGTGTGATAATCATTCATCTCATTAGGCAGTTTAAGAAGAAATAAATTCATCCTTTCTGAAGAGAATGATGCTTTTCTAGAGGTGGCAAAAAATCCTCAGCCTCCATTATAAGAATTGAACCAAGTGTTTATAATCTCTTTTGTCTTGAAGCTTCTAGTCAGCCAGTTATAAAGCCACATCTAAAGAATATATAAGATGCAACTGGGGGGGGGGGGGTGTCACGCTGGCTCTTTCAGTGCCCTTTTTACACTAAAGCTCACTTCTTTCTGAATAATGATTGCTTGGCAAAATACATGGGATTTGCCCCTATGCAGCCTGCCTAGTTACTAGGAGGGAGAATAATGAACCTTACTCCCTATGCACTCATGTAACTGAGAATGTCACTAACATTCCATGTGGTACATAGTGCTCAAAGAAAAGTAGGAATGGTTAATTCAAAAATCTCAGTCCATACAGAAAATTATTCGGCCTGAAAGAGAAGCTGACCCTCAGATGTCAGTTCCTGTGGTCTTAGATGTCCACCTGTTGCAAAAGAGCAATGTCAGTTTGCAACTGAAGTCAAGCAAAACTGGAACTGCAGACCACCATACCCAGTAGACTGTTGTGTTTTGTATTCATTGATTTGGTGAAGGGTAGGAGTCCTCTGGAGAGATGGTATCCAAGGCAGTAAATAACCAATCTTTCAAAGGAAAGTTCTCTACTTCTTGAGGGTTGGGACACCTCCAGACAGGTGAGAAACAGAGAACTTTCATCAGATTAGATGTCTGTATCCTTCAGTTGTTCCAGGGGAGGTACCTGTTTGGATGGCCCATCTCCTCTGGAGGAGGTTTATGAAGCAGTAGGATCCTTTTTGTCCATCTTCCAAGAGAAAAGCCTGGAAATGTCCCTGCCTGTTCAGAGTGGGCTCTCTTTTGGTCTGCTGTTTTGATGCAATTTCCTATAAAGTAGGATCTGACATTTTTCCAAGTCTCTAAATGTCTCATACAACCAGGATATCGTGTTTTGCTATGGTTTGGTTTGAGACTTTTTACTCTGAATAAACAGGAAAGCAAGGATTACGCTTCAGATGAGTTGTAAAGAACATCTTCATAATCCAGAGGCAGAGAAAACAAGTAAACAAAAAACCACCTGCAGTACAGGCAGCAGTTGATGGCTATGTGGTACCCAAGCCATTGAAAACTGTGTGTGTGTGTGTGTCTTACAATTAGAGTTGAAGCACGACGTTCTCCCAAGTGAATCCCTTATATGTTACTTTCCCCTGTTTGGCTGACTTCTCATCTCAAGCCAGAATTGAACCGCATGGCTTGGGATAAAGAGTGCTTAGATAGATGTGAAAAAACGTGCCTCTCAGATGTTATGAAACAGTCATTTTTTCTTGCTGAGAAAGAGCCAGAATAAGATCAGATTAGTGTACTGTTATGATCCCCCTGTCTTTTGTTCTCTTGCTCTGATGTAAACGTAAAGCCAGGCTGATGATTGTTTCAAAAGCATGGGCCTTCTGTCTTATAACAAGTCTTTGTTTTTCTGTGCATGCATGGCTCTGTGTGTGTGTGTCAGTGTATGCTCAAAGATCTATTTTTTCTTTCTTGGCTGTTTCAAAACAAACTGTATGCGGCATACAAAGCATATTTCGAACTAGTTCTAAACCTCGATTATATGCAAAATACCTGGTGGAAGGCAACAAAGATGCTTAGGTATAGCACACACTTACAACATTACCTTTTCAACAGAGATCTGACAATTTCATAGACAAATTAGGGAAAGTCATCATACTCTGCAAATCTATAACTGGTAATGGAGCAGCACTGTGATCCCTATTCCTAGTTCTGATCTATGATGAAGCTCATATCTGAGACAGTCCCTGATATTCCTCACAAAAGCTTGGATCTGTTTTTCAGTTCAACAACCTTATGATTAATACTTATGTACTCTGTGGTATCTTTCCTTTTTCCCTTTTGCCTTACTCCAAGGATATTCCAACTTCATAATCAAGCTACTAATCCTTCTTTTTAGAAAAAAAAGAGTATTTAGAGTATTTTTTTCAATAGATCTGTAAAACTTGAGAATTCCTGAAAAAGCAATGTTAACAAAACAGGTGATGAAAAAAGAACCAAACAAGAGGCAGTTCTAAATACCTTTGCTCACAACCTCGTAGTAGTTTTCTGTAATGGAGACATTTAACAGCTTTTGGTCAAAATCAAAATAAGTCATTATAAGTTTCATTCAGAGCCAACAGAAAGAATATTTCCCATCCTAAAATTACTCTCTAAGAAAATTGAAATTAATCAGCTTCCAGTAATGTTGATTGCTCTCCACTAACTGTAAAATATGTCTTGCCTAAATCCAAACAACCTATATTTTGGCCTCTGATATTAGGGAAGCCAAATCCTGTCCTAACTATACTCCACTAATACCCTTTGACTGTACATCAGTATTCTCCATAGAGTCTCATGTCTACTGTAACTGTACTTTAACATGGCTAAAGGCCCACGTGTTCAGCCAGGCTGCAGATGACACCTGGTTGCTTGCAGGTGCCTGCTCACTCCCTGCAACCAAACATTCTGGCAAATGGCCCGAGCTACAACCCCTGTTAAGATGAAAATGGAAAAGCACACAGATAAAACACACAGCAGTCTCTGGAGTGTGTTTGCCAAAACCCATCATAGTAAATAAATAAGTATTGGCTGGACATTCAGCGGGGAATTTCAAAGTTACTTCTGAAATATAGAAGTCAACCTGAAAGAGCACATTGACATAGCATAAATTTTTTTAACAGTAGAGAGCAATATTGGAGCAAGAGAGGCAGCAGTTTGAGCCTGGTTTGGGGCTGCCAGAAGCTGCCTCATGGCATCACTACTCTGCCCAGTCTGGGCTGAGCATCCCCTGGAATGCTGCAGGGAAAAAGCAGCCAGCCAGCAAGAGAGAGCCAGGGCAGCATGCAGAGACCCTGGAATGAGCACGGGTGCGTGAGGGGTGGTTTTTTTTATTTTGCTTTTATGTTTTTTTTTTTAAAATATTATTACTAGTTTCTATTCAATTTCTTTTACTCTTGGCTAACTTTTTACCTTCAATTTCTTGCTCTTTTTTTTTTTTTAATTGTGTTATTATCTTCAGCTGCAGGCGCTATGAAAAATTGTCACCAAGACATCTGGTTTTGCCTTTAAGCTATATCATATTTCATCCATGTATATCAAAATGAGGAGAATGTTTACAAGAGAAGACAACTTCCATATCTAACCGAGAGATTTAATCTCACCAACAGGTATAATCAGAACCAGGGACTGGAAGGTGGAAAACAGGAAATTCAAAGTGGAAATAAAGGTGCTCATTTTTAATGATTCAGGTAAATAAGTGCCAAAACATATGCTATTGTAGACCTCCTGTCTCTGGAAACCTGAAAAAAAAATCAATATTTTTAAGTGAGACATAGTTTAGTTCATCTTCAGGTTATTTGACTTGAGACAGGAATTGTGAAACCAAATTAATGGTTCAGTGTTTTGGACAGTGTTAGACTGAATGGTCACAGTTGCTTTTTAAGACCTATGAAACATTAGAGCTTGTTTAAAAATAGTAAAAAACTAAACTGATTATTGTGAAAATATTTTGCTTTTCTTTTTTTTTGCCTTTTTCTTTTTACATTACTATCATTATTATATCTCATCTTTCCATGGAGCTATTTTGCATTATTAATATTTTTAAAAGAAGCTGATTTATGCTAAAATCAGGAGGGAATATTTTGGGGTTTTTTTTGCATTTTTATTTGCATTTTGAAAATTTCAATTGGATTTCTTCAGATTTTGCACTGTAATTTCTGTTTCTCCATTTAAAAAAAATATAAATTCAAAATTTATTAATTTTAGTGTTCTCCTGGGACAGAAAAAAAGTATCTTCTTTGTTCTGAAGTGAGTGTAAACTAAAGGCTGAAGAAGGAAGTTTGGCATTTTGCAAAACAAATCCTAGGTTGGTTTCCATCTTGTTTTCATTTGATCTCAAAGGACTAAATCCTTGCACATCAGTCAGTGGGAAATATAAGCTGTTGAACTCTACAGTATGTCCATGCTGATGCTGTTCATGAGTCCAACAAACTACAGCAAACAGTGAGTAAAACATGAAATAAAGACAGATAACAACATTCATACAGAAATATGATGAGATAAAGAAAACACAGCTATTTCAGAACAAAATTCCAGAGCTAAAATTAATGGAAAGGACTACTTATTTATTTTTAGAAGTGACAGATTTTCAGCCTATGGTTATACATGAATAACCAGGGCAGCTGCCTGATGCTCTATTTATTTCATTATTAGCAGTAGTCTAGAAGTTTAGATAAAGAGAATTGGTAGTGAGTAACTGTTTGCCAGAAATATTAGACGCATTTGTAAAGCATTATTAACCCAAGAAGAGATTTGTGAGTGTGTGTGTGCTGCACACGTGTGTGTCACCTATTTCTTTCCCCTGTTACTGTGTGTATTTGTGAGATTTTATAAATCTCCCTGACTTTTTCCCAAAGGTTTGGTGTTCTGTTCTGGTTATTTTGTTGTTTGTTTGTTGGGTTTTTTTCCCCCCTCTGAATCTATACTTCCTTATTCCTTTCTCTCATTGTGTTTAAAATGATGTGGTCACTAATATCAGACACAGCATTATAGGTGTTTAATTTGAAGTTTGCTTTACATCCCTAGAAAAAAACAACCTGTGATGGTGAGAATGTGCATGTGAGACAGAATGCAGACTAGATGGGGATGTGACAAGATAGATAATTAATTAGTCCCTTTCATGTCAACAGGGGGGTGCACATATTTTGATTTTGTGCATATATTCTCATTCACACATCTTTTTTTTCTTTTTTATTTTTTTTATGACTAGAAAAGTGAAGCCTTTAGCTTCATCCTGGTTTCGATAATGTGTCTGGTCTGATTACATGGATCTGAATGACGCATGTTAGCACCCTGCTTATTAACCACTCTTCATCTGCAGCAGGTCTGTGGTAGACACCTGTCTCAATTTCCCCATCACATGCCTTCTGTGCAGCACTGTCATAGGAACAGCAGACAGGCACCAACCCATATTTTTCAGAGGTCTTTATTAAAGGAGCTAAATGTAGACAAAGGTACTGTATTGGCTTTTATTCTTACCCTCATCTTTCTTTCCCCTGTAAATAAAGGCATATATGAATTTCCTAAAATCCAAGTTGCACCTCTAGATCAATTCCAAATACTTTGAGAATGCTGATAAGGCGATCAGCCCACTAAAAATACTCTGGTGCCCATTCCTGGGTTGTATAAAGCCTCAGCAGGCAAGAGAACTGACTTCTTCACTATATTTCCATTGTGAAAATGCCTGTTGTAAACTCTGTTTAGAAAGAACTTCTCCTAAAGTTGTGCCATCAGAGAGCACATTTAGAAATATTGTTTGAGGTCGTGATGATAAAAGCAGGAGGAATTTATGAATATGTAAGAAGACATTATAGCTTAGTGGCAGAATATGGATTTGGGGCTTAGGAGATTTGAACACAGTATTTTGCTGTCTTGTCCCATAAGTAAGATTCAATTCACCTAATTTTGTGGTCTAAAAGTAATTTTGGAAAAATGGTAAATACCTGCAGAGTACAATTTCCCTTCCTTAAAATAAGATCCTATCACCTACAATGTTTCTGTCTTGCTCTTCCAACAGAGATTTGACTAAATCACAAGTAATAACTTTTTTTATTTTTGTCATCTCATTTCTCTGTTTTCCAATGCTACATCTAAGATTTATCACATCATTTCCACACACAACTTGTCTCCAAAACGTTTATTTTATCTTTTTTCAGATTTCCCCAACAAGCCTTTTAATCCTCATTGTTCTTGCTTGGGACAAAAAGAGTAATGAACTCCACTGCAGTGTGGGGCACAAAAAAATTTTTACTTCACTATTTTTTCCTGGTGTTTTCCATTAGACCTCATTCCTCTTCAGTAGTCTCTTGCACTTCAATTACTAATCCTACTGGGGGCATGGCTCTGTGTGTACCAGCAGCAGTGAAAGCAAGCAGCAAGACTGCTGGAGCCCATCTGCTCCTCACAGCACCAGAGACAAGAATGTTTTTCAGATTTTTTTGCTACCTCCCTACCTTTCTGTGGCTCTCACACATGTTAAGTTTTCTGGGCTCTCATGAATTCTCTTTATCTTTCTCTCTGCTCTTTTTCCTGACAGCACAGTTAAGGAATTATGTACTTATTTATATCTATTTTTTCACTCTTTCTCTCAGGTTGGTCCAGAGAAAAGCTGAAGAAAAAGTACCAAGACTCAGTCTCTCTCAGAAAGTGTATTCACCTTCACACACAGACTTTCTACAAGATTTCCACAATTACTCTGCTTTACTACTACACTTTATAATGTGCTGAGCATGTAAAGGATGGAGAGACCAAGTCTGAGGGTCATATCTCCTTTCCCTCCATCTGATAACTGATAGGATGCCTGAGTGTCATGAACAGTGAGAAGTTCTCCTGTCTGTGCAAATCATTTGCAGCAGAGTTTAAAAATTTTTATTCCCACAACTGTGTTGTAAAGTACAGAAGGACTGTGTCCATTTCAGAAAGGATATACTGAGGAACAAATCAGACTTACTGACTTGTCCAGCATTATACAGTTTGTGGATGTGCCAAGAATTGAGTGTAGCTCCTCAGCCCTACCCTAGTTCTCCAGAGTATCACTCGGATTATTGGCTCAGCTCTCCATCAGCTCAAGTACTGAATCACTGAACAGGAGTTATTCCTTTGTTCAGCCCTCTTTTTCCCCCGATTTATAATTGCAACAAGCTGAACTTGGATATTTATTTTTTTTCAGTGTTAAAAAAACCCTCTGTGGTAGGTTGATTTTAAATTCCATGGAGTCCACAAAACCTTCAGGCTACCAGAGTTCTGAGGTATTTATAACATGGTATTGATGTTGTGAAGTACTTCACCTCCACCCCTGTCTGCCTTGAGACATCTTGTTTTCAGAGGGAAGTGAATACAAGTTCAAGGTTACAGGAGAACATTTCCCTGGCTTGTCAGCTCCTTCTCTTTCAGCTTGACTAGAGAGGTGCTTCACACTCTCATACTTTATTCCTGTGATCAGACTGCAGGAGGCAAATGAGAGCTATGGTTGTGGCATTTGTGGTTTATTTTAACAGTGGTTTATTCTTAGGGAAAAAAAAAATAAAAAAGCACTCTGAAAATCTCATGTGGAAAATGATCTGGGCTGTGTTGTGCTGGGTCACTTTAGAGGTGCATTGTAGCTATTCGCCCTTTCCTCCTCTGACAGGTTTCTGCTTATATTTGGCAACAAGTGACATTATTAGTGCTGATAGCCAGGCCTTGAACTCACTGTGTTGATTGCCTGAATGTTTCTGTTTCTCAGTGTAATGAAAGAACAATCAGTGCCTCTGTGATATCCTCATGCGGCACTAACTGCTATTAGAATTTATTATCATTTGTTTGTAAGTATATATTATATGTCCTGACAAGAGGCTCTACAGGCTCCAGCTGAAGTGATGTTGTATAAGGCATTGTGTAGATTCATAGGAACATGTTAAGAACTTACAACCTATATAAATGAGTAGGAATGCAGAAAAGGGACATGAAGTAGAAAATTGCCTTCCCTAGCAGTCATTTCAGCAGCCACCATGCAGCGCCTCAGTCCCCATGCATTCCATCACGCTTCCTATCTCATTAGAAGAGTCAAAATTTACTGTCCTTCATTCTGAGGCTTCAGTTAGGAGCATAATAACATGTAACTTTGGACAACAAATGCACTCTAAATACAAAAAAAAAATCATAAGAACTCAAAAGAAGGAGGAAAGGAATGAATAATTAGTTTGTACATTAGGTCACTTCTCATCCCCCATTTATAAACAATGCCCCTACCAAGAATAAAAGCATAAATTTTTGTATAATAAGAAATATTGAGATCAGGTTGTTCTTCTCTTATTTCCTACAGAAAACCTCGGTCCCTGAAAACTATGCCAATGAGAGAACAGAAGTATTTTGGGGAGAATAAACATATGATACCAGAACAACACTCAGAGAAAGAAAATCAGTTATCTTAACTGGGTGCCTCTGGTTCTGTCTTGGTCTTGGGACTGCTGGAGAGACACGGAGCAGGCTGGCTGACATGACAAGGTACCATGGGAACCTTGTAACCTCCTGGCACAAGAGTCAGAGTCCAGGTAGAATACATCATGGCCAAAGAAATGTCACCCGAGCCCTCTGTTTAAAAGTCATAATAATAATAAAATAAAAATTAAAAAAAAAAAAAAGTTAAGCAAAAAGCACTGGATTTGCATCCACAGTGTCACACTTGGAGCTTCCCAGGATAAAAAAAAATACACCATGAGTGACAGCAGGGACCCAACCTCAGCATCCTGGGGTGCTGGCTGATCTCACACCAGACATCACCCTCCCTGGGCCGAGCAGCACTGAAAGGCTCTCACCTGCCTGGTGCAATTACTCAGCTCCTGAGAGTGGAAGGGCTTGAGGTTGCTTTAAGCATTTATTGTAAAATATTTGCTTCATCTTTTACTCCTGTGTTTCAGTGGAGCACCAGAAAGGAATCTGGACATGTTTTTCTAGCAGTAAAACAAGTGTTTGGAGTTGTGGTTTGGTTTCATTTTGGTTTCGTTTTGTTTTGTTTTGGTTTTTTTTTAAAAAAACAACAACAACAAAACACAACATAGCAAATAAAACAGGGAAATGGTAATTCAAATGGAAAAAGTGGTTCCTTTGCTATTCAGCTTAACAAATAGTAGGAGACAAATTTCTGCCAGGGAATATGGTCTATACCTCTAAGTTAATTAGCAGTAAATGCATATCTAGTTAGTGGGAGGGGTGGAAATCAAGAACCTTGTTATTTCTGTTTCTCGGTTCCTGTGCATTTAAATTCACAATTATGCTTCTAGAGGAAGCTGCCTCTCCAGCAGAGAGGTCTGTGCTGATCAAGGGAGCTGCCTGTTTCAGATACACTTAAGAAGGTATCTGTTGCCAAGGGGCCTCAGAGTTGTAACTGTTCACTGTTCTCATTTTCTCTTCTGCCAATTATCCAAACACTTTTCCCATTCACTTCATAATAATGATAATACCTTCATTAGATAATCTCAAGGCAATTTCTTCTATAAAGCAAATTGGGGTTATTTCACCCTATCAACAAGAAACAGAACAGGTCACTTAGCCTTTGGCTGAAGCTAAATGGCTAGGCAAAATAGCCAAATTTCACCAGTTTCTCTACTTTAAAAAAAACACTGTAAAAAATCTGCTGCTACTACCACTGCATTCAGTTACTTCAATATCTGTGGCCTATTTTTGCCTGAAGAAATCAAAGATTATTCCAGACTGATGGACATCCTTGGCTAACTCCTCATTGTTTGTGCCTTTGGCTAAGCCATGAGGATGAGGAACCTTAAATAGAGCAGTGTTGCGAGGACATAACCTCACAAAGAGAGCTTGATCCTTCTCTTTCATCACTTCTCAGCTGTGGAGCTAAAGATCATTTTTTGAGCAAGGCATCAGCCTGTCCTTAATGCACTACTGAATTCATCAAAGTCTTCTCTTGTGAGAACCCTTTAATACTCCCAAAGCTTGAGATTGGGATGCTGTGACCGAAGGTGGCTGAGGCAACAATGAGTCTCGGCTGCCAGTAGGGAAGGCTTTGCCAGTAACTGTTGTATCAAATTCCAGGTAGATTGGAGAAATTGGTAGATTGCTAAAATAACCTGCATTAAGCTAGCAATCATGCACAGCTTGTGGCTGTTCGTGACAGTGCTGTAGGATATGCAAAACAGAATTTCACCTTCTTGTGATTGTAGAGGAGCTCAGGAACCAAAATTCTGTTCCAAATGTAGTCTTGCAAAAATGCAGAGAAAACAGTCATTGGTCTAAGCTTGTCTCTAGTAATGACACTTGGTCTATTCTTATATAAAACTAGATGTTTACAGCATTATAAGAATGGAAACATGACCTTCTTTTCATGGAGGCCCTTATTAGTGAAACCATAATGATCTGAAGGTATAGGAGTAGAAAATTCTAAAAAGGGAGGTCTTATTAAGGCAACTAATACAAACAGGGGAAAAAGTAGTCAAGTTTTGGCAGCAAAATCTGTGCTCCTGACACCTCCTCTACTTTCTCTAACAGTTGGTTTAATAAAAGCTGTTACCCATCCCTGCAAACCTTGGCTTGCTAGACGCTTCGGATCAGGAACCAGTCACACTATCCAGAGACATCCACCTCCCAGTGTCAGAACATAGTCCATAGTAATAAGCCAATGAGTCCTTGAGATAAAAAGCCACATTTTAATTTGTGCCTCGAATTTGTGCTGCAGATTGCTAGACATATGGAGCTCATTAAAGGCTTTCAAAGATAACAGAGCCATTGTCATTGGACTCTTGTTTCAAGTGCATATGGTTGCTTACGTACATGACAGTAGCAAAATACACAGCTTATCTCAGTCTTTTCCAGTACCTGAACAACTAAAATTGTAATAAACAGAGGTACTGAAGGGTTCTTCTCCAGGTATGCCCTTCCACCACTGCTCTCAGGTCAGAGATCAAGAAAAGATTGTTAAATCCACAAGGAGTTGGAGACAAGATCTGGCAGAACAGCTGTGTTCCACAGGGTATATTGAGCCCTGGTTACACAAGGAAAGCACATCATGTTGCAGACCTCTCAGATAAGGGCAGTGGAGATAATTTGGAAAAATTGTAGGGCAGTTGTTTAAAACTTCATGAGTTTTACTTAATCTACCCTGCATCAAGTCATGGTTTAAAAAGTACTTGACTTTTAGGAAAAATTCAGAGGTTTTGAAAAAATATTTATGAAGGCAAAGATATAATGAACCAATCTCAAAAATCCTTATTGTTATTATCATTTTTTAATATATTTTGGCCTTATGAGTGCCTAGAAGCCAATCATCCTGAGCTACCCTAAAATGAGCACTCTAAGGACAAGTGGAAGAAGCGACAGATGTGACAGACTCTTATGAGACTTTCTATGGCATTGTTAATCTTGACTCATAGCACTAACTCCAGTTTTGATTGCTCTGAAGTCTGTCATGACAGTTCAATGAATTCTGCATCAGGCAAACATTAAGAGAGAGAGTGCTTCCCTTCCTTCCTTCCTTCCTCCGTCCCTCCCTCCCTCCCTCCCTTCCTTCCTTCCTTCTTTCTTTCTGAATTCCTTCTAAATTCCTTCCTTCTGAATTCCTTCCTTCCGAATTCCAAATTCCTTCCTTCCTGAATTCCTTCCTTCCTTCTGAATTCCTTCCTTCCTGAATTCCTTCCAAATTCCTTCCTTCCAAATTCCTTCCTTCCTTCCAAATTCCTTCCTAATTCCTTCCTTCCTTCCTTCCTTCCTTCCTTCCTTCCTTCCTTCCTTCCTTCCTTCCTTCCTTCCTT
>JAWWTY010000106.1:108116845-108200696 GCA_035222235.1 Margarornis squamiger
TCCTTCCTTCCTTCCTTCCTTCCTTCCTTCCTTCCTTCCTTCCTTCCTTCCTTCCTCCCTCCCTCCCTCCCTCCCTTTCACCTTCCCTCTGCCAAGTGTTGTTGCAATTATTCTATTTTTGGAAGAACTTGGTCAATAAATCTGAAAGGAACAGGGTGTGGGAAGTAAAATTAAACCAATCTAGCAGAGAGTCATAACAGGAATCAGTGGATGGGAGTTAAAGCCAGATGAATTCAAATGAGAAATAAAGCACAGTGAGTGTGATTAGCCATTGGAACAGACTATGAAGGGTACCAGATTTACACCTCTTGTTTCCTTTGTGGAAAATATGCTTTGAAAGGTGGTTTAAACTGGTAGCTCCTGGATTCAATTGTGAAATAGTTGGCTGAAATGTAACTGTAATACAGAAGAAGTCAGACAAAGGCCATTTATTCTTAAAATATGTAATGAAGTGTTAACAGCTCTTCTGTTGATCTCCATTCTCTATTCATTCTCTTTTCTCTGGATTGCTGAAATTTTGGTTTGATTTCACTATCCAATGGGCACCAGAAAGAATGATGTCGGCGCAAAAAGCCAAACAGAATGAGCTCCCAGCTCCAGGTTTATAGCCAAGACCCAAATAATTCAAGTTTATTTCTCCACTGGGCTCTCTCTTCCTATGTGTCCAGAAAATCAAGCCACCAAAGAAAGACAGACACGTTCATCATGTGAGATTTTATTCTGTGCCATTCTGCAAGTCGTAAAATCATTATTAGATGAATGAAAACCTACTCCTATTCAAAAGCTGGAGGAGAAACTGGCTGCATTACAACAGTCTAATTAATGAACAGACATAAATAAATGTGTTCTGTTTGCATCATGCTTGGATAGCATTATGCTGCTTTCTTGTTCTGTTCTGCAAGGGGTAGTGGCAGAAATATTAAATCTCATTAAATATAGAGAGTACAGATAGGGAGGAAAAAGGATAAAGGTTACTTTGCTGTATTCGGGGCACTTTTTCAAGAATGATTATGCTAATTCTAGTGTGAAAGGGTGGATGACGATTTTCCCTTTTACAAGCCACAGCTGCAGTAAGAGGAGCATTCCAGTCCAGACCATGCAAGGAATACCAGCCATCTCCCAGGCTGCATATGCAGTACTGACTCAAAACCATGTTACCACC
This sequence comes from Margarornis squamiger, assembly GCA_035222235.1. NCBI lineage: Eukaryota > Metazoa > Chordata > Aves > Passeriformes > Furnariidae > Margarornis > Margarornis squamiger. The sequence continues at coordinate 108,118,008 of JAWWTY010000106.1, forward strand.
TTCAACAGGACATACAATCTGTAGAAAGTGGGGGACAGCATTTGAAGACCTCAGAAGTGAAGAAAGCAACAAACTGTAATTATGGAAGATGTAACTCATCTGAAATCCCAGACTTTGTAAAGAAAGCATTCATGCTGCTGTTTAGTATCTGCAGGGTCCGAGTGCTGCCTTACCAAACATGTGCCTTTGATGAGGCATTCTCCCTACCTTCTGCTTTCCCACATCAACTTTCCCCATCAGTTCTCTGTCTCATTACTATACCTCACTTGTCTTTTCTTCCCAGTTAAACTGCCATGTGCTTTGATAACCCACTGATGGCTATCAGCTGAGGTATAACAGTAGTGAAGGCTGGTTTAGTGGTAAATGCAGATTAAGAGAGTGTGGGTTGTTTTAGCTGTTAGTATCTGATAGATGCTTGACTAATGCGAAGCACTGAGCTATCCAGTTCCTGCTCAGCCACTGAACAGTCTGATTTCTTTTTATTGTACTATTGTGGGTCTGCCTCTTCTGCCATGCCCACTCTGCTGCAGTGACCCTGTTATTAACTGTCTTAGACCTGACTTTTGTCTCATCAGCAAGAGATGCTGAAATATCACTGACAGGTGCCATGAATGGTGAGCATAATCCCAGGCATCACAAGGGTATTCTATTGAAGAAATCTTTGGCAATGACAATACACATAGTAGGAGCCCTGATTATGTCTTGGACATACATATATCACTACAGAGCAGTTTTATTAAGACTGCAGTGCAGCAGCTGCTGTGGCAGGAAAGGAACTGGTGATTAAGTAAGACCCAGCACTATCTCAAGGGCTAGCCATGATGAAGGGGTCACCCCCATGCCCATAGACTAAGGTGACACCAGGAGAAATGATCAAAACCAAAGAGTATAAATCATACCATGGCAGTAATTGCTTACAATACTAGTTAGTGCTTTAGCACCATACTAGCAAGGAGTATCTTCCCAGACTGTACCTGCAGGTTCCTTGTCATCTGCCAATAGCAACAGTGAAGCAGCTAATGGAAGCACCAGAACAGGAAAGGAGACTTTAATCTAACTGTGGATGGAAGCAAGAGATGATTCATACCAGCAAAGAGACAAATCACTGTGAGTACATTTGAAAGTGAGCCTCTGAGAAACACCCACCAAAGGACCTGGAAGAAGAGCCCCGTAATGAGTGTACGGAGGAAGAGTGACCACCGGCAGATGCTGAGCACATCTCTTGCCGTTTGGAAGACAGCAACAGTGAGAAGTCCCGCATCACTCACCTTCCACCCGAAAAGTCATTGAATAGCTCAGGTTTCGACAGGGAATTTGTTCACATGCACACTAGGAAACAAGCTGGAAGTAATACTGGTATGGCAACACAGAGCTCAGAGGGTGCACCTGTGATGCTGCAGAGTCTTTAATGTTTTAGACAAACAGACCAAAACTACCTTCCATCTTTCCTTTGGGAGGATGGCATCCTCCTCCACAACACACACTTAATGGATTATACTTGACTGCGTCATGCGCTCTCACTCCACAGAAAACCGCAGTCAATGAGGCTGAGCAACCTTCCTCTCCATTCTGTGTCTAAGGCTACCTCAAGCAGAGTACATACAGAGCAGCTTCTGTGCTATGCTGAGTTGTGACAGACCATGACAGAAAAGAGGTCACTCTGATTTGCCCTGATCTCTTGCTGCCTGGCATCCCCATCAGCTCTGCAATGGTCAGGTGAGTCCTCATAGACCAGTTCAGCATGAAGTCTTTTCCCATGCCATTGCTAGAGAACTTTCATAGTATTATCTGCTTTGCTTCCTGTTTTTTTTAACGAAAATAATTGTTTTTCCCTGTACTCCAAAGAGCCACCTAAAAAGCGGACAGATTTTCAGCTGTGGAAAAAGTTATTTCCTCTCCCCAGTTTTGCTCCTAAACTATAGTCTGAAAAATACACTTCTCTAATTTGTAGAAGTCAATTGTTCCCTTTGGGATCTTAAGCCATGCACAGCTGCCTATAAAATATTTTTTTTCCCCTTTGCTTTGCAAAATGTATTTTCCCCATTGGAGCTCTTAAATACTGGTTCTAGGAATCAGGTAGATGCTGTCATTCAAAACTCTGTTGTCTCTGGCCCAACCATAACCTCATTTTTACCCTCTCTCCCCCAGCACTTCAGGGCAGCAGACAGTGACACAGAAAAGCTCTTTCACTGGGCAGCAAATATGTCAAAGGAACCATTTTCACTAGATTTCAGGCTATGAGGGAGGAAGCATCAGCTTTGTGTAATTTGGTACTGACAGAGTCTCGAGGAATGGAGATGCTCAGCATCAGTGTGAGGAAAAGGATATTCTTTACTCCAGCAGCCGGACAGGCAGATCCTGTGGTTTTCTCTAGCTTGTAACTCCCACGCTAATTAACAGAAACCAGCACTCCACAGGATCTCCATAAATCCTACCCTGAATGGATTATCCATGGCACAGACATTTTCAAATTAAAGCTTCAGATTCAGAGGAAAGACAGTCACATAGAAAAGTACGTAAACAGTACCTATTTCCACAGTAATGGGTGGACCTGGCATTACTAACAACATAGCACCACTTTCTAAAATTATTAATAACAAAATAAATTGTCAAAGTAGTGGATTCCACAGTGTCTGATATCTACAGATGAAGTCAAGATGTATTTCTGGAAGCTCTACCTTAGTCCAGCACAGGTTACTGGTACCTTTACATGGTTAATGTCATGTCCTGTAGTTTGCAGGTCAAAATAGATGGTCAAAATCATCTCTCACAGACTTAAAATCTCTTTCTTTCTGAGTCTGGGGAACAAAAAAAAAAAAAAAAAGAGGTTTCCCGTTTTTTAACTCTTTTCAATATTTAATTTCAGTTTGCTTCTATGAAAAAATATAAAGGCACTCTGAGGAAAAATGAGGGGGCTTTTATCAAGGCATTCTTGCTTTTCTGTTGTGTGAGTGCTTCTAGCAGAAATCTCAGCAGTTATTCACAGACACATATGGAACAGAATGCATATTCTCTCTGAAGCCTTCTATAAGCAATGTAATTTTAAAAGAGTAAAAAAGAAAGGAATATTTCAGAAGCACATTCTTTCCCTATTATGCATTTCTGCCCAAAGCTTGCACTGACTTGCTGGGATACCTGCTGAATGTTACAGGAGAGCTGCATGCATCAGAGAGAGCTCTATTCACATCCGTAGCAACCCTCCCATTGAGTTTAGTAGGATGGCAGGTTGCCTACCCATCCCTCAGCAGAGCCTGGTTTTCACCTTCTCTCCTTGCCCCTGGCCCCATGAAGAAGAGAGAGAAACGCAAAGAAGGACTCATGGGAAAAAATAAATAATAAAGTTCTAACATCTAATATTTCAAAAACATCAGTAGGTAAATTTAGGATGTCTGCCTTGTTCAGGGCTGAAAAATTGTTGCTACAGAGATAAAAGTGAAAAAGACCCAACTCCTTTAAAGGCACATACATGAAATTTCCATCTCTCTAAAGCAAAGGGACACTATTACAGAAGTCACCAAATGCCTGGAAAACAACAATGCCAACAATAATGATAAAATTTAATTTGTAGGCGATCAGAAGTCTACATACACTTAATTCTACAGTTGTGTCTCTAAGGCAATGGACAGGCCAAAAAAATTATAAAAATCTCACAAGGGCTAAATCCGTAATGAATCAAACTGAATTACTCTAGGAATTAATTTGGCTGAGATAACACTATCCACACTTGGATTTTCAAAAAGACCTGTCAAAAATTATTATGCTGACATCTTACTTAAGCACCCAAAAAAAAAAGTCTGAAAATTCAAAAACATGTGTTGATTTTCAGGCAAGATTTCAGTATTTAATTAAAAATAATAGTAATTTTAAAAGAATGCCTACTGCATTTTTGAATATATATTTGAAGTTATACAAGTTAAAGTATTAGAATTTTAAAGGAAGAAAATGTCAACAGCAAAATTTTTCCCTAAAGACTGCCCACGAAGCTTATGCATTAAGTAACATTTCTTCTTAGGTTTACATTCACTACATCTACAATAAGAGCTTGCAATTAAGGTTTCTGGCCATTAGAAACTCTTATGATAGCTATTGAAAAAGAAATAAGGAAGTCACTCTGGTTTACTTCAAAGTGAGCTAGGAGGAATAGATGGCAGTACCACCAAGCAGAAAAAGTGACAGAGCTGAAGGGTGACAAAGACATTTTCCAGCAGTTTCTTCCACATTTAGCAGGTTGTCCACAATTGTCTGAGACTCCTTTCAGCAAGTGTTAAACCATTTCAGTCAGTAATCTTCTGTCTAGGTCAATCTCAGATTTTTCCTAGACACTAATATTAATCCACAACTGACATCCTCATACTCTCTGCATATCCTTCCCTCTGCTCAGAACAGTCTCCACATTACTTATTGGCCACCTTCTGTGCAGTTCCATGGTTATTCCTCACCTGCAATGGCTAGTATTTCCAGTTTAGAGTATATGTGAGTGTGAATATGTGTGTTCATTTCGTAATTCACTCCAGGCAAGACACACCACTTGGCATGTCTGCTACTAGCAGATCCAACACTATGCTGTGTTCACTATACAATTAGGCATATGGTTGCTCCTGAGATTAAAAGATGCACTCCTGCTCCTTGCAGGACTTTACTGCTGTGACTTAAATCTGGCAGCCTGCTACAGCTAAGTCCTTGCCTTCGTACCTGTTTTTATCTTTGATTTTGGCTTTTAGTCATCATTTTGAAAGTAGACTACTGTAAACTTCTGCCCCAAACTGTTCAGGCACAAATATTTATTTCCTTTGGATACAACAAAGCAGATGACCCAACAGTGAGATTTGAGTGGTGTTTATCAAGAACTTCCTTCCTATCTGTCAGGTCACGAAGGGTGCCAAAATGAGTTTTTGGATTTTGTTAGGAAATGTTCACCTAGGTGGTCTTGGCTTTTGCCAAGGTTCTTTTCCTATCCAAATAGAGAACAAGCGTAAAACTTCTCAACATCTGTGGACAGGTGCATTCAGCATGATATCTCCAAATCATCACTGAAAGTCATGTGGTCTTTAATTAGCTTTCCTAACTAAGTTGCTCTGTCAAAAGTACTTGACATAACACTCATACAAATTCAAGACCAGAGCAGACCGTACAGAACCATGCCACCAACAAAGTTAAAGTAATAGAGATCTCTTGATGGGCACCTGGCAGGCTTACAGCAACTAAAAATATGTCCTGTAGCTTTAACTCTTAACACTTAAATAATCTCTTTCAACAGCAATATGTGATCAGCAATGCTGCAGTTAGAAGCAGCAATGCCACTGGCTTTTGTGAGTAACATTACAGCCTAGCCCATACTGGTGACATTGTGCCTTCTGCCTCCTAACCCTAGATAGCCAAGAGAGTCATATCTATTGTGCTTTATTCACACACTCACTGAGGGATCAGAGACTCCTGTGTACATCCTTGATATCAGCCTTCCTGACTCAACAGTTGTAGCAGTGTTACCAAAAGAGATTATCACTGTTCCACTCTGCTGGTGACTGTCATGCAAAAGAAAAGAGATGAGTGACTATTCAATGCAACTTGAGCTTCCAGGCTTTACTATTCAGCTGAGGATTTCTTAGGCAGGCAGCATTTAACTCCGTCCCTCTGGAAACCAAAGACACTAGAGTAATTCATAGAGTATACAGGTTTGGTTTAACAGCCAACAGCAGAGCAGAGATAGTCAAGATTTCTCAAGTCTCCACAGCAACAAACCGTACTAAGAAAAAAGTGATTTTGCAAATTATTTTTTAGAAAAATGTTATTTTTTTCAGTACAATTTAAGAGCACACTTTTGCATGTGCACTGTCTACTGGTCAGTGAACAGATAGTACAATTATTACATGACCAAATGGCTTCAAGAGAAAAATAAAGCTGTTCTATGTGAGCATCTAAGCCTCCCCTACTAATGATAAGATTTCCAAAAGAAAAAAAAAGAAGTGGGCAGTGAAATGTTTGTGCATGTGTTCATTACCTCCTTGCTAATGCCACTAGGCACTGGGCTCACTTACACCAAGAGCTGTTAGAAACTATCTTACCCCAAAGAACCCTTGATCTGTAGCATATAAAAAGGAAATCACGTCTTCTCATATGGAATTTGCTCTGAACAACTGTTGATTTTGCTGAGAGAAATAATTTCCATCAAAAATCTGCTAAAAAGCAATCTGCAACTACATGTTAATGAGGGAATACTGAGACAATCACAACAATGTTTTGTTTCATTGGCTTAGACCAGGAGTGAGCAACATGTGGCTCTTCAGCCATATGCACCTCTTGAGCTGTTCGAGTAAGGTTTCCATGCCAGGGCTAAATCACATCGCAGGAAGAGGAGTAATGGGCCATGCTGGCACAGGGACCGTGGGTATAATCAGGCTCTCCTGCTAATAGCAAGTACCAAGCCAGAAGGGGCTAATGAAGCTGATATCACTGGGTGACCTTGAAAGACTATATGCATAGCCCCACCAATTCCCAAAATAGGATCCATGATGAGCCATTGTCATCCCCTGTCTCTGAATTGCTCTTCAATCATCTCTCCCATTGATTCACCATGTGTCCTATGGTTTACAGACATATGAAAGCACACAGGATTGGCCACCCCTCTGCTTCCATGAAAGTAGTATTTGATATTTTAAGTGGAGAAGAGGTTTTAAAAATCCGTCTGTAACAAAGATAGATAACTATTTAAAATGCAAAATCAAGAAAATCCTCTTTTACTTCCCAGTGCCAGAGTTTTAGAGCATGATGTTTGATTATCTTTATATAATTATTAACTGAAATTGAGTTATGATTGCTTGCTAAGTGCTTTTAATTTTAATTTCAAAAGGAATTTAACTTTTTATGCCATCTGAAAATGTACTTTTAAATTATCAGGGATATTCCTTAGATCAAAAGATTCTTAACAGTGAGAGGGGAAGAATGGTACGCAGGGACTTAGGCAAATGATTACATTTATCATTACAAGCAATATTACTGAAGAACTGTATTCACCCATTAGTTTTTATCTCTTTTCCTTCATTAAAACAAACCTTACCAGAGACAGAGTGCAGTGTGTATATAAATCCAACTGATGGTGAATTCTCTGAAAACAAGGGAAAGGAAAGGAGTGTATAAAAGGTTTCACAATTCTTCTCATTACAATGCAGAAGACAATCAAACTTTAGCTACTATTTTTCAGGTAAAAAATATCCCAGTGCTGCACCTCTTCTCTTAAGGAAATGTCCATTCTCTGGAATCAAGTTTTTTTTTGTGTTTTTTTTTTCAGTTTTTGCTTTTAATTTCCCAAAAAACAATTTCCGAAGACAAGCATCAAAAAACCCCTGCACAACATCAGGGACATATTTTCCAGAAAGTGAGCTTATAATTTGTCTTTCGTGCAGCAGGGAGTTGCTATTGCCATGCTGTGGCCTCAGGTGTTCATGTGGTTCTGTGCAGGCAGTTACTTTTTGTGCTGTTGATCAAAATGCTTCCATTGTGATGACCCTCATTTTATCTACCCAGAGGAATTTATCATACACAGGATATAGGGAGGCCCTGATCCTGCAATATAGGAGTGTACAAGCTGTTGAGGCCACACAGACCCCCTCCCAATTTCCTGCTCTTGCGTAATGTTCTGTTACACTTAGTTTAGCCTTTCATGAGATTATGTGTGCACATCACACTCTGTCCAGTTGCTCTCAGCTACCAAATCAAAGCTCTGTTATTGGTTCCTCCATGCTTTAATTGGAAGAATGACTCTGAAAATATTATCATGACATGCAAAAGGCAGCAAGAATGGGGTATGGATATGGTTTTTCAAAAGAAATCTCACATATCTAAAAACCATGGTGTGAAGCCCTGCTGGACCCAACAAAGATAAAAATTTGCCAGAATTTCACCCAGGGAAAAATAATATGCATTTACACTAAAAGAAGTACCAGACCTGTTGTTTGCAATGCCCTTCATCCAGCACTGTAATTTGTAAGTGAATCGGCCTAAAATTTGGGAGGTCATTGGAAATTTCTAGCCATATTATTACTCTAGAAATGCAATATACTGTATGATACGATAGTATCACTAGATAGCCCGGGTAAACCAACCTGGCCCGGGTCTCATTGATTTTAATAACACTGTGCCATTCTACATTAGCTGAGCAACTGAGCCAGAGGCTGTGATTTTTCTTTCTTCTTGAAAACAACCAAAATGGGTGTTATTCTAGTTCTTCACATAGAAGAGCTAAGCTGAGAGCTGTTAAGCATATTTGCTACAGAACAGGACCACATGTAGGAAAAATGTGGCTGTTCCTGACACGTTTAGTAATGACATATTTTATCATAACAGACATGGTATCCTTTAAACATTGAAAAGCTATGATAATGTTTATACTATGGTCAAGATGCAGCAAGGGACAATAAAACCACTATTAAAATGCAAAAATAAACATGATTATATAGGACTCTTGATAAAATTCAGACAAATGAAATCAGTAACCAAAAGGGAAAGGAATAAAAAAGAATCACCTGAGGTTAGAACAGGTGATAATTATGAAGTGTCTCAAAGACCAGTATATTCAAGGGAAAGAAAAAGCAAAACAGCCCATCTTGGCACTGAAGAGGAGGAAAGAAAATCTCTCCTTGCACTCTCCTGACTAAAGTGGGTAGAGGCAGAGCTTAATAAGATAATTAAAAGCAGTGCTGCCAGGGGCACAGATGTGAAGCCTTCAAAAGGCAAATGCAGCCAGACTGCCAGTGCCCTCAGTGAGCACCCACCATTCCCAAGGGTGGCTCTCATCTTTCTGCCTATACAAACCCTGCTGTTCTGTAAGGAGGGGCCAGAGCTAGTTTTTCTCAGCAGCAATGGACATGCCTAGTGCTCGTACACAACTGTGTTTGCAGTACAGTGTAGGCATGAGACTAATGAGGCACCTCTCCAGGTCTTCCAGGTGCCTCTAGGTAACACAGCCAAGTCACAGCCTTCCCCTCCAGCCATGGGACTAAGAATCTCTCCTAAAATTCAGCTCCTGCAAAGTCCTTCTTTTGCTGTAAACAGCTTTGTCCCACAGTAAGCAGTTAAGCCTGATGCAAAGGTCATTTTCATAGCCACTCAGATTTATCCACACCCTGTTTACACCATCCTGCTTTTGTTTTTTCCTCCTTCACTATTGCATCAAATAACACCTAATTGTTTGCATTTTCAAGGCCCACTTGTCTCGTGGCCATCATCTAGAAGTAACAAAATGTCTATTTCCATCACTTCATCAAACTAGTCTCCATCATCTCCTGGGGCTGGATTTTAAACATGATTTCTATTCTTTTCATGCTTAGAAGGAATTCCCTACAAACAGAGCTGTTTCATTACATTCCTTTAAATCTATGCTTATAACTCTCCCTTGCTCTGATCTCTATGAAAACAGTTGAAATAATTAAGATTTTGATATATCCAGACCCAATGATGTTAGCCGGGATTTTTTATTATATTCTTCTGCTCACTCATCTGTTACACTTCTCATCTGATATATGGCCTGTAAGCTTAGAGACAAAGACTTAATTTTGTTCTTTGTTTGTACAGCTTATAGTGCAATGACAGCTAGGTCTTTTTCTGGTCCATGTCTGGATCTTCTAGGTATTGCTGTAGCTGAAATCATAATAACAGCAGTGGTACAATATAAAGGAAATCTACCTGGAGGTCAAAATTCAGCCAAAATGTGTGCAACTGCATCTTCTGCCCTGTGTTCAAAGAACTGTTTACAAAAGGCATAGTTTCTGGAAGGTAATTTCAAAACTACCTGGAAAATCACTGTCAGAAAATTGTAGCCATTGGGGAAGTCTGTCCTTTAAGGCTATGACTACGAAACACCCTCTGTGAAGTAGAAAAAAAAACGAAAAAACTGACTAGTGGGATCAGTTGGAGAGAGACAGAAGTCTTCTTACATTGCTCATATATAAGCCTCAAAAAGTCACCTGTGATTTGAAAGCTGGGGATGCTTCCTATATAATCTACCCAATCAAATAGTCCATAAAATCCTGCAACATCTGAATATCAAACTTGACCCTGCAACTTGTTAAAAACGCAATTCCATGGATACAGAACCATGCTAAAAAGTATTAAGTGGCTTACTGAATTCAACATTAATGAAACATCCCAGTTTTCTCCATCAGAAAAAAAATATCATAGTGACTTTTGCAATTTATGGTGTCCTAGGTAGTGAGTAAGCAGAGTTTTTCTATATATCCATGCTAAGATATAGCTGGCCTTCGATTATATGTTTTTATTGTGTATACATGTTTATATATATGGCAGTGGGTGCTTTGAACATGAGTGTTTCAGGGTCAGGGCATCAACATCTTATTGCTTATTCCTCTAGGCACTGCGAATATCAGGTGATGCCCATGAAACAGCCCTAGTAGTTTCCTTTTTGTGGAGTCAGTAAAAAGATAAACCACTCTAGCTTTTATTTGTATTTGAACTATTTCATACAACTCTCTCACTCATAACATCCCTGTTTATCCTCAGTACACACTGCAGAGCATGAAGCTAGATCCATAGATTAAACATGCTATCCATCAGCTGCCTGTAGTTGCGGATAATTATTTCAACTGCCATTTAAAGAAAAAATAAATCAGAATGGTGCCAAATTGAAAAATCTGTTCCTCACTTCTCCTGGTGCATGAGGTCCCTTGTTGGGTTATTGAAATTGCTAGGCTGTTCTCGTAGCCAAGGAAAAGAGAGAAGACAGATGGAGCCATGCATTTTTGTAAAAACTCTTAAGAACTGTCCTCGTGACAACCCCTTCTCTGTCTCCAAGGCAGTGGGTAAATCTTGTTATGTGTCCTGCTCTGTACTAAAGATATTCCAAGCAATGCCTGACAATTTTGGCATGTTTTCTGTGGGGATTTACTTGTACTGCATCGTTAAGGAAAGATATTTTTCATATAATCAGCCCAATACCCTCCTCCCCTCAAAACGAAACAAAAATCCAAATATTTATACACATATATGCATATATGTTACAGATATAAAAATCTTAGTGTCCTGATGGAAGATTAAACTAAATATTTATTTGAGAAAGGATTCTTGCATTTTAATTGCTGTGATAATATACTTAAATCGTGCATGAGCTAAAAATCCCAAGGCAAGGCAGATCACTTTCTGGTATGTCCCGGGTGTTAGAAGTGCAATGCATTTAATTTCATACAGAACCAAATCCCATTCAGAAGTCCTACACAAGAAGCAAAGCTGTTTCAACACTGCATTTTAAATCATCTAAGTATTTTCTTTTGCTTTGCCTCTGCACAAAAGAAAAAAAAGGTGCCCAGTGTAAAGCTATTTCAGCACTACCCTTCCTATTTTTGAGTTCATTTACTTTACCTTTCTGACTTCTTATTAACCTATTCTCTGTCTACTCCCTACTGTCTCAAAATCTTAGTTTCCTCTGTATATGACATTGATACCTCTAAGTATTTTGTGTGTACAGATGTGTACACGAGGGTGAGACAGGAAAAGCAGCCTTTCACACACAGTCTCCATATCTAGAAAAATATCTCTCCCTCTCTCCCTCTCTCTCTTTCTCTCTCTCTCTCACACACACAGACACAGAGCACTTTCAAGTCAATGCAAATGATGTATTGCTGTATTTTCAATTTCTACAACACCTCCCATCAAGTGCCTTACAAATATCAGTGAATTCATAACACCGATGAGAGGTAGAGAAATATAAATAACCTTACTGAAAGACGGTAAAGGTTGTTCAAGATGGTCTTATTTTTAGAGGTATTGAACATGCACAGCTGTCTTTAACTTCAAGAAGAAAATGGAAGATGTTCATCACTTTGGCAAAGAGGATTCAAATCCTTGGCCCCTTCTGCCTGAGATTTAAGTGTCTAATTTTCTCCAGCTCAAGTACAATATAGGCTTCAAGTAGAAATCCCTGAAAAAGTTATTTGCCTATGTTATATGGAAGATTGGATGAGATGATCATAAAAGTGATCCAAACTTAATGTCTATGAACTTTGAAGATAGTGGCTTAGGTAATATTCCTGCTGTAAATCGTCAGCAAGATCAGGAATAGAGCCCAGGTCCTCTAACTGACATTATGTTTTTGGGCTTTTATCACAAATTTCTGATTGTTCTTTTCAAGTATACTAAAAAGCTTGAATTAATAAAACAGGGAATTCATAAAACAAGAAGATTCATTACATTGTCAACATTATCCTCCTTAAGGTTTACAAAGTCTGTATAGAAGCAGATGACACATGATTCAATAATATCCTGTCTTAAAAATAGACTATTTCCAGCACAGTCCTTTATTTTTTACCAGTTTATTGTGCTATATCACAGCACAATGCCCTGCTTATGAGAGAGGGAGGCTAGAACTTATTATGCAACTGCATTAGGATACATTGTCCCTGGGGATCAAATTTGATGAATAAGTTATAAATGTGAATTTCTCTTCTTTTACCTACTGTTTGAAAGAGAACAGAAAGAAAGGGAAAACAAACAAAATAAAACAAAAACAAAAACAAAAACAAAACAAAACAAAAAAAACAACCAAACAAACAAACAAAAAAAAAAACCAGACAAAAAAAAATCACCAACCTTACTTCTTAGGTTTTTGTCCTGAGTCATTTAGGAAAAATCACAAAACTTATTTTTCAGACTTCTATTGGTTTTTTAATGTATTATTTAGGTTCTAAAAATACACCACTGTTTAATAAAATAAAATTTTAAAAAATCAATGCTAAGGCTATTAAAGGAAGAACATATTAAAGTGAAATAATTTATTGATATGTTTGTTATCTATGCATGACAAAGGGCAAAAAATTGAGTATCAATCGTGGGAAAAACAACTGTGCTCCTCCTTTCATCTCAAAATCTCTATGGTCACTTGGTTGGGAATGGTTTATGACTTCTCCTTTGCTTTGATTTATAAGCAAGTCATTGTTCAATCTAATTGTGTCCAATATATCACCAGAACACATTGCACCCTGGCATTTCACCATTTACAGCTTCATAGAAAAATTGATACTAATAAAAAGCTTCTGTTTACCCCTCTCTCTTCCTCCACACAAGAAAGACTAAGAAATCAGATCATTCTATGTACATCAGTGAATCCATAAGGGCAATAAATCAGTGTAGTTGATTAAAAGTTACAGTATGCTGGACTATACATATGTTTCCCCAAGTGAGCTCTTATCACCTTAGGTCTGCATGTTGAAAGATACTTGTGGATTCCTCCAAAGGTAGAAGTTCAATAATTAATTTTAAAGGTCATTAAAAAACTGAAGTTAAAAGGTTTCAGTATGATTTATGACCCAGTTGACAAAAAAATATGATACTGGCATAGAGTAGTCTAATCAATCCCCTAAGGACTATTTTATGGCAAGGAACATCATGTAACACCATGGCAAGACAACGACAACAAAAGAATTTGGACTTTTTTGACCAGAGATACAACATGAGGTAAGCTTAGATTTTGTGTATTGGTACTCTGATCCAAATTTTATCAGAAGCTGATACCTTCTACCAGGTAACAAGTGACAGAACAAGAGGAAATGGCCTCAAATTTCACCAGTGAAGGTTTAAATTGGTTTAATAGGGAAAATTTCTTCACTGAAAGAGTGTTCAGGTATTGGAACAGGCTGCCCAAGGAAGTGATGGAATCACCATCCCTGGAACTGTTGAAAAAATTACTAGATGCAATGCCTGGGGATGTGGTTTAGTGGTGAGCATGGAAGTATTGGGTTAACGGTTGGACTTAGTGGTCTTAAAGGTCTTTTCCAACCTTAGCAATTCTACGACCTGCATAAATGAAAATGTGTGGGTTTTTTGCTCAGTTGTGGACTGTCACCTTGTCTGAGGAGGAGGAAGTATTGGCACTGTGGCACTATGGACTTGTGCATCCTCTCTCATTTTTTGTTCTAAGAGAAGCTACCACAAATATAATTCCACTCACCCCATTACCCATCTCCAAAAAAAAAAAAATTAGTATAGCAGAAAGAAGCAGGATGTGAGGTTGACATCACACCAAGGCTGTGGCAGTCCTCCTGCTCTCTCACTTCCCATCCATCTGGACACCCAACAAACCTGTGAGAAGTGCCACTCCTTCCTCAGCTCACATGCTCAAGGCAGAAGCCCGTTTCAGGATATGCAGTGACCAGGTGTTTGGCTTCTAGTGTGTTTGCAGAGTAGTCCCAGAAAATGTTGGCTCAACTGTAGAATACATGGCTCAGGAAAGTGAGGATTTTAATGCTTTGCATTCCAGGAATGGTGGGTAGTCACCCCATCCATTTGCTGAGTCTGAGCTCAAAGAGGAAGAACATCCAGTTGTGCCTCTTTCCCCTACTCATGGGAAATTTAATCTACTTCTGTGAATTCCTTAATATTTATAATCCATTCATTGAAGATTTACTGGGTGGGATATGCCTGCTGTGGGAGGTGAAAGAAAGACCAAGGAAATGATTCAGTACCCTCTCAGCATCATAACCCTTCAGACTAGGATGCGGTTGAATTTCTGAACGACCTATTTATCAGTAAAGTGTCAGTAGAAATTGATGAAACCTTAAAAGCCACAGTTAAGCAGCATGCAGCATAAGGATGGAGAGAAGAAGAAGCTGTGTGCATTGTGCTATTAAGAAGAAAGCACGCTACTAGCAGTAGTCATCCCTTTTAATTCTGGTAACACCTGTGAGGAATATTTAAATCACATTCAGTCTGAGATTAAAAAAAAAGGAAAAAAATTGAGTTAATAAGAAGGCACCATGAGACACCATGGTGAGAACAGACTAAAATAGACTTGTGACACAAAACCCTTTCTGAAGCATCGCTCTATGCAGTGGTATATTATCAACAGAGCAGATGAATAACTAAAATCCAATCTTGCTGGGTTGATTTTGTTGCATTAAGAACTATTATTATGGCAGCAAAGGTCTAATTTTTACTTCACTATTAAAATTCATTGTAATAATTACTATGGCCCCATCAGTGATAAAGAATGTTGCCTGCACATGTGCACTTAAGCACACCCAAAGTGATATGCAATTTTCAACACACACTGTGGAGCTCTGCCCCTTGCCCCTGCCTGTACAGTCCCCTGTAACTATTAGCTTTTGCTTCCCACACCTCCTTGTTTTTGAGATTACCTTGAATTTCCTCACTGTTTATCCTGAATACAGTAAAAGCTGTGTATCTTACAGACCTCACAACAACAAGCTCAGTAAATCCACACCACAAAGATGGTAAAAAAAAAGAAAAACAAGGTAAATGTACAGAGAATTGAGTCTTGTTATCAGTGTCTTATTTCATGTGTCATCAGGTAATGAATGTGCAATCTGCTGTACTATGTAAGCACAGGGTGTTAAAAGAATTTGCTGTATATGAAGTGAGGTTTAGAGTTGTTATCAGTAAGTGCTCCATCTGAAACACTTTGCAGCAGTAGCTACAATACTGTATATATACACAAGACATACACAGACAAAAGTGCATACATATGTTATAAATCACAGAATCATAGAATGTTTTGCATTGGAATAGACCTAAAAGCTCATCAAGTTCCAAGCCCCCTGCCACGGGCAGGGACACCTTCCACTAGATCAGGTTGCTTAAAGCCCCATTCCAACCTGTCCTTGAACGCTTCCAGGGATAGGGCATCCACAGCTTCTCTGGGCAACCTGTTCTAGTGATGTCCACACACACACAGAGTTACACACAGAAATTGCATCAGTGACATTTAAATACCTCTCCCTTTTCCAGAGCTCCCTCTGTAAGAGGAGTGATTTTCCTAGGCATATCATTAATGAGTTTAATCCTGTAATTACTTTAGTTGCATGCAGAGCTCTGAGAAACTGGGAAGACTTTCTTGCCAAGCAAGCTCCCTCCCCTCCAAAAAAAAAAAAAATCAGCTCTGCAGATTGAATGAACTCCATGAGCCCAGGGTGGTGATCATCACTGGAGAAATGCAGAGGGAAATTGCAGCTAACAGGAAGGAAGAGAAAATGTTCACCAAGGATAAGAAGAAAAAAATCAGAGCAACGAGAAGAAAAACAAACATGTGTCTTAATTCTGTTTCTGACTTTCCCCCTGGTAGGCCCCCTGTCCTCATTCAAGCCAGTTGTGGTGGCAGGAGCACTGCAGATGGAGCAGGAGTAGCACACGTGGCATTATCGGCTTCAAATGAGAAAACAGCCCACAGGGCAGAACAGTTCTCACGTGGTGGAAGGAAAATTTGTGAGATAGTTATTGAAATAAACACAACACACCTGAGATCCTTGCAGAAACAGCTATATCAGTGGGTGATGCAGCACACTGGCAGATATTTCATACTGATGTTTTATACAGAAGCTGGTGAGGAAGCTGTGCCAGGCTTTTGGCAGGTAGCAATGATCACTACAGATTTAAAACAAAAGCTGTAACAAAAGTCAACTGCAAACAGGATGATAGAACAGGAGAATTAAGGCAAATTGATAGTTTTGGAGCCATTGCATGAGTAGGTATAGCTCAGTGTGTAATCTCTGGCCAGGAGTGTAACTGAATGAAGACTTGCTTTTAGTAGCTATCTTTTAAGACCTCTGAGAAAAGCCATAGACACATGAAGATACAGATCAAGTGTAGAAAATCCATCTCTTTTCTTGCATGAATCTACATGACATGGCTTACCATACTCAGTTTCATCTTGATAAGTGCATTTCCTTTTTTTTTTCCAAACTACAACACCATGTATTATTTTTTTTAAAAAGCCTCATACATCATCTTTTATGGTTTTCTCTTAGTCTAATCTTTAGTTAACTACTTTCTGAATCCTTGTTTGTATTTTCGGGGAGTTTTTTTTTAATTATTATTTTGTTTGTGGTTTTGTTTGCTTGCTCCCCCAGTTGTGTAGGAGTACTTTTATATGGGGAAAAAATGTAAGATTCTAATGCCATTTTTCAGACTCCATCTCAGGTCTTGCAAAATGATGACAGTCTACAGAACACATATTGAGAAACACTGATAAATGCCAGCTGCCTGAGAACAAAGGATTCTCTTATCTTCATAAAGTGGATCAATTCAAGTCAGAAAGGACTTAGGGAAAAATCTGGTCTGTTTGTAGCCTGCAACACAGTGTAGAAAATTTGTGATATCTTGTAATAATAAAAGAAGTCCTAAGAGACATCAAGAGTCCAACGGCAAGCACGGTCAGTTCATGACTTAGGCCATTGTGTCAGATAAGACAGAACAGGTGACTACTCCCATCAGAAATGTGCTAGCAGAGTAGAAAAAGTCATCATCTACCCAGATCACCACCTCAGTGTGTGACAGGTCCATGCAATGGCCCCAGAGGATGTGCTTGGAGAACATAGTTCAAGAAATCTATCAGCTTATGTATCTGTTCAAATACAAGGTGTAAAGAGTTGAGGTGGTTATAAGCAAAATAAAGAAGGAAGACAGTCCTCGGTAAACAGCAAGACAGGAAGTGCATTCTCTAGCAGTGGTTATGTTTTATTCTGAAAATATGTTTCATCCTTGACACAGTATTCTATTTGTGTGGGAGAAGATGGCCCACAAAAACCTTTAGAAGTTATCTAAGGATTTCTTCCCAATAGGTTATTTCTTGCAAAAATTTTCTGCTTCTCACTATCTAGTCTATTAAAAAGTCTATATTTCTTCTTCAGAGAAATTTTATGAGCTCCAGCAATAAGGGGAAAAGATACTGCTCTAAATTTTTTCTTTTACAATTTTCAGATGTGCAACACTCAAAAGAGCTGTTTAGTGCCTCCATATCTTTAGCTCATCTAGGGCAACACAAAACATCATGACACTCATTCTTTTACACTTATTTGTGCTGAAACTGTGGAGAATCTAATCCTCACAACCAGAGTAGTATCTGAAGGAAGGGGATTACTTTGGTTGTACACCACTGAAAACATCCGTTCTTTCCCCATTCTAGAGGAATGCTTACAAGATCTTCTGCTAATAGAGAAATTTCTTTCATACCCTTAAAAATGGATGGCTTTGCCTAATTCTGTGAGTCACTTTATCAGACACATATCCATGTTAAACATTTAAGTCATGGCTTTCAACATTTGATTTCACTTCAAGACATACCCTTGAAAGGTGTCATTACAAGTGATCTTCTTAAATCTTTATGGTGAATACTCACCAGAAATTTGCTGAAACTTTTGACACAAAAAAACACCTTACGCAGGAGTATCCACTTGTCACAATAACTTTTCTTGCTATAGTTTTAAAATTAAGTACTCAAGGTAAATAATCTTCTTGAGAGATAAGCTGCCTTGAATTCTCTTACATTAACCACAGAGTAAGAGAACATGGAGCAGCTGTGACTACAGTAGGTCACTGTCTTGGATTTGAAATGAGTGCCATCAACCCAGTTCTCCACTCCTATCACACTTTCCAGAGTACTATCAAAAACACATCTCGTGGTTTTCAGGGATTTTCATGTGAAAAGAGATACATAATAATTTTGCAGCATGTTCTATAGTAAAATACTTGTTCCATAAAGATATAAAGAATGAGCAAGCACACAGCATTCAGAAAAAAAGTACCTTAAAGAATATGAAGTCCATATGTCTGGCTTTATTATTTTCCTGTAGGTCTACCTATTCACATCTGTGGCATTTCACTGATCTTGCAATAACTCTCTCCAGCTAGAGAAAATAACAAAAAATTAAGACTAAAATCCCTAGTTTACAAAAAAAATCCCACTCCTCTCACTGCCAGAATAACATAACAGAATAATAAACACCAATAATGCCCAAAATATAAAGGCAGATTTCCAACTCACATTCTTCTTATGCCAACATGTGTTTAAGGTGCTCTCACAGGAAAGCCATTCTCTCCTCTGGTGTTCATGTGGTTGCCACAGCTCAGGCTTAACCCCAAGGTCAGACCAGTGCCACAGCTCAGCCTGTATTCATATTAGGCACATGCACACAAAAACACCTATTCAACACATATATACATATGTACACAGTTGCCCACCCACACAACAATTAGAGACACATTTGGCACAAATGGCCTCATTCAGCTCCACTATGCTAGACCAAGATGAAAGTCTATATTAGGAATATCTACACAGTACATATCCAATGGCCGTCCCTCCAACAGGCAGACTCAGACACCCAATCTGTCCAGTAGCTGTGCCTGGGCTTTTGGCTGATGGCTCCTGTAATGGGTTTCAGAGTAGCTGAAATAGGGCACTGTTGGGTTCTCTCATTGCCATTGCCTCGCTGGGGCCCTTTGTATGCATGAAGATGAACTTTCTGTCACATAATTTAAACTGTATAATGCTTTGTAGTCAATGGCCTTAGAGATCTTTTCCAACCTTAACAATTTTATGATTTAATTCCATTACAAAGACCTCATTGATGATGAACAATCAATATGGTACCAATAACTCTTGAAACATTAATTTCAGATGGTGGTATTTTAATGGCAGTCTTAGATATTACATTGGAGTGACATCTGAATTGGTGACGACTCCTGTGTGATATCCCATTTGCATCCCTCAGCAACAAGCTCTGTCATCATGCACGTGGATCACAACATGAGGATAGACAGTATCCCAGTATCACCCAAGAGCTTTGGATTAGAAAGAAAATGTTAGTAGAAAATTCTTGATTTTAGTGGAAGCAACTATCAAAGCACACAGCTCAACTTGGAAATGTGGTCTTCTAAATACTGCTTGAATTTTTATTTTACTTTGTAGTCCAAAAATATCCCTCAGAGATGTTCCATTTCTTTCAGTGTGGTAACTTTAAAAAGGCCTCAAACTGAATCAGCATTTCAGTATTGCACATACACTGAAAACTAAGAGAGTATATCCTCCACAAGTAGCCATCCTCTCTTTTACTTACCTCTTTTTTGGATTTGATATATCAGAAAAGTCCCTCTAATGTGTTTTTTTTCAATTTTCCCATGCATGCAACCACTCAGCTGAAGATCTCATCTCTCATACATTTATATATATAAATAAAAGAATGCATTATGCATAAACAAAACTTTATCTAGACATAATGATCCTTAAGGTTACTGTGAGGCTTCACTGGGGCTTCATGACTCCATAATGAATCTGAAGGTGAATTGTTCTGAAGACAGTTTTTCACTTAGCTATGGTCAGTAGAAAGACTCAAAAGTAAACAAATCTCTTTTACTACCTCATAGACAGGATTTTACTGTTATATAGGTCTAGCTATTGTAAAAACATGCTGTTGAACTTAGCCCTGGTGACCATTTCAGTGGAAGAAAAATACATTTGTTGGAGGCAAGATATTGATAAAGAGTGGCAGATGACAGCAAAACGACCAATCTCACAGCTGACTATGTATAATTACAGGGCCTACAAAAGGAGATGGATCATCAGGTGCTGTGGGATACCATCTCTTCCCTAATCTCAATAAAGTTGATCACCAGCAGCAGTGAATCTGACTCAAAATGACAAAATATGATTGATTATCTTTCAACTGATGAATTTACAGGGGAAACAGGTCTAGGTATGTGGATATTTTGGCATTGTGTGTGCATTGTATATTACATATTAAAATTGAGAGACAAATTTCAATCATTTTCTAATTCAGAAATTATTTCTAGTTACAAAAAGAGATTACAGTCTTGAGTATTCTCTTGTGGAAAAAGACAGTCTCTTTTTAATTGTTTCCTTTAGCCTTGTTATGTATGAGAGGGAACTTCATTTTCTTAGATACTTTGCATCATTATAGATTTGTTTTCATTAAAAATAATAGATTCAAATATGTATCTAGCATTTCAAGACTGTCTAGTTCATTATCATAGTTATATAGTGATCTACAGCACATATACTGGAGGAAGTATGAAAATTCACAACTGGTTATTTTGTAAAATCATGGATACTAGAAAATTCCTCTTCCTCCAGTAAGTTATTTGCCTTTTTTTTTGCCTTTTTTTTCAAAGCAAATGTGCAGACAATTCATAAATTTTGTCACAGCTACTGTTCTCATTAATAACATAGATAGTTTAATAAGAAAAATCTATAATTAGTGTTTACTACCTCATAATTATTAGAATACAAACTGTCAGATTCATTCTTAATGAATGCCAGTGACTAGAAAAGAAGATATACAGAGACCACGGGTATTGTTCAGCTATCACAGTCATAAGCACTGCAAAAGGACCTAAGCAGTTTGAGTGTAAAAGACCTTTATCACAAGCAGAAAATTTTCATCCTGATCAGAGCTCATAGTATTGACTTCCATCATTTAATTTATCATATTTTGCTGAACGAGGGATATAATGGAAGTTCATTGGAACTCCTCTCAGAGTAAACTCTCAATAGCTATTTATTATTATGTAAACACAAACTCAGCTCTCCTAATTAATGATGACAGTACCTGAAAAGGTTCAGGTTCAATTGTGATTAGGATCCAAAATCAAGTGCTAATCTTAACTGCTTGAAGCTTCAAACTAAAAGGAAATGTAATGTGAAAGATTGTTGGTGGTGAGATTTTTCACACTTTTGCTTCTGTCCATGGCCAAAATTAACAATAAAACAGCTTTTCACATAGTATTTTGGCACTTCCAGCCCTGATCACAGACAAAATACTCAAAGTAAAAAATAATTTTTGAAACATTTCACAGTCTTAAATAGCATTTTGCTCTAGCAAAAATATGGAAATATAAGGTTTTCTCTTTGTCTTTCCTTTCTTCCTATTTCCTTTTTTATGTCCATCTTTCTCTTTCACTTTCTTTCTTGCTTTTTTCTCTTGCTCTGTCTCTCCCCACTCCAAGTTTCTTTAATCCTTTTAACAGCTTTTAAAAATTCTATTATTGTAAAATTCAGCTTACCAAGGTGTGTAAGCAAGTACATGAGATTCCATATATAAATGGTCTCATTGACCTTAAAGAAATATTCATATCTTTAAAGAAAAAAATGCATACCCTACTGAGCAGGACCTCTTTTCGGCTCTGCAATGAATTCTGTTTCTAGCGTTAACCCATTTTGAAGTGTTAGTGTCATTTGGGTAGCCTAGCACTTGCCGAAGTTTCTTTCTCGCCCTAGAGATCTAGTAAGGTTTCTTGTGCCTTCAGTCCAGAAAAACTTTCTCTTTTGGCCACATATTTGTCAGAAGAGGAAACTAGAGCCTCATCATTACACACTACAGAATTTACTGAGCTCATGTAAACGCTGGTGAAAGCTTGTATGAAATTTCTCCAACTGCCTTCAGGCAAAATTTGCAATCCTACTTCTAGTAGAATAATTGGGTGGTCTGAAACAGTTAGTCTGATTTTCCCTGAAGTGACATGGGGGACATTCGTATAAACTGCTCTTCCAGACCAGCAGTGGAGTCAGTAACTTCTAGGAGAAGGGCAGCTGAGGACAGAGATTTCTACAAACCAGTGCATTTGGAATTGGAAGAGGCTATCTGTCCGCATCCCTTATTTCACTTTTCTAAAATTACAAGACTAGGTGTCCTAGCCTCAAAAGGATGCAGCAAGAATACATTAAGAAGATAAAATTCTGTGACACTGTGGAAGCCACATGGGTACCCAAGATAGTGCATGTTTTTAATTATGTTCCCCCAAATTATTAACAACATGTATGTGTACACTATAGGAAGTGCTAATATGCTCTAAACACTTTTATTGAAAGACAGTATTTAAAAGTAAAACAAAAAAAAACACTGTAAATCTCTGCAAAGAATTTTTTACAAAAATGGTTTTTTTATTATTAGAGTATAGTAACTTGTGGAAAAAAGTACCAGACTGACAGTTCTGAAAATGTCTCTGTCTGTCCACAAAAAAATGTACTGCACAGGGAGCAGGAATAAAAGCTTCAACAGCAATGTTCCTAAGCTCTGATCAGAAGGGACTACCATCAGCCCATTATAGTCCTTGGCTGGTGACAAGGGTGCCAATTAGTACCGCCAAGTGCAATGATGTCTCTTCTGATGTGGATGCCTCACTGCTGGAAACTGGAACCATGAAACTCATTTCCAATAGCCCACTGAAGAACCATCAGATGGTAACAACTTTTAGTCACAGACTTAGACTGGCATTGTACTGACAATGCAGAAATAAAAGACTCTGCATCATATTACCAATCCCAGAGCAATCCGGATACCCCTCCATTGTATTTCTAGGGAAGACAGACATTGCAGTGATTCACTGAGAAATCATAAAAAAAGAATGTGAATGAAACTCTTCCCTTCTTTCTTTCTTTCTTTCTTTCTCATATCACCCAGTTCAATCCTCATTTTAATTAGCTTTAAATACTTATAAATACTGTGTAGATGTAAGGAAGGGTAAAGAATGGTAGAGATGTGTTGAAATATGAAATCTTTCATTTCCATCTTAGTATTTATTTTCATGTGATTTAAAGGCATTATTCTAACAGCTTTCTGAATGGGCAATAATATGAAAAAAGCTGGTGACTTTAATCCAATTTCTAAACAAATGATCATAGCCCCCAAACCACATTATCAACATGTAATTTCCTCCTTGGCAGGCTATCCAGGGACACTAAGCTTTTAAGAAGGACAAACCATTCACCAGACACAAGGATAACTGGACTGAAAAACTGCCAAGGGCCACCAACCTTACACTGTTGTACCATACTATTTATAACCATATTTTACCATATTTCTTTGATTACACTGAAAAGGTTTCATGAACAATAAATTATCTTCTCTACGAAGCTGTGTATGCATGTATCTCTACCTAAGTGTACACATTTGTGTGTGTTTTATAGGGACAGGAGAGAGAGATAATATATATCTTTTGTATCATTCATATACATATATATATGTAAAACTTAGAGGTACTCCAAATTGTCAGTGATTTCATATGTGTTTTTCCCATTAGTTCAGATGAAGGTGACCATTCATGTATTTTAACAGGCACATAACTTCAATGCCATGATGGTAGGCAGAATAACACCTGAAAGCATCTTTTCTTTTGTTTGTTTTAAACATATCCCTGTCACATAAACACATGTAATGAGCAATAGTGAAAAACGTTATATGTGTAATTGTTATTTTAGTTCTTCCATGATGACTTTTAGTCAGATGAATTTATTTCTATTTTTTTAGCAGATAAGCTGTATTACATGAAACCATTCAGCATTTACAAAGGCTGTTTTTTCCCTGCAGCATAAAGAATATCTGTTTATCACTGTACATCATTTCCAGATGTCTCAAGTAAATAAATATTCAAAATGTTCTCACCTAAATTAAGGAAAGGTTTGCAGGTCATACAGATTTAGGAACATAAATCATAGAAGTGTTTAGGTTGGAAAAGACCTTTAAGATCACTGAACTCAATGACTAATCCAACACCGACGAGTCCACCACTAAACCATGTCCCACATCAACACATCTTTTAAATATGTCCAGGGATGATGACAACCAATTCCTTGTTCCAATGGTTGACAATTCTTTCTATGAAGAAATTTTTTTCTAATATCCAGTCTAAACCTCCTCTGACACAACTTGGAGCTATTTTCTCTCATCCTATAGCTTGTTACTTGGGAAAAGAGACCATTCCCCACCTCACTACAATATTTTTTCAGATAGTTGTAAAGAGTGATAAGGTGTTCCCTGAGATACAGAGGAAAATCCCTGCCCTACCCCCACTGGTCTTATTATTGCTGATACAAGCCAGGATGCCAGTGGCTTTCTTGGCCACCTTGGCACACCGATGACTTATGTTCAGGCACTGTTGACTAGCACCCCTAGGTCCTTTTCCACCACACTGCTTTCCAGTCTGTAGTGTTGCAGAAGGTTGTTGTGACCCAAGACTCAGCCCTTCACCTTATTGAACCACACACAATTGGGCTCAGCCCATCTATGCAACCTGCTCAGATCCCTCTGCAGAGCCTTCCTACGCTCCAACAGATCAACACTCTCAACCAACCTGGTGTCATCTGCAAACTTGCTGAGGGTGCATTCAATCCCCTCATCCGAATTGTTGATAAAGACATTAAACAGGACTGGCCCCAATACTGAGCCCTGGGGAACACCAGCCGCCAGCTGGATGTTCCTCCATTCACCACCATTCCCTGGGCTGACTGTCCAGTTAGTTTTATACCCAGTGAACAGTGCATGAACAACCAGTTTCTCCAGGAGAATGCTGTGGGAAATGCTGTAAAAGGTTTCACTACAGTTCAGGTAGACAACATCCGTTGCCTTTCACTTGCCCACCAAGATTGTCACCTTGTCACAGAAGAGCAGGCTGGTCAAGCAGGACCTGTCTTTCAGAAATCCATGCTGCCTGGGCCTGATCCCCTGACAGTCCTGTGTATGTCACAAGACAACAGGATGATCTGCTCCATGACCTTCCTCAGCCACAAGGTCAGGCTGACAAGCCTGTAGTCCTGCAGATCACATTAGCCAACCTCTAGTCAACTGGGACCTCCCTCATTAACCAGGGCTGCTGGTAAATGATGAAGAGTGGCTTGATGAGCTCTTCCACCAGCTCCCTCAGCACCCCTGGGTGAATCCTATCCAGGATCATAGACTTTTTTGTGTCTAAGTTGTGTAGCAGGCCACTGACCATTTCTGCTTGGATTATGCAGATTCATACTGCCCCCTGTCCCCATCTTCCAGCTCCAGGTCTGGGTACCTGAAGAACAATACCTACAGACTGAAGAAGCAAAGCAGGCATTAAGTACCTCAGCCTTTCCTCAGCCTTTGTCATACTAGTACTTGAAAATAAAAAAGGTGTTCATGACCAGGAATTTGGAAATAAAAGACGAAAGAGCACATTTTCAAACAGCTCAGCCTGTCAGACAATTTCTGGAAGTCAGACAATTACCATTTGGTTGTACAATAAAGCTCACAGCTGAATGAGTATATTCATTAGAACAATTTCACTGCTGCCCTGGCATGCAACCTGATCCTGAGATTCTCATAACTGATAGGACAAATACTGTTAAATTACACTCTACTCAAAGACTCTAAGCCATCAAAGCCTTTTTCTTTTTTTTTCAACAAACAAGCACAAAAAAGATCAAAAAGTATTTGTACTTGCTGAAAAATGCACCATTCCCTTTTTTGACCAAATGTGTCCTTTATCAAAGAGTGAATCAACTCAGCATTCAGGTTTACAATCACTGCAGAATACACTCTTTTCAGTATTACCTCCTGCTTCACAGTCAAACCCACACAACAAATTTTTGGGCCTATAAAGATCTGCACTGAGGAATTTTGTTTATGCGGAGTTCATACGCAAAACTAAGGTCCAAGTAGAAGATACCAGTGAAAACTCAAACAGATAAAGGTGGAAGTAAGGAGAAGAAAACATGACCTGTGGGGACAAACCCACAGCTCTGCCTTAGGCAGAACAGCTGTCTGAATCCTAACACTACAGCAATTTAGGTTTTGAGCTGGTACCACTGGAGAGGCCTGGGCTAATCTGTTCTCTATTATTCTATCACAGAGTGATTTTCTTTGGTTTTGGAGAATGAATCACACTGGCCCTCAGAATGCTACTCCCAATCAATCCAAACTGTAAAGGAAATGGGATATTTAATATTTATACCTCTATTACTTTGCAGGGGGGTTAAGAGAATCAAAATCAGAAGAATATCACAGCACTCATTCCAAAAAACATTTCTTGCACAGAATTGATCGTTAAAATAGGTTGACCTTTTAAAGAAGCAGACACATTAATAATGGGCTAGACTACAGGGCATATTTTCCCATCTCCTTGAGTGTCTATATGCTATAAAGCGGAGGTATATGCACCACTAATGTTTCTCTAGTTGCCACAGAAAAATATGCAAAAAGAAGCCCCAGACCACCAACCTTTTCAGAGTGGAAAAAGTAAATATTACTCAAAGAGATGCCTCCTTGTGCTCATGAAGACCACTTGGCCCAGAACTAGAAGCCACAGCCAGCTTCGTGACTTAGCAGAGTTCTCTGTCTTTGCAGTCAGTTTTCTAGTACTTGAAAAGTGTGGGGACTTGCTTTAATTTTTATAGCAACATTGAAAGAAAAATATATAAAACCATGTGCATTTTGTGTCCAGATAAAGAGAGGTCACTCTTACTATGTTTTGGCCACTGGCATCACTACAGCAGAATTTTACACCAGGGAGCACAAGGTTGCAATCTAACAATAAATTTTCTCATAGGAATTTATACATCTGTTGTAGGATCAGCGTACACCATACCATCAGGATTTTCAGACATTGCAGTGATTTGTAAAAATGCATCAGATAAATGAAGAGATACAACTGGCATTGTCTGTGGCTATTTAAAATATTTACAGTTCACTACAGGCAAGGCTTTTTAAGGTTAAGCCACAACATTTTTCAGATTTGGAGATGTGTCTTAAAAGGAGTTGATCCGCTTCGTACGCTTTCCTTTTTTAGGGATTTTATGTTTTTGGAAATGGCGCTATTTTTATCTGGATAAGCAAATGCAGGATTTTTTATTTTTCCCCTTGGCAAAAATCACAGCCTGCAAAGAGCTGGTTTTGAAGCAGATTTTTTTTTTTCTCTGTCTGATATTCTGTCAAACTGGTTTCTTCCTGGAGAGAGGTGAGACTTGGTGAGACTCTAGGCACATAATTTTAGAGTGCTGTGTGTCAGGTGGACAAATAATTAAGTCATTAAGGGCAGGCTTTGAAGTACACATGATTTGTGCAGATAAACTGAGGGCTGTGAATCCAGCTTTTCTGTTTCCCTTGCTACAAATCCACCAATATGCAAAGGAACACAGTGCAATGTTTAGGGTGCAGGATAGACAATCTGAAATGTGTCCCCATATGTACTACAAGTTCTTTGCAGATGTCTGTATCTTTTCTATTTACATGACAGATTGCAGAGACTCTGAAGAAGCTGTTGCTCTCATTTTCATGCAACCTTTGCAACTTTCTGTTTGTTTTTTTTTTCTTTTCCATTTTATTATATACTTTAAAAATCCTGCATTGATATTATTGGTTTTTCTAAGTTGTACCTGTACACCGCTGTGAGAAAACCCCATACCCAGGAGAGGTTGTGGTTGAGGGCAGGTGGGGCTAAGAACCCTAAACAGATTTTTTCAGAGGCCCCTCTCACTGCAGTGTCTTATTTCTACTGTTGGCTTTAACCTTTTGCAGCACCTCTCTGAGCAAGAGATGTATTATTTCCATTTTGTAGGATGGGAATCAAATCATGGGATTGCTTCCTTGCTGTTACATAGAAAGTAGGCAGCTAAAGAACTATTTCACCTCAGGGCTCCTGAAACACTTTCCCCGTGGACATCTCTGCCAATCCAAATGTGAATCCGTTCCTTGATTCCAATCTCTCTCCTTTCCCCTTCTCCCCAAAAGAGGAGTCCTACAGGCAGCACATAAAAGAAAATGAGGCAAAATAGCTACAAATTTCTGGAATGGCTCAGTACTTGTGCAAGGTGCCCCTGTTTAACTGTGCAGTGCTCTCTCTGTCTTGTCCACTCAGGCAACCATTCTGTTTTTCCCCTTTTTGTGTGTTCTCTCATTTTCTATTAAACAATATTGCCATTAAGTTTGCTACCTCCAATACACCAACAGGTTCCTGCAACGAATAGATTTTTCAACTTGAAAGAAAAAGTTTCATTCAATTTAAAGTTTCACTTCATTCCCAAGTATTTCTTGACTTTTTGGGGAAAAAAAATAAAAAAGGTGGTTTGTTGGATTTATTTTTTTCATTCTGAAGCATTTGATACAAGAGCCAGGCTATTCACTTTGGAAAAGAAATCAAAACACTTTACAGGATGTGGTGTGTGTGTTGAGGAGGGGGGAATTTGCTTCTCAAAATATGTCAGCTGTATTTTATTTGAAGTTAGTCAGCAAATTAAACCATAAGATGTTTCGTTCAGTGGTTGAACATCAGAGTAATGTTGCCCAGTTCTTTCATTTCTAGCTTCCCTACTCTGCTTAGCTTTCAAATCCAAATCCAAATTGCATTTTTCTCCCAGTGGCGATCCCTTAGGAGGACTCCCCTAACGTGTTCCTTTTAGAGATCCTTAATGTGTAATAAGAAGGCCCTGCTCTGCCTTCTCCCCACTTAAGCAATCCTCAGTAATGCCCCAAATAAAAAGCAGAAAGAGAGCATAAGGTTAAACTGTAAATTAATAGATCAAAGGATAAGAACCCTAATTCTGAAATAAACTGACTATGGGAAAGGATTAAAACAGAGAGAGAGGATTATAGTACAATAATTGTGACAGAAGACTGTGAGTGAATTGGATGGAAAACAGGGGGTAGGCTTTATTCTGTATTTCTGAGCAAGCAAAATGAAAAGAGGATCTGAAAGATAATTAAAAATCCAAGTGGACTTAAGGAGGAGAGGAGGCTGAAAATTCACAAGAAGATACTGCAATGAATTCCCTGCTGTGTCTGCCCAAGACCCATATCAGCTTCCTTTAAGGGATATATCTACTCTTGCTTTGCATTCCAGGGAGGAAGATAATCATTGGAAGAGTGCAAGATTTCAGCTAATTTCAACTTTACCACCATCTGCCACTGAGTCTCCAGAGGAGACCAAGACTCTGAGCTATCAAGGAGGAGAGGACATGAGGAATTACTTCGATGAAGTTGCCTATTCAGCCACTATCAACCCCGCAACTTAATAGCCCAGTGCTACATGTTTTGAAAGTAACACGTATTTCCCCAGGCTCCTCTGGGAGGCAGAGAAAGACTTGGGATATAAACACGAACATGGCATAATAGAAGGAGTTTATAGTCAGTCTATAAAGCCAAATTGAGTGGTGTGTTAATAATGAAAAAGTTGATAATGGATTCCAAAGTAGTGGAGATGTGGGGATAGTCTTGAAAGTGGACCAATATTAATTGCTGCAAAGCTTATTTATGTGTTTACACAACGTAAGAGAAGCGCTTGCCAGCAATATCCCCAGTGAAAACCAGAACGTGCAAATAAGACAGCTTTTAGGGAAAAACATGAACTGAGCATCTCTTCTATCTGAATCTTCATTTGAGGAACTGAGAACAGACCATTCGCCAGGGTATGCAGGATGAGTACCTGCTGAGCAGTGTCATGGGAAATAACTAATGAAATCTTGGCCATACTGAAGCCAGAGGTGTTTAGAAAGACTCCTGTAAGGCCAAAAGTTTGATCTGTACCTCATTGATTTAATATGCTGTGTGGCACTACTGCAGCTTTATACAGTTTATATCATTATAATCCTACAGGAAGTTCTGATAAAGAAAGAAGGTTGCTTCCTGCTTTATTTAGTTTGTAAGAGCTTTAACTGAGATTTCACAGGCTATCATCACACTGATGAAAAAACAAACAAACAAACCCCAAAAGCAACAAAACACCCCCCATCCACCCCCAAACACTTCACTGCTCTCTTGTTGTTTATTCCTTACAAAAACTATAATCCTCTGGTGTGTTTGACTCTGCTTACTATGGGCATGATAATGATGTCTCAAGCAGAGAGTTATCACTTCAGTTGATGCAGACATTGCTGAAGAAACTTGTACAATATTGTGCTTTGATGTAAACTTTGTTAGTAGTACAAAAAAGAGGGGAAAGTAACACTCTTAATACGTCTGTTAGGAGGCAGACTGTCTAGCAACTTATGCAACTTTATAAGGGGAAAACATTATGTTATACTTTAATTTTCAAGTCTCATAATATTTAATCAGTAACCATAACTTTCATTCACATAATATGTATATAAAAAACATGATTTCCCATTTCTTATCATCTTTAATAAATGGAAAAACCGTTTGCTTGCCCCCAAAGAGTAATCAACACTGTGTTAATAAGCTCAGGCCTGGGAACACTTTTTCAATAAGAAAAACATTACACATTATAAAATCAATATTGCTGCCTGACAAATGAGGCTGTGCATAAATTTTTGACATGAAATCATAGACTGAAGTCTAAATTTAAATTTGACAATGCTTTCAAAGTCTCACACTTTATGATAGCTATTCTGGAGAGTGAGCTGCACTGAAACTAATCACATAATTTAAAGGATACATTTGCTCTACTACAGCAATAAAAATACATTACATCATGATAAAAACCATCCTGATTCAACCTGCAGTGGAAATTTGTGAACACAGTGATGGGCTGAACCCCATGTGGGACCGACGGGCTGCTGTTTATAAACCATGTAAATAAAACATTTAGCACCATTCTAGCAGTCTTCATCTTCACAGTGCTCCATAAATATTAACTAATTAATCCTCAAGACATCTGGATAGAGTTGAGAATTGGAGCTGAGTGCAGAATCGGTAGAAAATCACCAAATTGACAAATGTAGCCCTTTTCTCTGTTTATAATTATTTACTGACAAACTCTGTTTATCATGAATTTGCCTGCCATTGAAAATGGCCTGGGAAGTGCTTAATGCAAAGCCAATTTCCCTCCCTGGATGCTGCACAGAACTATTCACTGTCACAAACCCCAAGAGCTTGTTGAACCTCCTCAGGTAAGGCAGCAGTCAATTTCCAGCCCAACACTGCATCAGGTACCTCCAGAAGCAGAGACCATGCAGGTACGTGGGCTCAGAGCTGTGCCCAGGCTCAGAAGTGGACCCATGTACCACAGTGGAATATTTCTGCTGCATCCAGAGCAAGTCTCTCTCTGGCCCAGGCAGGTACACAGGCTGTACTCAGCACCTGGAGCTGTGTCCATGACAGTCAACCAGCAGAGGCTCAGCACAGTCCAAGAATTACACGATAGTTCATACTATTTCATTGCCAGCACAATCCCCAGTGGAAGGACAATATCTAGGCACTGTGCAAGGGCAGGTGTAGCCCAGGGAACATGCCCAAAATGAAGCGTGGCTACAGCCACCCTATTTAATGGGCTCACAGAATTTCTGTGTGTGTGTGCAAACTGTGCTGACAGCTGGTGATCTTTAGCCTGTTTTACTCATAGTGCAGGTGCAGCCCGTGTTTCCAGAACAAGGCTTCATCCAGCTGGGCTGACACCAACTGCACCAACAAGCAACACAAATGTTTGCCAGCTGAGGACAGGACTGCTCAGGCTGTTCCTCAGCAAGAGTAAGTGTGTGCATCAATGTCACTTAATCTCTCATCCATCCTTCCACACCTGCACAGTGAAGGCCTTAAAGCCCCCTATCAGACCGTTTCTGCTGTCTTCCTCTGTTGGATTTACATAACAATTTATATCTTGCATTTATAATTGGGGTAGATTTTCTCATACCCAATACCTTTTTTTGGTGGTCCTCACTTGACAAACAATCACATTTTCCAACCCACAGGCTGAAATATTTTTCAACCAGTATTTCTGCTCCTGCATAAGGACAAATACATCTCACAGTGTTCACCTTAGTTCGAGTTCTTGACCCCACAGGAACTTTGGCTGCTCCATAGTAGATTTAATAGAAAATCTTCATAAATGAGACAGACTTTTCCACCATATACCAGTATCCGTGGGATTTTTAGCATTTTGTTGCTCCAAAAGCCTGAAGGACCTAGACTTCTACATATCAGTGTATCAGTCATTTAAAGAGTGGGATAAAAACAAAAATCCTAATCTAACAAATGACATTTATATTAGCCTTCACTGAAAACTCAAAACAGAGGTGGCATCTTTGAAACTGTATCTCCTTTAATTTCTTACAGTAGAAAAGCAAGGGATTTCTAAAACAAGTTAGAATTGTTAAAATGAAGGAAAAAATATATGTGCTTCATTTTAAGCAATTTATTATTGACGAAAGGAACACAGTCAACCAACATGGTTCAGCATTGATTATTTGTTTTCCTATTTCTTTAAAGGCTGAATAATTTTATCATTATTAAAATAATTTGATGATGAGTTAGCAAGAATGGGAAAAATCAAATAGCACGTTTGGGTACTGAAACCTATTGTTATAGAGGTAGAAATACAATATTTTCTTCACTAAAATATTTCCTAAAGAATTTAAGCCCTTCCTAGATTAACAACAAGGGATAGAAATAAATGGTTTGTGATTTATCTGTTGCCAGAGGAGTTTTTCAAGTATCACTGCAGAGGTTTGGTACCAGACCCCATGTGCATAATGTAACCCCAAAAGCAGTGTCTGTACCCATTTCCCAGGGTCTTGATTAACCTCATTAGTGAAATATAGGCCTGTGACCTGCTCTATAAGGACAATCCCAGCAGACAGGGAACATGAAAGTAATTGCAGTGCTGTCAGATAAGCACTCCCCTAATTTTTGTCTTATATTACCATAGCTCTGATTTAACTTCTAACAAACCTTGTTCTGGGCTGATCCAGAAATCATCATGGATGGTGTCTTGTAGTATGGATATTTTAGGATGTTTTCTTTCTAGACAGATAGTGTATTGTAACACAGAAAACAACAGGAACAATAACAAATCCAACCCCAAAACATAACAAAAACAAAAAAAGAACCCCACAAAACCAAAAAAAAATACAGAAAAAAAGCAAAACAAAACAAAACAAAAACCCAAAAAACTCTGGAATCATTTTTAAAGCATTAGATGTTGACTACTACAGAACTGTGAAAGTTCAGATCTCTGAGTAAAAGTTGTTACTATCATTATAACTCCCATAATACTGGATGGATACAGAAGAAATCACGGTACTAAAAATATTACTTTTAATTCAAACCAAAATATAAGTGTTAATTCAGTTCTAAAGAGTCCTTAAGCACAGGAAAGGCAAAAATTGCTTCTTTGCTTAGGTGGGCAAATCACCCATAGCTACTTTCACTCAATTGAACTTGGATAATCTCAAACACATCTGCAGTACCTGCACAAACTTCATCAGCCTCATTGCTCTGTAGCAGGTAATAGATATTTGAATCTGATAGTCATTACCATTCCCATTCAGGAGTATTCTTTAGTGTGCCCTAAAATGGCTGATTAAAGCAGTATTTCTATCTACTATTTCTCAGGTGGACTGAATAAGCAGACAGGAATATAGAATGGGAAGTAGGGTGGAGGAAACAGATCCCAGTCTGGGATTTTGATGTTAAAAGTGATAAATATTAATTATTTTCAATTAAGTTAAAAGACAAAAAAAAATTTTGGATTGTAAGACCTCTGGGACACAAGCAATTATTATCTATCCATTTACACAACACCAATCTGTTTTTTATCACTTTGGCCTTTGGGCACAATTACAATACTTAGACACAATTTATACGTTACTCTTACTTATGAAATCTTGA
Source organism: Margarornis squamiger (assembly GCA_035222235.1). NCBI lineage: Eukaryota > Metazoa > Chordata > Aves > Passeriformes > Furnariidae > Margarornis > Margarornis squamiger. Next base: position 108,152,117 of record JAWWTY010000106.1, read on the forward strand.
TATCTGACACACACTGATGTTCTGTACTTCATGTTGAAAAATTGCTCCATGGGGCAATTATAACAAGAAAAATTTTGAGTTCAAAGCTAGTCCATATGCAGCAAAAGAGAACTAACTCCAGTCCATAAACTTCAAAAGGAAATTAGCCCCAAGGAAGGGTAGAAGTTGATGAGCATGAGAATAAATTAAGTCAGAGGAAATTCAAATACACAAATGAGAGGAAGTAAAATAGTATCCACTAGTCTATAGAAACTTCCTCAAAAGGAGGTCTTGAAGCACATGAAAACTCAGTGTAACAGAAGACTGGGAAATTCTCCTAGGGGAAACATGCTTATAATAGGAAATGAATGCCTAGATGGCATCAAACAAGATAGAACAGCAGAAGCTCCCTGGATGTTAAGAGCAACTGCTTCTACAGAAGCTAAGAGGGGACTTGTTAGAGTATAGTTGAAAGGTATCTCTTGGAGCACTTTCTGTTTACTGTAAGAGAAATTCACTTGAAAAAAAAGACAGCAGCTGTGAAGTAATCTTCAGTGGGACTGGCAGACAAGGTGGAGGTAAGGATGGATAATCCCAGAGTAAGTCCTGCTTAAGTTTGGACTTTGAAGAAAGAAAAGTGCTTTTTACTTATGAAATTATACAGAAATTATTGTATTCCTGCAAAACACCACAGATGTTGAAATGCCTTCTCAAATTTTTTTCAGATGGAAAAGAGGAAACTTACTGCATGGATTTACTAAATAAGAGTAGATCACTGCTATTCCAGCTGAAGAGTATGTGAATTTACTCAGGAGTAGTTGTTGCATTTTAAATTCACAGCCACCTTCACTTGAATTAACTTGCAACTGCAGACAAGTCCTAAGAGAAACATTGATAAAATGCCAAAGTAATAGAAATATCCTGTAGTCAATTGATTCATTGAGGTCTTTAAATGGAGAATTCTTTTTTTTTTTTTTTTTTTGTTTCTTCAAAGTCTGTCACATTGGGGCACATGTGGTAGTGTCTATTACAATCAGATATTGCAATTTATTCTGATTTACTTCATTGTCGTGTTGCATAAACACCACATGCTTCAAGAGTCATTGCATGTCAGGTTACAAGATGCCTGTGAAAAGAGCTGTGTAAAGACAAAGGGATGTACTGAGGGGGAGCCAAAATACTCTGATAGAGACTACCAAACTCCATGTACTTTTGGGGAGGAAAGGGGGAAATGTGCTACTCAGGGATGGTTTTGATGAAAATCACAGTACAAAGATTTGGGAGAATGGGTAAAAAAAGAAGGAAGAAAACAATACCAGTATTAGCTGTAGCATTAGCTCCTGGAAAAGGACAGAAAACCAATTGAGATATTGAGATTTCATGAAGGCTGAGAAGGGTTTGTGAGCAGGTGTGTAGTAAGAGAAGTCTGTAACTGTCCTGAGTGAGTTTCTGTTTAATTTCTCAGGGATTCATTTTAGAAAATCATCCAGTCTTGGCTAAGAAATTGTCATCCTAGCCCTAGCTGGGTTTTTCAACCAAAAAGTGTTCCTGAACCTTATTTCTCCATAAATTTTCAACATATTTTTAAAACCAATAATAATTAACTGCTGGAACAGCATCACATGGATCCCTTGCTTATATACTTGAGAATTAGATTAACTCACTTAACCAGAATGTGATGGATTAATTAACCACAGATTAACCACTGATTAACCTTCTGGCCTCTTCAAAGATAAAGTGCTTCAAGATAATCTTCAACCTTGTATGGCCAGCATTCTTTACAAGGAAAGGTTTACAGTAAAAGCAAATTCCTTTATTAAACTGCATGATATAGATGGAGAAGTGAAGACACACACATAGCCAGGAAGATAGTCCACATTTTTTACTGCATTCTTTGACCTAGTAAAGGATATTACTTCTACCTTCTTCTTTCTCTAAAGCCTTTGGCCGTTAAACATACAAAAATAGCATTACTGTAAACTCTTTCTTCTTAGCTGTAGGACTTCGCAGTTGGTCTTAGATGAGATTTCTGTTCAGCTCATCAAACATTCACAGACTCACTGGAAAAGTGAACTATGCCCCTCACCAGTAAATTCTGCTTTGATCATCTGTAAACTTCATCAGTGATAATCTTGTACTTCTTCCTAGATGCTGAAAAAGTGTTATATTGCACATGACTGAGGAACAAATATTCTGAAAAATTCTACCATAGGATGACAGTGCATTTACAATTAGATCTCATCATCCATCAATAAGAAAAGGTTACAATCCATTTAATGTGTGTCATGTGCATTTTATGTCTTTCTAGTTTCTTAATGAAAGTGTTATGCACTATCAAGTCAAATAGCTTGCAGGGTATGGTACATCAATACTATTACTTTAAAAAATAGCTTGCAATCTGAAAAAAAAGATATCAGGTTAGTTTGACAGGATCTATTTTCCATAAACTCACGTTGATTGGCATTAATTCCATCCTTCAGCTTTTTACTAACTGAGCCCTATATCAGATGTTCCCTTATTTCACCAAGGATCGATGTCAGCTTGACAGGACTATAATTACCTGGGTTGTCCCATTTACCATTTTTAAATATTACCACAATATTAGTTTTCTACTGGTCCCCATTAAATGCCTTTACTTCTGCATATGTGTATCTATCTCTCTCAATATATGGATTCCATCACAATGCTCTGACATTCTAGCAGATAACGCAAAACCAGAAACTCACATAGAAAATGACAGTACTAGATCAAAAGGAAGAGATTTTGCAAATAAAAAAAGTGTCATCTTTCCTTTAAATATAAAAGTCTCATTTCTCCCAAGCCAACTTCATCCCCTCTCCAAATGCTCCCTCCTTCCTACAACTGGAAAAGGTTGAGAAAAGTTGTGCTCCTAGTAAAGTGGCCAGGCAGTAGCCTTTGAGGAGAGGCTGACTAAAACAACAAAAACGCCAGAGACAGCTCTGAGTCATATTGATTAATGTACTCCTGGAAGGCACCCAGTGTGGAGTAAGGCACACAAACCCAGCTAGAATAGAAAAATCTGGCTACGGCTGATTTATGTGACAGGAGACAAAGCGCTTGGCATTTAGCAGGAAGGTAGAAAGTTGCAGCTGTGTATGACAGAGTCAAAAGTCTAGATTCAGGTGCCCTACATTTCAACCAAGGACCGGCCCCTGCTGTTCGCTATTGACAGTGTGCCTCTGAAGGTCTGCAGCCAGACAATAGGAAATGCTGTGAATGGGGACAGAGATAGAATTTAGGCCACATTAATTTCCATCAAAGAGCTGACGTGTGTATGAAAGAGAGAGAGAGAGTTAGGCCAAAGAGTGAATATAATAAACTATTTTTTTTAAATTCCAAAGTGGGAATGGTCAGTCACTGGCTGTGGGATCTCCATCCTTGCAGATGTTCAACTCTTAGCTGGATGCAGTCCTGAGAAACCAGATATAACACTGAAGCCATGTTTTGAGCAGGAGGTTGGGTTAGACAACTTCCTGAGGACTTTTCAGGAAAGGCTGAGAAAATTGGCACTGCTCAGCCTGGAGAAGATAATGTTCCAGGGAAAAGTTATTGAAGGCTTTCACTGTCTGAAGGGGGCTACAAAAACAAGGAGGAGGGACTTTTTATAAAGGCATATAGTGACAGGACAAGGGTAATAGCTTTAAACCGAAAAAATCGGGTTAAATTGGATATTAGGAATAAATTCTTTACCGTGAGGGTGATGAGGCACTGGACCAGGTTGCCCAGAGAAGCTGTGGCTGCCCCATCTCTGGAAGTGTTTAAGGCCAGGTTGGATGGAGCTTTGAGAAACCTGGTTTAGTGAAAAATATCCCTGTCCACGGTTGGGGGTTGGAATCCCATGATCTTTAAGGGTCCTTTGCAATCCAATCTATTCTATGATTCTTTGATTAAAAAACTAGATTACTCTTCCATTGTAATTTTGGAGGCTGAATTGTAGATGGAGCAGAGTGCAGAAGTGTGAGTAAAACTACACTAAGATAGAACAAGCTTACTAACACTGAGACGCAAAATTATAAGATAAGATATAACCATTTTTTTCACTATCTGATTACTATTCTTTTCTAAAGAAATCATGGGACAGAGCCAATGACAACAGCATTGGTTTGAAGCAACAAACCCATCAGATCTGTGTCAACTACTTTCAGATCCAGTAAGCACAAGAAAGTCCAGCTAAGCAGAGCAAAAAAGACCTTCAGTGGCACTTGAGAGAGCTTTGAAAGTAAAGCAGCTGAAGGCATTTATAAGAATTCCTTATTTTTAAAATATTTGCAAGATTTTCAAAACCCTTATGCTTTAGCTCAAAACCTAATTCTGAGTAGGCTAAATACAATAAAAATGCATAGAGAGGAAATTTCTATAATTTTGTAGAAATTCCTTCTGTGCTTCTCTCAAGAAGCTGACATAGTGCACTACCAGAAACCATATACTAGACTAAACCACTTTAATCCTATATGCCTGTTTTTTGTAATTCTAAATACCCAGTCTCAGAGAAATGCTGGTTATTAGACAGAATTTGAATGAAAATGAAAATGTCTATATAAGACATATTATGTCTTTTTAGGGTCCTCATTATTTTCTTACTTTTAGTGTCAGAATTTAGGAGTTCACCACACAGTACAAATCCTCCTCCGCTGTGCTCAACCTTCAAGTACATACATGTCTTAAAGGTTATATTGCAAGGTTTCAAAAAGTGAAACTATTTTTGATGCAAAATGCAATTTTATGAGCACAAGGCAGTAACTTTTACAATTTTTTCCATTAATAATCCCTTTTTTCAGCTTTTTATTAAAGTGAGGCATCTTAGCTTACCTAAGGACTTGACCATAGAATCATTTAAGTTGGAAAAGGCCCTTAAAGTCATCATGCCCAAGCATTAATCCAGCACTGTCAAGTCCACCACTAAATCACATACCTAAGTATCAGATCTTCCAAACTCTACTCCAGAAAATATTTACCAGACTCTGACCAGTTAAAGTCTGAATTTTCTAAAGATTTTTCAAGATTTATATTCCTTGGTTCAAGATGTACTGTATCAATTCACAGTAAATATCTAAAGTTAAAAAGAAAAATCACACAGAAGGCTGAAATCAAGCACTATGTGTGTATGAAAGTGGAAACATTTGTTCTGGCATAACAGGTTGCTCAACAAAAAAAACAAGGACTTTCTTCATTTACTCAGTCAGAGTTTTGGATTCTAAAGTTGATTGCAATCAGAAGGTAAATCAGAAGTTGTTGAATATTCCACAGTATGCAATAATTTAACAGAAACAACTTGCAACATTACAGGCACAACCAGGCACAAGAAGTCTTGATGTCATCCAAGGTGATGATGACAGAGGTGTTGGAAAACTACCTAGGTTCCGGATCCAGGTTTCATATCCTAGCAAATGGAGGAAGAAATTAAGAAATTAAATTCCACCCCTCCCTGTTCCAGTTGCTGTGAATGCAAATTAGAGGCCTCGCTTCTCCGTTCAATGGCGTGTTGAACTCAACTATTATAATTTCCATTCCCACAACTGGAAATGTAAATTTTAGACATCTCAGTATCTGTGTCCCAAAGCCCAAGTCTCTTCCTGTATGCTGTCTTCACTGTATACTTCACAGTTACCTAGTAGTATTTGGGAAGGTATGTCTGGTGGTACCAATCCAGCTTAATACATGAGAGAGAAGCAAAGGAATGGATGACTTCTACAATTTGCCACAAAATCCAGTGATAACCAGCTGTTCGACATTTCTAACTGTTGTTTTACTTGGTCTTGAAAATAACATCAAAATATATACTTTGATGTTGCACTGTTTATATTCTGAGTATTTTGATGTGCATCCAGTTACTCTAAGCCAATTCTGACAACTCAAATTTGAGTCAGGGATGTTCAGCATAACATCAAAGTTGGTAGACTTAATGCATCACTGAAGTTCTTCAACTTTGCTCTCAGTAATTGGGATAAAACAACCCAGGTAATCTTCCTGTAACATCAAAGCTATAGATATAATAACCTCCTAGATGAATGAAACAATAGTAGTTTCTTTTTTTTTTCTGCCAATTGTGAAGTTTCCTAGTATTTGTTGTTATTCAGTTACTTCTGTTTTGTTAAAAAAATTAAACTAAAAGTCATCTATTACTTCTAACTTCTGTTAGTAGATTGTTCTGCCTTATCTTCATCATAACAAGCATAATAATGGGAAAAGGATGTCTTGCAGAGCAAAGGTGAATGAAAAAATGATGCTGTGAACTGACAGAGAAAAAGATTTAGAGGCCTTGTAAGAAATCCTGAAAGTATAAGTTATCTGTTAGAAAGAGAGAAAGAGGGAAAGAAAAGAAAATATGTTGTCAGTGTGAGTGAACTTGAGAATCCAAAAAAATGTTAACAGCTTACTGCATGGGGATATCAGGATTTTGGAGGAGCAGTCAAACAAAATGAAAATGTTGTCAGACGAGATCAGTATCCATTCACTTAGTGTTCTCATTTTCCATCTGGCATTACTTCCTTTTTTTTTTTCTTTTCCTTTTTATTCTCTTTTCTTTTGTTGCCCTGGAGCGGCAAATCATATGTAGGTGAAAGTGGGGTTAATCAAAATCTCCAGAGGAAAGTTTGAAGAACTTCACCTGGTTTTGTGCTGAAGAGAACTTTCAGACTTACATCAAGGATAATATTCAGGACATGCTAAGCAGGGACTGACATCATGTGTTGTGTGTAGCAAGTGGAATTCACCTGTCACAAATAAATTCAGAAAAATACATACATAAAATCCACACCACACCAACATTGAAAGTAAAATTGCCCAAAATTTTGCATTAAAATTCTGTTTTCAAATCTATATAAATATCAGCTGTCATGGTGACATCATCTATGCTATTCTACATGCATATTAATTTTCATTCAAATTTAAATTAATAGTGAGAATGAGATTAGCATAAGTACATATATCTTTTACTGACATACAAGCACTCATGGCAACTCTTCTTTGAAATGCTCATCATCCTTTGGGGTGAAGAAAAATATTTTAAACAGGAAAGGACTGTCTCTCATGTCTGACATGTGCTTCTTGACACTACTGTGGAAAATCTGTCTGAATTTGCTCAAAGTAGATGTCAAAACTAAATTTAAAAAAAATTAAATAAATAATTTTCGTATCAACACAAAGGACTTCTGCAATTTTAACAGCAAAAGGCTGTATTCACTCTTTAGTGACTGCTTTTGCCCTTTTCCATTTTTCCATATCATGGACAACTTGACATCATGGAATGGTTAAATACTCTCACGTCTCCAGGGTTTCCCTCTGGAGGCTGCATAAAGCTGAATAGGATTGCAAAGAACAGAAAACATGACTGCCTTAGTCCCCTTTCAACAGGCCCCAAGCAAAGCCTCCTGTGAGTGGTCAGGGATCTGTTTTCAAACGAGGAAGGAGAGGATGGAGATTAAAGAAAGAGATGACTGGGACCTGGGGACAGGAGGGACCTGCCACACAAGGCAGCTGAAATAAGGAGGATAGAAGACAACTGCTGGACAAGAGTGATCATGCAAGATGATCAGCGTTGAACATCAGTGTAGAAAAGAGGCAGGCCAGAATTTGATGAAGGACAAGTGGGTTTGGGATTGATTTGGCTAGAGTTCTTTGGATTAAGAGCTGGTGTGAAAAGCAGAGAGACTGAAGACTAAGACCCCTAAAGAAAGAGTCCTTGCCTAGAAAATTATGTTGAAAGCTGCAAGATTGGAAAAAGAAAAAGAATAAGCAGAAAACAGAAAGAGGAACAAGACTTTCCAAGTTTCGGAGCAGTCAGACAGGTATGCTAATCTGGGGCACGTATTGCTGCTGTGCACCTGAAAGTCACAGTTCTGGCTGTCCACATCAAAAACCCGTCTTGGACACTGGCTCAGGCTGGCTCTAACATACCACCCACTGCCAAATTCCACTGACAAAGTGGGAAAAGTGGTTCCCCAGTGCAGTTCAGAAGCTGAATACAATTTAACAGATCAATACTGTACACAGCTGAGAGTCCAGGACAGCTGAGTTAAACGGGGAGGGATGGAGCTTGGGAGGACAAGCAATGAAAAGCTACTTTTCTTATTGGTTCCACTTAGGCAGCAGAGCAGCCTGCAGGGTCCAGCCCTGCCATAAAATAGATATGTAAACATAATGCCTGCTTGCCTCATTCCCTCCTACTCTCAGGTACACCATGTAACCTTTGCTTTGCTCAAGGCAGAGAATGGACAGTGCCCAGACCATGCCTGTTTGATCTCTGGTCATTGCATAGTGCGTGGCCTGTAGCAATCACTTCTGGAGGCTTGACTTCACAAACAATGCAGTGGTGTTTCAAAATAGTTCAGGATATTCTTCTGTAATATGAAATGAGATACCTAGATACACCATCAAAGCTCACAATTTATTATTTTTATTGTTTCATGAAAAGAATGACATAAAAATGAACAAATAAGGTCAGGAAAGTTCCACTGCAAACTACATGAAATTCTCACTCACTGTAGCTACAGTAAGGTCAGTCTAACAGGCATTAATCTGCCTTGCAGGTCAGTATAATGCAAGTAATAAAGTCCACTGACAGCATTTTGTGACAGAGATGGGTCAGGCCTTAAGGATTTTGCATCTTTACCTTCCCAAAAGATAACACCTAAGCTTAAAGTAAGCACATGTAAGTATTTGCAGTATGCACCCATTATTCTCATGGACAGAAATGACCCTTGTCTCTCTCCTGTTCATGCCTATTCTGCAGACTTGTCAGGAAAGATGCAGAAGAAGTAAAAATGCTTGAGATAGTCTTCTGCCCATACCATACAAAAATATGAGTTCTCTGATACTGAGAAGTATCTGATATACAGTCTTTAATGTCTATTGTGCACCTGCAATAGTTTACTAAGTAGAACTATAATAAAAATAAAAAAACCCCACAATTAAAAAACTAAAGCAGAATCACTTTTTTTAAAAAATCTTACCTTCGTAGTTAATACATAAGGAAACACTATGAACTAGGTACTATCAAAAAGTGTTGGAAACAAATGCTCTATTTTTCCCTCTATTCCATAATTTCCCCTCCAGAGTGTATCAAATCAGGTAAATGAAAATTATGTCCAGGGCACTGCACATTTTTTGTGTACACTTCCCAGTATTTTAGAGAAATACTGGAATATTTTATGCCTTATTGGGTCTCGGTTTGCATTTCCTTAACTAATCCTAGCATTCACACATGTATTTATAATAAATCAGTTTATATATCCCTAGTTAATATTTGCTTAGGGCTTATGTTGATTTCACAATACATGCAATTTTCTGGCTCCATCTTTATCTTCAAGGATTAGATTGAATTGAGCAGCCATGTAGTAATTTAGTTTTATCTTGTGCCTTACAGTTTTATGTTCTTGTAATAGCACTTCTCTATTTTATTTAATTAAATATATCTTATTTCACAATGACAACACTTTTATTTTTGAGTTTATTTGCTAAACAGCTGCCATTGTGGCAAGAATTTGTGGTGAGAGAACACTTAGAGACATTTAGAACAGAAATTGTTAAATGTAGAGGGGAGGAAAGGATTTGAATTTGGTGTAAGTGATTAAATTTAAATTGCTTTGGATTCAGTGGTTGGAAACTGAGGCTAAATAGCTATATTTGGATTACCTTTCATCTGTTTGTTTTTAGGGGGAAGGCAGGGGTTTTTTTTTGTTTTGGTTTGGGTTTTTTTTGGTTGGTTTGCTGTGGGGTTTTTTAATAGAGGAAGTGCTTTCTGAAAACAAATGTAGCTAAGTCTTTGCCAAGTTATGCTGAAAGGTTTGTGATGATGATTTTGCATCTCTGGCTTCACTTACATGAAAATAGAAGGTAAATGCCATTTATTTTTTCAACTCCATCATTTTAGCACTACCCGGTTAATTTTGATGCTGATGAGGGCAAGACTAATTGACAGTATACCCATAATAAAAAGCAATGGGTCTGAACACAAGGACTCAGAGTTTTTCCCACCTTCTTAGCTTAAATGAGCTAAATAGTTCTGATAAAACCAAATGTTGTGCAGGTGCATTGAGTCCCTGTTGCAGAGGATGTTAAATAGGTTTGATCCTAAATTGACTAGTATGTGCAAAGTGGATGCATTTTACTCACAGCGCTGGCAGCTTCTCCAGTAAATAGTCTGGCACTGTATAGAGTAAGCATGTCTAGCTTCAAGTCTTTTTTTGATCTGCAGCTGTGTGTGCTTATCTCCATTCTTAACAGAAACCACCAAGTAAAACAGATATTAAATTTCTAAAAGAGTATCTTGGGTTAGCCTCATCCCTTTGTCTTTGCAAAGTGCCTTTCCTCCTTGGGCAGATTCTTCTGAAATCATGATAAATATGGGACCTCTCTTAAACAAAAGGCTTCTTATAGCTGGGAACCCCCTTTTGGTAACTCTTTCTCTTGACAAACCTAATTTCACCTTTTCCTTTTGCTCTCCTCATACACCAGACACCCTCTCTCTGCCCTCAAATCCCTGCCAATAGCTTTCAAGGATAATACCTTTTCTCAGCACCAAGCATCTGCACCTGTGTGTTCTTATCAATTCCCCCACATATCCCACCAGTGTAAATTAAGCTCACAGATTTCAGAAGGGAACTGACTTCCACAGGTTTTGTAAGTTGTCCCTGATTCCAGTCAGAAGTAGGTTAACTCAGCTTCTCTGTGCTATTTGATTGGCACAAAGTAAATGTAATCCTTGACTTCATAGCACCATCTGCACTCAGACACTGCTGCCCAGGTAGTGTAAAAGCCTATTCCAGTACAGCTCAGTCCAGCTGTCATGTAGGTAAGGAGTCTGATCATCCAGCACATCCCTTTGTTCCAACTCAGTTCAGTTATACTTAAACCCATCCCCGTCTGAAAGACCCCTGATTTAATACAAAATGCTTTTTGCCCAGAAACATTAGCACATGGTTGTGGAGATACAATGCAGAGGTGTACAAATACATGAAAAATATGGAAAAGGTGAGCAAGAAACAGTATTTTACTATGTGTTCTTGACATGGCCAGAGAATGTTGAGACTCAGAGGTTTCAGTTTTTAAAAAAAATCAGTTATTTCTACTTTAAGTACATAGTTAAGCTGTAAAACTCTTGGTTATAGCAGGGCAATATTTTCCCATGGTGTTTTCAGAAAAAAGGAACCCATCTTTTATACTAGAACTGATTATAGGAAATATGCAAATAATTTTGGAAATTGCAGCCATGTTTGGTGCTGAATCATACCTTATCCAAATTTCTTTTCTACCACATAAAGAAGAAATAAAATGAGAAATGTGTGCTGCAGGTAACACTCTCTGTTTTCATGTAAGAGCCAATGCTTACTCTGAGGATGAATATATTTCCTTACACACAGTGCAGACTGGGATATGTCCTAAAGAGAATGATTAAAATCCTGGGACAGGAACAGTGAAAAAGATACAAAATATAATACAAAATATGTGCTTTTCATAGTTTTCTACTTTAAAAGTATACTAGGTTGACTCTAATGCTTTTAAAGATATTTGTAGTCCTGGATGCCTGCTTTTTAACAGCTCAGTATTTTTTCACTGTTGCACCATGGTAAGCTTACTTGGCTCATGTTTTGGCCTTGTTTTTAGGAATAAAATGTTTGTGAGCAGAATATGTTTTCTTTTGGGCTCTCATTCTTTCAAAGCAATGCCCAGCAGCAGTACAATCACAATATTATGTCTAACAATAATCATATGCAGTCATTTCCAATCACAGTGGCTACATGTAGAAGCAGCTATAGACTGTTGGAAATGTGAGGAAATGTCAAACCATATTAAGCTGTCTGGGAAGAAAAAGGAAGAGGTTCACAGCTTGATGAGGAAAATTAAAACCTTGCTGAACCGTGCTGAATACCTGAAAATATCAAAGAACAAAAGATAAATGGGGAAAAGCCTGAAAAAGTTATGAAATGTAAAAAGGAATAAGGTTCAGTAGAGTAATAAATTATATGTAATAGCAAAGAAAGTAAACTAGCAAAATCTCATGGCCTACAGAAAGCTGCCAATATGGATCTAATAACTGAAATCTAGAATGTTGTGTTCACCTTTAAATAACTTGAGTCAGAGTTAGACAAAGACAGGCCAGAGGGATTTGGGGGTGCAGTCCCACCCTTACAACATTTCTGTGCTACTGTATTGAAACTCAAGAGATTGGTTTAGACATCCCATTATTCCATTTGCAGTGAAGAGCTGGTATGCAGGTAGCAAGTTATGGCTGTTTGTGTTAGGTATTACACTTGGTGGTTTCTGTGGCAGAAGCCTGTGCATGGCAGCCTCAGATACTGGGAAATCTGATCCAGTCACCCCACTCATGAAGAAGGTGCTGTAACATAGCCACAAGTACAGTTGTGATTATCTAGGATGGTTTGTGTTCAGCTCTCTTGCAGAAAGAAAGCAATTCCCTTCTGGGTCATGAGTGAGCTCTGTATTGCACTGTGTTGGGTATCTGCCTTTTGCTGGACATCAGAATCATGATACTGGAACAGATAAATACAGAAACTATGCCAGCTGACATCCACATAACCTTATAGTTCAGGGTTTTGGAGAAAGGATTGGAATGGGATGTAAGCACATTGCCTGGCTCAAGACTGTTGGAGCAGACTGTGTTCACTGAGATTCATGCTGACTGTAGGAAGCAGAGAACACCTGCAGTGTAGGATATTCTGAATGCACTCATGGTGCCTTCACACAGGCTGGAAATGGCATACCACTCAAGGATCTTGTAAATTATTATAATCTTTATATCATTATGAGTCTACAAGAAATTCAACTCCAGAAAGCTGATGTGAAGTAAGGTTAAAATGCCTCCCCAAAAGAGGAAGGTCATCTATATCTGTCTGAAAAATTGAAAAACATGAAATAAAAGATGAACAGAGAAAAAAGCGTAAGTGAAACAAGATCATTTAATTTAGACAAGATTCTTAACACTGAGGAAGAGAAAACAGCTAACCATCAGGGAAAACTTCCTGCTTTTGAGAGACATTAAAGTGAGTCCAAATGAAACATTTGGGATGTTAAAAAAATGATTGAACAAAAAAGTGAGAAATGTATTTCATCGAACAATCCTCCAGTTGCAGGGCAATGAACTGGATGACCTAATAGCTCTATTCCATTCCTTACATCTATGATTCTGTGATTCTAAATACATATTCAGAATTCAACAAGAGGCAGTGAAACAGTAGAGACATTGAAGAACATAAGTGGAAAGTTAGTGACAGATGAGTTTGATTCTGCTGCAGGCCTAAATGAATTCCTACCTCATTATTCATTGTGGGGAGGTGGGGAGAAAAATTTAAAAAAAATAGGAAAGTAGCATCACCATGACTGAGAGACATTCTCCTGGAGGGGAAAGTAAAATGTTAAAAGGCTTTGCTACTGCACCGGAGAAGATAATAAGGCAATTAGGACTGTTACATTTGACAAAGCACCAGGCTCAGATGAATTGTGTCCCAGAATCCTGAAGGAAGTAACAAAGGAAATAAGAAAGCCTTCAGCAAAGGTTTTTGACAGGCCACTAAGGAGTACAGTCGTACCCAAGGACTTAAAGGGTACTAAAGTTATTCCCAGATTCAAGAAAGAACCAAGGGAAGATTCAGGGGACAAGTCCTCTAAGTCTCATTTCGGTTGAGAAAAAGATATTGGAAATATTGCTAAGGGACCATGTTGAAGTAATTTTAATGTAAAATTTAATACAAGTAACGGGGAAAATCATGAGAAATCTGCACAACACTTTAGAATGTTACAGGAGTTGTGGACCACAGTGAATAGACTGATCTTGTTCATACAGTTGTCAAGATGGTAAAAAAGACAGTGTATAAACTGTGGTATGAAGAGATGGGAGCAAATATTTTCAATTCAACTGGGCAGTGCCTTAAAGGTTGCCAAAGCAGATCTATTTTAGAAATGCAACATTACAGAAAAACATATAAAGGCTAAAGGGGAGAGATTCAGTAATTTATTCTAGTTGATATAGACATTTGAAGAGCTTGGTTACTGTAGTTACATCTACATTACAATCTCATGTAGACTGATCAAACCATAATAGCTCTAAACTAGCTAAGCTAAGTACTATAGCAGTGCAGTCAGGCAGCAGCGAGCCAGACTAGGCTGCAAAGCCTGACTGACTTCCAGGTAAACACTTCAGCCTGGTCCTGCCTACAATCAACTGCTGGCAGAACTGCATTACCCCAGCCAGGATTAACTAGCTTAAAGCTAGCTGAAGTGAGCTTGTGAAAGCACTGGTATCTGTAGACATGTTCCTAGACTACTTGCCCTCAATCTTTTCAAGCTTACAAGCTTAAAACAAAACCAACCAAAACAAAACCCAACCCTACTTAAATTCTTTTGATTTTTTTTTTTTTTGTCCGTAGATGTAAATTTGTAAAACAGAAATCCTGAGAACTGTATTGCCAAAATTGAAATAAGGCATTGAGACACACATGAATCCTGAGTCTACCAGATCTAGGCTGTCATTATCTGTAGTTTGTGACTGTGCTCACCCTTCTTCAGGAAACTCTCTTCACTTTCTATTCACCCTTTAATGACATTATTTGTCTCTCACCTCTTTCATTTTCTTTCCCACTTCCAGTTTTCCCTTCAGGAATCCCTTGGAAACCTAGACCTAATACCTGACCAAATCTGTAGCCATGGACAAGGTATAAAAACTCAAACATTTGGGCAACCAAATCTTTCTTACAGGATGTTATAGCCTTACAAATATGGAATATAAGATTATCTTATCTCGTTTGGGTTCTGTGGTTTATGCCACCAGGTAGCATGGAGTCTTTTAACAATTGGCAAGAGGAATGGTAAAGAAAATAGCATTTAACTTAAAGAGATCAGCTTAAAGAGCTTGATCTACTGAAGACAATAGGAGCCTTCCAAAGAATACAGGATGTTAGGTCAGGCAAAAGTGGAAAAAGATAATTTCTTCTGATCTAAGTCTTTATTCTAACCTCCTTTGCCACTGCAACAAATTTTTAATTGTCCAAAATGGGAATATGCCACTTCTGTGGCTTAGAAAGTCAAGATTTTTTGCAGCACATGACTTCACATTCAGTTTAACAATTTGTGCATACTGTCATGAGGTAAAAAGTTGGAGAAAAGTTAGAAATGTCAATGTTATTAACAGGAATTTTCTAATTAGTCTGATCAGGATATATTTCCCTCTTCGCATCTTTGAGTGCCTTTTTAGTTCATTTCTCAGAACTGCCTTCCTTCCCTTCCCTCCATCTCTTCCCCTCCTCATTTTTTCAAGTTGGTTGTCAGGTTGTTTGCTGTTTGCTTGGTTTTCAAGTAGGTGCCAGACATTTTAGTAGAGGGCTGACTCTAGGACTGCAAAAAAACCCAATTTCATTTCATTTATATGACTGTAAACACCTGTTCCAGATGGACAATTTAGGGGATTGTCTGGGATTTAGCTTTTGTGGCACTTTGCCCTGAACAGAGCAGAATATTTCTAAGAACTGTCTGAGCTGTGTCTTTTCATCCAGCACACACAAAAGGCCACCACCTGAAGGTAAAAGTGAAGTCAGCAGGGTCCCACTGGTGTGACTAAAAGCTCCATTTGGCCCAGAGCTTCCTTCACACTCACAAGGACAGGTGCTGCCTATGGATGCATATATGCCAGCTAAAGTTGTGCAGAAAAAAACAAGAAGGAAAAGAGGGAAAAAAAGATATATCCTAGTATTCTTGTGAGTTTTCATCTTTGTAGAAAAACCTGTGCCTTAGGATTATAAAAATAAAGTATGTAGCATGCAGAGGGATGACTAGGGGCCATGAAACCATCTGCAAATATTTGAAAGATTTTTGTGTTCCCCTTAGGCATGAAAGAAATTACTTCCTATGTTACCAGGGAAATTTACAAGAAATAGAGGTCAAAGTTTAAAAAGGGGAAACTTAAATTTTTGGGTACTGTTTCTGACACTGAGATTCTGTATAATTTTTAAAACTGAAGCAAAATCCCAGGCCGTAGGCAATGCAATACTTAAAACTTTTCTTGCCTGTTTTCACCAGAGTAACTCTGATTTTTTACTTATCTGGGAAGAGAGTTAGGAACCTTAAAAGAAAGGGTTTGGGGTTCAGTTTTCCTGGGAGTGGTCTAATGTGAGCATCCTAGAAAAACTGAGCAAAGCTCCAAGTCTATATTTTAGCTGATGTCCTTATAGCCTCACCTCACCACTCTTGCATTCTTGACTGCTCAAGCACTAAGTCATCAAGACCAGGAAGGTTTGGACACACTGGGAGTTTAATATTTGGAAGAGGTCAACTAAAGAAACTCTTCACATGTTAATGATGAAGGTACAGTAAAGTAATACATAGAAAACAAAGGAGAGAGAAGGAAATCGTACTAGTAAAATGAAAAAGTGCCAAAAGGCACAAGACAGTGGGGGATGCCCAAGTGGTCAAGCTGAAGCTTTTTTGAATGGGTATCTGATAACCAGTGGGTTTTCTATGTTGATGGTAAAGGCAGCTCATGGCTTGCAGGACAGGAATAACAAACGTGCAGGTAGTGAAAGGGAGATTTGTACTGCCAAAAAGTAAATAAATTTACAAGATCAAAAGCAAAATAAGTCAGCAAGATCAAACCACTCCCCAGAAATCATAGGACAGAATTTCCTTGCTCAGATAAGGAGATTGCCAGAGCTGTTGTACTGGCTGCATTAGTTTGATAGCAAAGACTAATAGATTCCAAAAGGACACGAAGGAGATTAAAAAAACCAAAACAAACAAACAAACAAACAAAAAAAAAACAACAAACCCACCAAACAAAAAACGAAAGAAACATAAACCAAAATAAAACAAAAATAAAACCAACCCCAAACAAGTAAACAAAGAAAACACGATAGAAAAACGACCCAAAACTCCCATGTTACTGGAAGACTGCATTTACAATAATCATAAACAACAGCTTTCTGGAGCCAGAAACCCAGATGACAGTAAGCATTCCCATGTGTTTTCAGGACCTGCTTCAAAATAAGACTATAGAAAAAAATCAGTCAGTAATAAAAATCAATCAAAAAAATTAATGGGGGGTGGGGGGAAGAGAAAAATCTGCAACAGTCATATTTACTTTTAAAGGGTGATTACAAAAACAAACAGTTAGTTGGAAAAAACATCGGGAGTATGTACCTACAGAAATTGTTTGCAAGTGGCACTAGGGAGTATTTAAAAACAATATACTAGAAGCTCAAGATAAACAAACAAAAAATCCAACTCCAGGGGGATCAGGAAAAAAACCTCTGTATGGATAAATAGTAAAGGAGTTTATTGGAAGTAAAAATCCCTCAGAAAATTGGATTTGTACCTACTTAAGAAAAATAGAAAAAATATATAAGCCTTGGGAAGGTGAATATAGAATTGTAATAAGACAGGCAGAAAAGATTTGAAAGAACAACCTGTTAAAGGCACAGAAGTTAATCATAAGACATGCCAGAAGTGGGAAGTTTACTAGTGATTACCAGTGGGTGATCAATGTGCATCAAATAGCATTCAGGAAGCACAAAGTCAGATGGTCTGTATGGAAAATAAGCCTAAAAAACTATCTCTGACTGGACAATGACAGATGTTTCAGAAAAAAGAAAAAGAAAAAAAACCAACAACAAATAAATTGAAAATTAACCATTTGCTGGGGTCCTCAATGTGAGATTGCTGAACTAATAGCAGTTCTATCCTATCCCTTTATTGTTTCCATAGCAGAGAAACAGGAGGTGGCAAATCATCCAGCAGTCTTTAACAGAGGTTTCAGAGTGATCAGGCGTACAACTGACAAGTAACAAGTATTCTGGAACTTTGGAAAAACTAAGAAAGAGAAACAAAAATCATGACAGTGATAAATATGACATGCAGAGGAAATGTCAACGTAATTCCTGTGTAGATAAGCTGTGTTTCAGAAGGAATTCTTTGTGGATGCCTAAAAGAACACAGAAAACAATGATCCAATCTGTGCAGCACTCTTTGATTTCCAAAAGCCATTAGCACGATCCTTCACAAAAGCCTCTTAGAGAAACTGAGTTGTCTGGGTAAGGGGGAAGGTCCTCTTATGAATTAATATACAGAGTAAGACAAGAAACAAAAGGTAGGAATAAATAGTTAGTCCTCACAATGGAGAAAGATTACTAGAAAGCCTGTGCTATTCAGCATGTAAAAAAATGATCTGGAAAAGGTGGTAAATAAGGAGGTAAAAAAGACTGGGGATGATACAAAATTATTCAGGATAGTTAAATCTAAAGCTGACTGTGAGGACTTGCACAAGGAGCTCATGGCACTGAATGAATAGGCAATAAAATGGAAGATGAAATTCAGTGTTGATAAGTGCCCATAGGAAAAAATAGCCCTAACTATACATACACAGTGATGGGCTGTAAATAAGCCATTATCACTCAGGAAAGAGATCTTAGAGTTACTGTGGATAGTTCTCTGAAAACATCAACTCGCTGCTCAGCAGCAGTCAAAAATGCAATAGAATGGTAGGAATTATTGGGAAAAGAAAAGAGAACAAAACAGAAATCATTTTTATGTTTCTATGTAAATGCACACTGTGCTTGCATCTCGAATGCTGTGCACAGTTTCAGCCACCCAACTAAAAGAGATTACATCAGGGCTTGAAAAGATACAGAAAAAGGGAAAAAAGGCAATTACAAGTATAGTCTGTCTCTTCCACAAGAACAGACTGAGCTGATTTAGATGTGGGTAAGAAACGAGACAGTTTTTGAGTGAAAAGGGTGAAAAGGGTGACACACAAATTACAGAGGTATCAGTGAAATGATTAAGCAACAAGATTAACAAAAACCAAAATTCCTTCTTTTATACGTGGCATGCAAATAAACTTCATCCTCTTTATCACAAGATGAAGTTGAGAAGCAATTTTTATAAATATATGTTTTTAAAATAAATTTGTGAAATTAACAGGTCCAGTGGTCTGAAAGAAAATTCCACTTCAGAAACCCCCTCACACATTTGCTGTGCCGGCAGGTGATATATTGGGGAATGCACTGCTTCATAGAGGTGTTGAGTTCCTATGGTCATCCCTGAGCAGTCACTACAGGGTTATGTTGCAAATAAGAAAAACAGCTTAATGGACCATTGATCTGAGTCTGAATCACTCTTACATTAGAGGAGACAGAAAATGCTTCCCCCAAGGCTGGTCTGCAATGTGGTGGTTAAGACACTGTGCTGGAAATGAGAAATTGTGGGTTGAAAACCCATCAAGGAGAGAAAGGTCCAGACTGCAGGTCCCCCCTGCACAGAACCAAACATATCCACCCGTGCCAGCAGGGACATCAAAAGGACTGAGCACTCTTTGGCCTCCCTTGTGGAGAAGTGGAGATTAATGACACTCCTAAATCTGGGCTACAACTAAACACAGATATAAAGTGGTGCCTTTCCTCCACTGTCCATAAAAGATGTTTACAAGGAACCCACTGAGTCTTAGAAGTGTAGAAATTGCTGAAGAAAAGGCAGCCCACATTGCTGCCTGGGTTTTGGATGCTATCTCTACCAGCAGGCTATCTGCATTTTTGGGGACAGTGCTGCAGTGCATGGATAAATGAAACACACTAGCACACAGACCTCCCTCTTTTGATTTAATACAGGCAGCAGAAGTGGGCTGCTACCCTGCATGTAGCTGAGCTAACAGACAGAAGAACATGCATCTCTCTGCCCTGTTTTTGAACAGCAGAACAGAGTAGTGCCGGGAGGCAGAGCCCTCTGTTTTTCCTGGGTCCTGGGTACAATTATGTTGTATCCCCAGACTTCTTCTCACATGTTCTCCCTGCCTCCAGTTTGGCCTTCCTCAACATATGGAAAATTGTCCCCTCCTGTACTAGCTTGGTTGACTCCTCATCCTCCCGATCTAAGAGGGGAAAAAAGCCAATTTGAACAAATCCAAACAAAACAAAACAAACAAAAACCCAAACAAACAAACAAAAACACAAAAACCAAACCAAACCAAACCAACAAACAAAAAGAGGGAAAGAGAAAGCTAAACAGGCTATACCTCTTTCACAATGTCAGAGCATTAGGAAAATCAGCATCAAAATCACAGGAAGCAACATTAGCAAGAACAGTGTTTCACCATCATATATCTCTTCTTTACATTTAAGCAGATCAGAATTTTTCTTTTCACAAAATCCTGTCTCCAACCCCAGCAGCAGCATGATCAGAAAGATGTAGATGTGCATTGCCTGAACCTTCCCTTTAAGATTTCGTCTATTCTTCTTAACCTGTTGGACCTCCTGCCAAAACTGTACATGAAGCTGCACCAGAGACAAAATCTGCATATAATTTCTCTGCAAAGCTGGCAGGGAAAGTCTGAGGATACAAATAAGCACTGTCAAAGGAAAAAAAAAAAAGAAAAAAAAATCCACACAAACAGAGTGTGGATTTGCCTTTGCATGCTTCTGCAAGGCAGCACACAGGATCAGCTACTGTTTTGCAAGAAAAGCTTTCATATATAATATAAGATCAGAGATCTCTGGGGATAAGTTACACCTCATTACATTTTCAATACCATGATCCCTCTGAGACACTACCTTGTAGTGTCTAAAATAGCCCAAGTGTTTAAGTTCAACAGTGTTCCTTGGTAGGCCACTTCATGCATTTATATTCTTTTGAATAAAAAAGTGTTTCCTTACATCTCCTCTGAATGTTGGTGGTGTTTTTTTTCCTTTTTAATTTCCATTTTTACTTCCTTTGCTTTGTTTTCTGTGCATGACTGAAAATATTAACATGGCTTGACAGTCTGTACCTTTTAGACTTTAAACTTCCCCCTCACTCTCCCTAATTCTAGGCTACTGTAGATTTATGGGGTTTTTATCCTGCATTTGTATCATAGTTCATTTCTCAGTAGTAATAGAATTGGTTTCCTTATCCTTGTTTTGAAGTATTACAAAATTCTTATACTACAGTGGCCAAAACCACAAAATAATAGTTCAACAACAAGCATACTGGAATCATAGTATTTCACTCAAGTATTCTCTTTTTTCCAATACCATTCCTCTCCCTTCATGAAGCTGGAAACCAGCCTGTTTCCTATGGATGTAATTTAAAAACAAATAAAACTTTTATGTTGGGAAATATAGTTTTGCACAGTTATGCAAAAAAAAAAAAAAAGGTCTCACATCTAGGAACATACATTTATATTGTGATTTTATAATCACATCCTACACCTATGTGGTGCTTTGGATCTAATACAGACTATAAAAAGTGCATAATGGCTTATTTTCTTTTCTGTCGAGGCCAATGATTGATGAGGTACCACACTTTTTATAGTGGTCTCATGAGCAGAGAGAAGCACATTGAGCTCCCCACTCCATCTCCCGGTACTCTTGGCAGCCCCACGCACTGTGGGGAGCCCCCAGTGCAACTCCCCTCCCCATCCACCAGCATGACCCACTGCCCTGGAAAGGGCCCTCTCCTCTCTCCATCCCTGCAGCTGCAGAGACAACAAATCTGGCTTAGTCATAGCCAGGGAATGTGGACATTAGAGTCACAGCCTTGTCTTTGAGCAGAGCTGTGGGACATCTACAGAGTAATTGTGCTGAGGTCTTTAAAAGTCACCTCTGCTGGGATATGTTCTGACATGTGGAAAAACCTCTTGTGCTTTAATCACTGCTTACTACACTAATGTTAATCACATTTTGTTGCATTCTTATCCCTTATCTCTCTGTTCTATCCGTCTTTTTCCTCAACTCACAGATAAAGCCCTAAGGTCTTTTGGGGAAGATGTCACCTTTCTCATGCATTGCCTAGAATTACACATCCCGGGTTCCTTGATTTGGATCATTGGTGGATAAGAGTGCATGAATGATGTGAGCAATCAACAAGTTAGACTGAGTTAAGGTAAAATGCTTCTCCCTTACACTTGAAAAAATATCTGAGTAGTAGTTTGGACAGATTAGTGATAAAAAAATGCAGTTTTGGACTATGCTGAAACTAAAGATTAATTTAGTAAGTGGTTCCAACTCAGCTGAAAACAGGCACTGTTTTCTGAAAATGTCAGTATGATTCATTTTAATGTTCTCCAAATATTTCTCTTTTTTAGGCCAGATTAGCCATAGGCTTTAGATGGCTTTCACAAGGACAGTAAGGACTGAATAAGACTTTATATCCTCTACTATACTATTAAGGTACCCATTTAAGCTGCCTCCCAACCTGAATCAATGAGCTTTTCCGTTTATCACCTTCATGATTAAATGCAAGTCAAAACTGAAATTGGAATATTCTCTATCTCTCCAATTCTATTTACTTAAAGTAGTTATTCAATGAAGCAAGGAATGGAGCAATTCTCCCCTTTTCAGTTTCTTTTCCCACGTAGTCAATTCAGGTCAATGCAAACATTAAAATATATTGTTTTGGTTAGTTTTAAGCACTGAACTAAAGTACTCTTGCTTCAGCGCAGAATACTAGCTATGTTTTAAAGGAGTAATATACCCTCTCAAAATTGGAGCCATATCCCAAAAAGTCATCAGTCCACAAGTTTTATAATATGTATATATAACAAGTTTTATATATGTATATACATATATATATATACATACGCAAACTCAGAATGGGTGTGAGATAGTGATATTATAGCTGGTAGGTTGAATGGATGAGTTTTTAATCAATGTTTTGAAAGGAGAGAGAGCATTAATAATAAGGGGACTGAGTCTCTGTTGAGATCATATAAAATTCAGTGTTTCTACAACTTGCTAAACCATTTTGCTCCACTGACAATCACTTAGAAAGCAAAGAAAAAAAAGTTGTATTTGAACTTTAAAAAAAATCTCAAAGCCTATCCTGTAATATGCTTCATAATTTGTTTGCTGCATTACATGACAGTTGCATGTTCCAACGAAATTGCACTTACACAGTAGGTCTCATGTCTTCTCCAAAAGCCCCCTAAACACAATACATTTCAGAAATGGTTTGCCTCTAGATGGTCAGAGTCAGAAAGATGATTCTGTCAATGGAGTAAGTGTGAAGCTGCTTTTGACCTTAATCTGAGGGCAGTGAAATGCATTTTTATTCTTTTTAAAGTAGTGCGTGTGAGCAGCTGGGGGGAGTGGGGGAATGGCAAGAAAAAAAAAAGACAAAATTTAGGTATGGTTTGCAAGAAGAGGGTTATTTCATTGGTGTGTTAAATTTATCACCTAACTGCAGCAGTTGGAAAAAACAAGCATGTTTTAAGTACGCTTTTCCAGTTTTGAACCAGAGACACCAGCCTTCCAGCTAAATACAGGTAGAGAACAACTGTTTTGAGTTTAATTTGATTTTATTAACCAGTTAAAACCATTGAGAGAGAAACAGTTGGTACCTGTGGAGCAGGAAAAGGAGGCACAATAACTACTGAACATTATATATTCAGAACAGTGGTTCCTGAACTTCTATTTAGCTTGAAAGTTCCTCCTAATAAAAAATACTATCTTTCTTACAAAACTTTAATTGATTGTAGCCTTAAACAATCATGCCTATGATGACATTGTTATTTTAACCAAGCAAACAAGTGAGGTCTGTGTATCTGCAGTGCAGGTTCAGCAGAGGGTATTTCTGTGAGCATTCATGTGTGCATTTCACAAGTGAGGTGATTTAACATTTCCAAACTCCAGCTAAACCCTTATAGAAAGGTACACTTATCATTAAGTACACTTTAAAGCATATATTACTAATTACATCCTTTCTACAGGATTCTAGACAGAAATGTAATAATAACCTTTTTCGTCTCCAACCCATAGAAGTCTAACTTTCTCATTTAAAGACATTAGAGTT
The DNA here is from genome assembly GCA_035222235.1 of Margarornis squamiger. Lineage (NCBI taxonomy): Eukaryota > Metazoa > Chordata > Aves > Passeriformes > Furnariidae > Margarornis > Margarornis squamiger. The sequence goes on from JAWWTY010000106.1 coordinate 108,175,880, forward strand.
TGTACCCTTAAGTACAATTGCACCTGGAATTGAAATGGTTGTGACGGTACTTGTGATTCTGGTTCTCAGGAACTTCTGTAATCATGTCATATACCATAATGGCCAGGACACAGAGGATCCTCTGAGCCCCATCAGTTGAAACTGTTTTACCTGGAATGGTAGAACTTGGAATTCTCTGGAAAAACACATAAAGGAAGGCGACTCTACAACCCAATGCGAGAATCATTTTCTGGGAGAGATGCATAGTTTCCTGCCTCTTCTTTATTAGCAAATAAATATTTTTTTATAAAAATAAAGTCCTCCCTGCAGCTGGAATTAGAAAGCTGGAGTCTTGCAGTCCATGATAATTGGTGGTCTCTCTGCACCATGAATTGTTTTCGCGGCACACTAAGCCTAAACCTGCAGTATTAGCATGTAGATGGAGATACCCGTGAACTGAATAGTTGGACTCATGCCACCATCACATTCTACATAAACCACTGAACTGTGTTCTTATTTTAATGTGTTCAGCCACAACTCATGGCCTCTAGGGAAAACTCTTCAATCCCATTAGCTATCCAAGTCCCACTGGAAGCCACTATCCTTGAAGAAATTACTTCATCTTACCTCAGCTGTGTAACTCCTGCAGCATCTTCAGATCCCACTACCAGCTTGTGACCAAAATTCTGTGAGTAACAGTAAAGGCTAATTTCAAGACAATGACTGATATCAATGATTGTCCAAGCAAAAAGTGTTTATTCTCAGTCTCCCGCTGTGGATAATTCACTTGTTCTTCCTCTGCTTCTTCATTTTCCCCATCCCAATTAAATAACCAACCTGGTGCAAAAAGCAATTTTGATTTTTTTTATTTTACTGACTAAATGAAAATGGGTTTAATTAGAGCATCCAGTACATGCCATAAACAGGACAGGCACATCTGAGACAGCTGCAGCAATAACTCCGTATATTAATATTTCAGAAATCTCTAGGAGTGGGTAAATACACTGCCCTTCACTACAACAATTATTTTTTAATAGCTTACTTCATCAAATGAAATGTAAAGGGTAAATGGGAAAATATATATTGTAGTGCAAGGGATTAGTGTTTGTCTGTTACAAAAATTGACTTAAATCCCCCAGTTCAGCTGACAAAACAATTCACATGGCCCTGCTTCAGAGTTTGAAAGGAAGCCATTAAAAGAATTGCAATATTCCCCTGAATTTACAACCCAGCACACATCTCAGCATGTTTTGCAAGTAACATTATCTCTACTTTAAATACAGGGAAACAGTGTCTATAACAAATTAGAGAAAGCAGTGCAGAGCTTCTCAAACTGTTGCCAGCCCAAGCCAAAATAGAATTCATGATCAGGTTGCCTTACTTGAGAAACACACAAAACACTGCAGCTACACAGATTTCAGGTGCAAGCTCTGGGCAAAGACCGCTCGAGTTTTTCTGCACCATTTTGCTTAGCATTAACAGTCTCCAGTTAGCTCAGGCAGAACCATCTCACGTAGATGAGTCTCCATCTACCAGCTAACCATGCCACCCACACCAGAGGGCAACCACAGCCTCAAGGGAGATATCAGACTCTGTGACATGAACTCAAACCTTCTGAATCCCAAGAAATCACTGAATACTTCTGAATTCTGAACAAAAATCTGAGTTTCCTCTTGGTTCAGAAAACTCTGCAGGTTCTAAAACCTTGATATCTTCCCATGACATAGCTGTGAAAAGATGGTGCTGGTTGTCTCTGGTGCCTCCAGGGATGGAGGGGGGTGATTAACATGAAGGAGAGGGTACTGGTGAAACAGGCAACAGCTGCAGAGAGAGAGACAGGAGCTCAGCGTGGAGCAGGCGTGGGAGAGGAAATGTATTTAAACTAAACTGCTGAATCTTCTGAGAGCTGTTTCTTCTTTTCCTGAAACTGCCACCACTGCTGAGCAAATTCATCAGCTGAGTGACTAATGGGAGACACCCTGAGAGGCAGAGGTACAACTGAGCCAAAACTGCTTCCCATAAAGCCCTATTCAGTGCCTGTTTGTCTCATTTATTACCGCATAAAATATCCTTCATGGGAAAGTGACTGACAATTATACTTTCTCCATATATCTTTGCATCCTACATCGTCTTGACGAAAATAGGTAGCCTCTGTCTCCATCCCCCTTCCTTCAAAACCATCTCCTTTCTTTTTTCAATTACTTAGTGAAAGAAAATGTCACTCTCCTGAATTTTTCATATCATTCTTTCTAAGGGAATCACTTCTTATTTTTTTCCTGCAAATCCAAAACATAGCCCCATATGTGCTACTAAAAAGAAAATTAACTCTATCCCAGCCAATACCAGCACACCTTGGAAGTGATGTCAGCATCAAGTGGAGCACAAATCCACAGCCAGCAATCTCAGTTCTCAGAAAAAAGGGGAGAAGCAGGAGGAGCAGATGAGAGACTGAAGTGCCTTCTGTTGCCATAGAAATCAGGTAACGAGTGACCTCATCTCCTGATTTTGGTCCCAGAGCAGGGAGTTTCCAGGCCTGTGAAGGGAGGACTAGGCCAGTGAAATTGGCTTAATGGTGCCTCCTGTTACTTGAGGTTTTAAACCTCTGAGAGGGCACAATGAGCAGACAGGTATTTTGTTCTCAGGATAGGAAACAGGCACACTATTTGCTCTCTTCAAACATCTTTCCCTTTTCTTTCTGTTGCTGCTTGTGACCTGCTGTATTTCCACTGTGCTCCCTCTTTTGAACTTAAGTTTCCAATGGCTTTTGCCTCTCTCTGATCTTCTCCTTTTAGAGTCTATCTTATCTACATCACTCAGTTTCGTACGTTTTATTTTGGGTTTTGGTGAGAACAGGAGCCAAGGTGATGTACTAGACAAGTCACTGCACTTAGGTTTGGAAGACTAGAATTAACTCAGGCTCAGGTCCCGAACAACAGCAAATTATTTCATCTCCCTGACGTTTCCCTGTCTGTTCATCCAGGTCTGTGAGCTGCACCAAGCAGGGACAGGCATCTATTGTCTGTGTCTGTAGCATCATTAGGAAAAGGTCTGAATTGCACTCACTGTCTGTAGGCACCATGCAATCAAATCAGACATGCCATCAAATGACCCAAAAAGACAGTTTTCCCTGGGTAGTACCTACATGTTTCTTCAGAAAGTGCACACTATTTGAACTTCAAGGAATATTATACTTTCTTAATGACTACATGACCCCCAAAAGCCCTCTCTCCAATTTGCTTTTTATCTCTGGCCATATCTGTACCTCACCAGAAACTCAAGGTAGTGCCCATGGAGAAAGCAAGATAGGCATCCAGTTTAATAGACCATGACTGCAAGCTTCAAAATTAAAATCTCAAACATTCATAGTAACCTGTAGTAAATAAACTCCTCATTGCAGATACCTGGGTAAACAAGCTGGGTGCTTGTTTTTTTGGGTGTGATGAGCCTGGCAGGACACACAAGTGAGCAGCACTTTGTACACCCAGCTACGCAGCAAGGCTTATTAGCTAGGACCCAACCCAACACTTTATTCACATGGGTTTCAGTCAGCTTTGAATGCAAGGAGAGCTTGTTTGCTTCCTCCTGCAAAACACAGTGTCAAAAGATTTACAGTCACCTGGTACTACAGAAGGAGTTCATGAGCTGGTCCCTGGTGAGTTAATATGACAGTACATTAGTTTCAAGCAAGAAAATGGTGGACAACTTGAAATTTGGGAGGGAGGAAAAAAAAAAACTTAAAGAAACCTTCCAATTAAATTATGCAAATGTGAGAGGAAGTTAAATATTTAGATTTTTAAGGATATCTTCAAAATACTTCCCCTGAGGATAGTAGAATCTGTACTAAAGGGCCTAGCAAATATATTAATTTAACAGAAGATTTCTTGGATTGAATGCAGTACACATTTAAATGGGCTGTGACAAGTAATTCAGGAGTTTCAGTGTACCATATGACATATTTTATTTTTTTTATTACCACTGACATGTCAAAAGATTTGAGGAAAACATTTTTTTAGTAAGCACAGCTGCTATCAATTTGGATAATGATAGTCCATCACCATTTTTTGTGTGTACAAACAAAGGAAGTGAATGCTCTTGCAAAACAGGGAGTCTGTATAATTCCCATTCATAAACCATTTGCAGACTGCAGAGGGTCAAGACAAAATTATTATTTCAGTTGCTGGCCTCAGCAGTACAGATGCAAAAATAGAATATTTTTTCTGGTCTTGGTAAGTTTAATTTCTGTGAACTCTGTCCCCATGATATCGTATACAAATAATAAATAGACACCCCCAGAGTTCCTATCACAGTAACAGCATATCCTGCCGGGGATTCCATTCGCTGTATATTTTCACTGCTCTACTTTCTATATCCTCCTATTTCTGGCGTTTCTGGTCTGTCGGCCCAAGATCAATGATGTTCCTGCACAATTGTTCATAGTGGCTTCTCGCTAAAAATGTAGCTGGGTAAGCTAATTTTATTTCTTTCCTTCTTCATTATTCTGCAGTGAGGGTTTAAGTGTAAGATGCTTCGTCTATCTCCATACCTGTAGGTAGTAAATTATAAGGCTAATGGTAAGAAAATGTGAATATTTATGACACTTCCTCATTAGCACAAAAGTTGAACTGGATTTCCCATGGCTCAATTGAATTACTTAAGCCTTATTTTAACAGGCAATTGTTTATTTATGCAATTGCCTTGTGGAACTTTTGGCTAGTTGAAACTCTCATAAAGGAAAATACTTGCAAGAAATACTATTTTCCTTCTATTCCTTTTCACATGCAGAAAACCCTCAACAACTATGTTACCGATGATAAGGGTTTGATCTCTTAGTTTGATTACAAACAATATTTTTTTTTATCTGTATTTTAGAGAAAATCTATCCAAGATTTGTATCAGAATAAATTCTCAATCTTCCAACAGCTGGAATAAGTCACCTCAACCTTCCTGCCACAATTTCCAAGAGGAGACTGTAGGTGGTGGAAAACCTCTCCCCTACTCGGTTTTTAAAATTTAGTTCAAAAACTTTCATACCGAACATGCTAAAAAGTGAATACAAATTGAGTAGAAGAGAAATTCAGCTTAATCCACTATGTAATACACCTCTGGGTTTTTTTCCTAAACCAAAATGTTTCTTCGCAATTACTTTTTTTCCTTGGAGTCCTTCTTTTCACAGAAGTCACAGATGACCTATCTGACAAACACCTATTTTTAACCATGCTGAGCTCAGTCTGTTTGTCAAACAGGCCCAGGAGAGAAATCTCCAATGTATCCTTCTGCATGGGAAAAGTAGACTATGACATTTAAAATATTGCCACTTCTAATGAAGCATAACTCAGCCTACAACAAGCATCTAGGGGCATAAATATACAGAAGTAGAGATCTCTTAAGTTTTGAAGCATCTTCCTGTTCAGGTGACCATGTCATGGAATCTCATTAAAAATGTAATAAATTCCATTATGAAATTATTTAGAATTTTCCTTCTCATTGCTCCTACGGGAAGGCTACTTCAGAACTTAATACCTCTGGTGGTTAAAATCTATCTGTTAATATCCAGATTAAATTTATCTAGGCCCCATGAGAACTTATTTGTCTTTTAAGCAACTTTGGGCTTCAGTTTTAGTTTCTTTTAGGTGTGGATGTAACCTTTATTTTGATCCGCTATAGAACTGAGAAAAATTCCAGACAGAGAGTCATTGTGGTAGTTTTTGATGTCAATATACTTCTCTGCAATAGTTGAAAATGGTTTTTTCCTGATCCATGCAATGAATGCATTTAATGTTTTGATGGATTCATGCCACATTCATGTTCATTCCGTCATTCTAAAATACTCTTGTGCTCCCGGGATCTTTCTTTGTTTTGCTGATTCTTGTTGATAGGCCTCTAGTTTTCCAAAAAAAAAAATTCTTAATACAAGTTCTGGTAGACTTATAACTTTTATTTATGTTGTACACATATAGTCAGACCATTTCTTGAGACTAAATGTCTCAAGGTCACCCAGTTCTTTCTGAGATTTTTATCTTCCTCTATATTGAAACATCTCTTTCTTGTCATCATTCCATTTTTAAAAACCTATACATTTTTTCACAGACAACATTAGTTAAAATATTAAATAAAATTAATCTGAAAACCAGTCCACAAGGAACATCAACAGCAGTTTCTCTTGAGACCACTATGTTCTCCTTCAGCACAACCAAATGCCATTTTATTTGAATGCCTCAGAAATTGCTCTGTTATCGTTTATTCAGTTTAACTAATAATTTTCAAACAGTGCTTTTATCCAAACAAATTTTAACTGCCTGCAGGTTCCTTCTGCTTCCTCCCTGGCTACAATGGCAACAGAGAGAGGCTACACAATTACCTCTGAATAGACATCTAATTTCTGGATGGATGAAGTTAAGTGAGACGAAGATAATCCTATTATCTGAAATTCTGTTATCCCAGTCAGACAGAGCAGTCAGGTTGTATCCTTTTTGTCTATAAAAGTATATGTTCTTCTTATCTATACAACAAGACCTGTTTATGAAAGTGATTTTGCCATAGAATGAGAAATAGTAAACTAGCTTGTCCAGTACCATGCAAAATCCCAGCCACTGGTAGCTCAACAAAGGAAATATTCATAATATGAAACCAGGTAACAAAAATGTAGGGAACTACAGTTTTTATATTTTTTTTAGTGAGCATTATTTTAAATCTACTCCTATTTTTTCATTACAAAAATGTCATTTTTTGCTTCTCTGAGAAATATTTGGGAATGCATTATTTGCTTGTAACCATTACCAAAATTATTATTTTATGCACAGATTTCATGTTGGGTTTTTTGTTTTTTTTTTAAATTATCATTATCATTATTTGGATAACAATCAAAATGAGTCAAAAGTCTCAGACACATAAGTCTTTTATCCTTGCTTCTAAGCCAAACAACTACCATATATTATGAGATTTTTCTCACTAAATTTATTTCTTTACAAACATCTCTATGATTTAACACAGAGAGAGGGACTTCATACCTTTCAAATTAAAAACAAGAGAAAAATATGCAGTGTAGACACTAAAGTGACACTAGAATTTAGATATTTAGAGACACTAAAATTGCATCTAGGCAAAAATATTATACATATTATGGTCATTTAAAAGTTTTGACAATCAATTTACTGTGAGGACCAAGTTATTATGCATTGCCGATGCCACAAGATCTATCCATATGCATGCACTTAGTCGGTGATAAAGGAAATTTTTTCATTCAGCTTAGCCCAAAAGTGCAAGAAAGCAGCAGGAAACCTTTTTCCTTCAAGAGACATCACATCCTATCTATACTACATACTTCATATCTAATGAACCTTGTTATATTATCTAGCTCAGAAACACCAGCTGTGATCCTAAGGTTTAATTTTTTTCATGTATTCTTATTTTTGAAGGAATGCTTTCTTTAATGTCTGAAAGAAATAATTAAAGAGTAACTGTTGAATATGATTCAGAAAAAAAAAATAAGAATTAATCATTACTTCTTAAATTCACTTTATTCAAATAAAGGAAGCACAATGTTTTTAAAGCAACTGGGTTCAATTAATTTACACTGACCTTAAGACTTGCCCAAACACAGAGGTACGGATCCAGGAATATCAGCTTTGATTACGTAAGCAGATAAATGTGGATTAGTAATTTCCACCTTGAGGTTTCAAAATGCTGGTCTAAATTCAAGGGCATTATTGTAAAAGGATCCCAAAGGTATTAATCCCCAAAGCTCAGAATAATTTCTGCTGCTATGCCTAATATTAAAATAGATACTATTGCTGCTTCTACTATTACTATAAATAATTGAAGAGAGAAAAATAGTCTAAGCTTCAGCACTAATGTTTGATTGTCCAGAGCATTTAACTCTCATCACGTTTTTGTAGGCTAGCCCTCTTCCAAATAGTGTGCAAGCATTGATCAGAGAGTTACACATGAGGGAGGGAATTTATTTGTAGGCAATAAAAGCAAAACTGCACCAAGTTTGACTCCTTTTCCCTTCAGAATTTACCACTTGTCCCCTGCAGACTTTGCATCGACAGATATTTCCACATGACCCCATGCTACAAACTAGGACATGCAACACTTATTTTTCTGTTATGAAAATATCATTCTGATGGTATGCAACACAACTCTTCTATAGTTTCAGACACTTTCAAGCAGCAGTGACTTTTATGTTTTCTGCTTCTTTTGGTCTCAATGGAAAATATTGTGGTGGACTTGGAGGTGGGGGAGGGCGGTGAAAAACACAGGAGAGAGTTAAGAAAAAGGTAGCATGCAGGGGAAAAAAAGAACATTACATGTTATTTGGGGATTTTATTCTCAAGAAAATAGTAACAAGAGAAGACTATTTAGTTGTTACTGGAAAACAGAAAACAGTTCATTACCTTGCAAAGGACCTTGAAGTTTTCTCTTACATAGCACCTTTCACACTCAGCCTGAGTTGTCATATACCTGTCTCTGCAAGTTTAGGGAGAGCCAGTAAAATCTGTAAGAGCTGCACAAATGCATGAGAACTCTGTAGCACATTTACTGAACTTGTTTTTAAAGCAATAAATCTGTTTCCACCAATGTCATCATAAAGAGTTGGGCTGAAGTACACACTCATACAACGAGATCTCACCATTCACATCTTGAAAAACACTCCATAATACTGACTGTTGGGACCTTCTAACATGCTTCTAAACATGTCTTTCACGCTCTCCTCAAATTGTCTCCTGCCCATTCCTTCAGCCTTGGGGGTAATCATAGAAATACCTTCTGAGATCTGCTATGTAGGTACAGTGTGCCTCCTTTGTGGCACAGACCTACCAACCTGCCTTGGTGTTGCTACGCTCACCATCGACACTTAGTAGAAAAGAAAAATAAGACTTGAGAAGACCTTTCCAAAATATATACAATTCTGGTAACAATGGACCCCACTGACTCACAAGAGCTGTCTCTGCAGTGCTCTGTCACTCCATCAGTTTGAATTCCATTGTATTCTTGTAAGTAGGTGCCAAAATTTCAAATGGAGCCTAAAGACTCTGCAGTTTTAACAAAGCATGATGGATTCCTAGGCTGTATCGAAAACACTAAACAAAATAGGGCCAAGGACTGTTCTCTGCTTTGTGGTCCATTGGTAGATTGGCTGCACCTGTGCTGCTGAAGAATCAGCCCTGGGTTCACTCTGGTCCCTGTGTGGTGCCCAATTGGCTGTAGGGCATAAATAGAAGCTTTAACTGAGGGGCAAATGAAACACCCTCTTCTTGACTCCTGGTCCTCTGTGTGATGCTAACATGTTCCCTCCTCCCACTCCATTCCCTCCAGAAGTGGAGTCATCCCTGAACTTAGCCTCGTTTCAGAAGGTAAGCTACAGCTACCGTGAGAATGTGCCATTGGCTATCTGGACCTCTTCAAGTAAACTGGGAAAGGATTACCTAAGCAGATGATGAAAAGGGCACAAAAAAGGGTCAGAAGGGGATAGTAGGAGATTTTACCTGTGTAGATAGAGAGCAAAATAGAATCTATAAAGTGAAAGAAATAATGCTATAGGTATAAGGAGTCTGATTAATAAACACCCCATGATAAATTTGTATGTGTGTGACCCTTCACACTGTTCCAGGAAGCTGTCTTAGCAGTAGGTTGTTAGACCTTTATCTTTAGCCTTCATTTTACAAGAACAATATTTGTTATAAACAGCTAGAATACTCTTAGCAGTTGACTATTTTGTTATCTAGGGCGCCAATATGCAAGTTGACCAGACTGTACAACTCAATCTGAAGAACACACCTGAACTTGCACAATTTTTATCCATTGTATTTTAGTGTCATAGAGAAGTTCAGATAAACCCATTTTTTACTGAAGATCTCCACAGCTTGAAACTCTTTCTCATTAAACCCCTTTTTTTCTCTTTATAACTTTTTTTATAGTGGAAATTCTAGGCAGAGACCCAAATTGTGCATTTGTGACTATCCTGAACACAATGGCTGACCTCAACATATCTCCTTCTGTGAGATTTTCTCCTGTAGAGCTCCCAGAAGAAAGTAATACAATCTACTGCAATCAGTAACAGCAAGGTGTTTCGTTTCTGTGGCACATTTTTAAACAAATATGGGAGAGGTGTTTGTAGAGCAGAGACCAGGTAGTTTTCACTGGTTGAAAGCACAGCTAGCTTCATCATCACCATTCATCTGCACTAAAATATGAGATGTGTGCCCTTTTGAAACACTGCATAACCTGTATAAGTCTGTAAAAAAAGGATTTTCTGTTTATTGGGAAATCCAGGATTGACAATTTCTTTTAAAATTATAATGAGAACAAAACATAAAAGAAAATCAGTAACCTAGCCCAGTCTCCCTGCTTAAATGCTTTGATGTTCAACTATTGAAATTATGACCACATGTTTTGGAGTTGTATCCTATGTGCTGACTTTACCTAATAGAGATGTTCATTCTTCTAGAACATCTGTATTAGATGCTTTTTATTGGTCATTACATGTTTATATGTATAAGTTCTTTTGGAGGCTATAGGCTTTTTTTGCAAATCTATGGGTCTTTTAAAATGTCTTTTAAAAGGCCATCTACTGTTAATATGACTCTTAAATACAGGGAACAAAGACTCAGTTCTGCAGAGACTGACATGTACTAGAACAAACAAAAGGAACATAGAAAACAATAGAAAAACTGATTAGATATTTAGCCTTAGGAAGGTCAGCAGCATAAAAGCAAAACAACTTTCATTCCAGAAAATGTATCCAGTTTTATTGGCTTTGGATCACGTAGCTACAGGGGGTTTTTCCCTATTGATTTTTGTCTCACAGCTTAGACTATGGACTAGGAGTCAGATGGCTGACCTGCTAGGCAAAGCTACAACTGCATTATGCACAGTCCCATTCAGCATGTTTTCCTAGACATAAAGGTTATTGACTATAGAACTTGTTTTCTGCTTCCCTGTGCTGTAGGGCTGCTGCTGACTACCACAGAGCACTGGACTGGTAGACTGTTGCCTATTTCTTGGGACAAGTTCCAAATTTTAATTTCTTTTATTAACCATTTCAATATTTCTTCCTTCCACCTGGCTCGAAATCTGATACCCCAACGTGGTCTTTATGGGCTTTGCAGCACCTAGGGCAATACAGCTTTTCTTTTTGGCAGCTAGTAAGAGCTACGGACTCTCTGCCTGCCTTTCCTTCTGCATGTCATATTAGTATAAGCTAGTGTAATTGACTGTAGCTGGCATATGTTTCCAGTGTTGTTCAGTTGGCACAGTGGAGGGACTTCCTGAAGAAAAGCGAATTTTTCCATAGCGTTTTCAAGTCTGTCCATGTAAACTTTTAATTGCCTGGAACCTGTATGTTGGAGCAAGGCTCTGACCAACAGGCAAGCAGATCTCACACTGTTCTAACAGATGTAGATGAGCAGAGACTGCCAAGTGAGTGTATTTGCATCTATTGTGTTAACTGAAAGCATAATTTTCAACAGAAAAGGCTATTTGCAGTTTAGATAGCTGCAGGCTTAGGACTAGTTTATTAACTTTTAGATGTTTGTTTGTTTTTTTAAAAGTCAGCACCTCTGTAAACTTTTAGGTAGGTGATGTCTTGGAGTGGAACAGGGCATTATCATGGAAAAATGCCTTGTTCCTTTTAAATCTGCCTTCCCTCTTTTCTCTCTTTTAATTCAGCATCTGAAACTAACCAAGCCCATCTTCTGCATTCCTGCCAAGCTTCATCTGACGAGGTCAGCAGTCTTGTTCTCTGTGGGTTTTTTTGCACAACAGGGGGACTCACAATATAGTCCAACACGCCCAAAAAGGGTGATACTACATGGATTCTTAAACAGAAAAGCATGTGTGCCAATATGGCTTGAATTCTTCAAACATGTTGCTGGATTGTTAATGCACAGGAAAAGGATGGCCATAGAATCTGTCTGTGTTTCACAACTGCTCCTGGTGCCACAAGACACTACAGAGGGATTTCTTTAGTAAGTCAGAGAGCACACTACAAAGGGTAAATGCAGTGAATTGGATTAAAAGCTGCCTTGTAAAGAGGAAATGGTTTGTTCTGGAAAAGAGCGGACAATTCAGGAGGACGAACAGTAGTGTCAGGGTTGCTGCAGCAAAGCTTAGTATTAATAACACTGATGATGATGCATATTAATAATAATACTTTGCCCTTCTATAGCACTTTGTTTTTTCAGACTACTTTACAAACATCTAATTAATCATTATCTAATTAAGAATGACTTTGAAAGGGGCTGGGGGGCATGTATGACAATATTTAAAATATGCCTTTGTTTGATAATGGCACAAAATAGTAGGAGGGCAGCAGTCACAAAGGCACAGAGCATACGCATTCAAAATGTTTTGGATAGATGAGGTTTATGGTCTGATAATTGGCTTATGCAGTTCAGCATAGAGAAGTATAAAGTAATGAGAGAAGGGAGGATCAAAACTGTCCACAGAGACTATACCCTAAAATGAAGCACAATACAAACCAAGAATAGACTTGGATGTGATAATGGATAATGCAGCAAATCCCTCTCTACAGTGTTTGGCAGAAGTAGAAAAGGCCTTGGGATTTACATTGTGTATATAATCAGTGTCTTTTTCTGTTAAATAGGGCAGTAACGAGAGTACATTAGGAATATTGTGCATTTCTGGTCTCCTTAAGCCAAATTCCATATGAATTTACCTGTCACACAGCTCTTTTAGTCATCAGTATTACAGAGGCCATAATTTGACCTCATATTGTTAATGCTGATCTTAATGCTAAAGAAATTCAGGGCCAAATCAAGATGTCACTTAGTTATAGATCAAGCCCATGGGCAGAAAAACAAGACAGCATCTGCAGAGTCTGATATCATTGCCCCATCCATCTTTCAACACAGTGAACTGGGATTGTTTGGAGCGACTAAAGGGGCTCTGTTGGCTCACATCACTGTATCAAGCAAAAGCAGAATTTTCTTCCCTCTGTAAGGTTATGTTGAGGGGAAAGTGCTAGAAAGCAACATGATCATACGTGAAATCAGCACAGTATACAACAAAGCATGACAGCTGATGCACTACTATGTAAATTGATATTCAAAGTCATTGCAAACCAAATGACACTTAAGTTTGGAAGATTAGATGGCTGTCTCCCTCACTTTCATCTCCCCACACCATGTTCCCTGAAATCCCTCTGAATATTGCAGGAACATTTGGTATTTGTAGGAGACAGCATATCTAATGAGTATCAGCTGAATCAACTCTACTTATTATAGGAAGGACATTGCTGATAATGAAAAGGCACAGCAAAGGCCATGCAAAATGATTAAGGGTCTGAGTGCATAAGTTATGAAGGAAGATTGGCTCATAGTAGAGAAAAAGAGGCTATCTTGGAAGTATATATTACTCCGAAGGGATCAGATAGACACCAAAAAACTGATTAGAATAGTAATTAATTTCCTTATAATACTAAAGTTTTTGTTCAACATGGGCAGGGGAAGTAGCTTTCACAAGAAGAAATGCAGGCAGAGATGTTGGTGTAAAAGAAACACATAATAAAAACAGCAATTAAACACAACACATGCATACTCAGAAGAGCAGTCCCACATGAAATGAGTATGATGGCTCAGTTTGAAGAAGATACAGTTTCCAAGTAAAAACTGTGTGATCTGTGGGAGTTTTCCTGTTAGAGTCTCCAACTGCCTCACATTTACGTCGTTTAATTCCCACTTCTAGTCATGTATGCAATTAAAGAATTTATACCCTGGAGAAACAGTGGTGTCAGGTGGCTCTACCCACAGAAGAAGTATTGTCAAGATGTAATTGCAGCTACCAAGGGACTCTCATATATCTCAAACTCACTTTTCCCTCAGCAGGTTACAATTACTCTTATCCTAGCTATTTGTACTTCTGCAGGGCACTGGTGGAAGAGGAGTCTTAATGTATCAGGTTAGCTGCAATAAATGGTTCTAAGCACTCAAAGTCATATGCAAAACCTTGAGAACAAATAAGCTTGAAGAACTACCAAACCTACAGGGAGGGAACAGGAGAAATGAAGGGCACTGTCCAAATCCTCAAGAAGAAGTGCTTCCAGCAAGTTTGAGGAAGTAAGTCACAAACCATTAGAGAAGAATGTGGGGAAAAAAAAATACCTAGAAATTATTGTTTTCAATCTAATGTGAGATAAAATTCATTTTTAAAGAAGTCTAGTAATCAATTTGACTCTGAGAATGTGAACTTCCGCCAAGAAGACAATGCAACCCAAGCTGTGGGCTCAGACAAATACTGTTTGATAGAAAAAGCAAAAGCAGCCTGTGCAACCAAAGCAAAACAAGGAATTAATTCTCCAGTTCCCACAGGCAGGCAGGAGTTCAGCCATCCTCAGGACAGCAGGGCTCCATCACACGTAACAGTGACTTGGGAAGACAAACACCACCGCTCTGAACATTCCCCCCTTACTTCTTCCTCGCCTCAGCTTTATATGCTGAGCATGACAACCGATAGTTTGGCACATCCCTTGGGTCACTTAGGGTCACCTGTCCCAACTGTGTTCCCTCCCAGCTCCTTGTGCACCCACAGCTGTCCTTAGCAGGGCAGCCTGAGGAGAAAAAAAGGCCTTGATGCTATGTAAGAACAACTCAGCAATAGGTACGATATTGGTGTGTTATTAACACAGTTTTAGTCACAAATCCAAAAGATTTGTCACAGCACCATAAGAGCTACTATTAAGCAAATTAATATCCCACCCAGAAGCTGTTCATACCTCCACTTTCTGTCACCCTGTCTTAGTTCAAGGGGAGAACTAAGATATCTATGTTGGCCAAGAAGAAAAAAAAAATAAAAAAAAATCCCTCTCCTTTAAATTTAGAAAAGAGAACTTTAATAAGGAAATATATATATATATATATATATATATATATATATGAAAGGATAACAGTTCTTAACCACAATACACAGATATATATATATCTATATCTCTATATCCAGAAAGAAACAAACAACAACAGTTTGTAATAAACCCTTCCACCCCCAAACAATAAGGCAAACAGTTAAAATGTCTTTTGGCTGCACCCAAAAAAGGGGAAAAATGCAATTATATATATGGACAGCAGGTGGTGCTGTTGCACCTGACCTGCTGCTCTCTCTGTCTCTCTCTCTCTCTCAGGGGTGCAGTTATATTTACGGACAGCAGGTAGGAATGTCGCGCCCGGCCGGCTGGCCTCCCTCTCAGGGGAATGGCCGGAGCAGATGCCGGGTGAGCTCCTGTGGGTTCGGTGACAAAGAACAAAAGGCAGCAGAAACCCAGCCTCGGCAGAAAAAGCAGGCATGTTCCTCCTTTCCCACAGTAGTCCGTGGTGTCCATGGGTGATCGGCAAAGCCAGAGAGCAAAAGACACAATCCTGGTCCCTCAGTGATGCCGGACCTGGTGTGTGCGTCCCCATCCTCTGTTCTCCCCGCCGAGCTGGTGAACTACTGACTTGCGCAGAAAGCGCAGAAATGCTGACCCCTTCTCCCCCACACACTCCCCTCCCCACCCCCCCCCACCCCGAGCCAGTCTTTCCCTCCCTCTCTGGCCCGGGGAGAGATCAGAACAAAGGCTCTGGCTAGAGCTGTTAACATCAGGACATGCATCTCCATCGTGTCCTTTGTTAAACCTCTTTATCAACACTAAGGCGTTGGCGCCAAGCTTTTGGAAGAAATTCCAACTGAGTTTTGAAACTATAAAACACCCACTCTTCTTTTAGCTCATCTTCTCCATTTTCTTTACAAAGTTAGTCAACATTATTTCCTCTAAATGAAAACATAGTTAAATCTATTTCCTAAATGAAACTTTATTTAGGAAAAAAATACAAAATTGCAGAAAAAGAAAAATAATCTTATAACACAGCATGATTCTATTATTATATTTTAATTTGTTTATTTAATCTTTAGGAGTATTAAAAAAAAAAAAAAAATAAAAAAATTGTAGAATCCAAATGTTTATACAGAGCTAAAACACCTTTTGCAAAATGTATAGCAAAAAGTAAGAGACAGGAAAAAAATTAATGAAAAGTCAGCAAGTTCAAATTCTTTACATTCTTCACATTTTTCTTTCACAGCAAATAGGTAGATTAAAGGAAATTTTCATGCAAGCTTTTTAGAAAAAAAAAACCTGCTAATGTCAAGTAAATGAATTTGGGGCTGTCAAAGAAAATTTGATAATTCGGTTTCTAGATGATTCATTTGTTAATGTGCAAAGTATGAATAGAGTCTCTAACCCAAGTGTGTGTCCACAAATTTGACATGCACCTGGCATCAAAGGACATCCTGACAGAACAACTTAAAGTTCTCATCTCAAAGAATAAAATTAAATTAAATTAAAAAATACATAGCAATTACCACACTGAGAAATTCAGAGGGAGAAAAAAAATGCATTAACTTTTCCACTAGACAAGATCTTAGAAAAATATGACAACTCAGACTGTCTATGATGCAGGCAATGTCATTTATCAAATCCAGGTAAAATGATAGTGAAGGCAAGAATTCAGACTTGCATTTAACTTTGTGTTATTTTATTAGACTTCATCCATTTTACATTGTTATTGGACCATATCAAAAGCAAATTTAGCATTAAAATTGATTTTTTCCCAACACAAAAAAAAAAAAAGGGTTTTGTACAGAATGGTTCAGGTGTGGAGTCTAATATTACAAAATATGAACTTCCAGGGAAGTGTATTTTAATACAGTTTTTTGCAGTTAATTGTAAAAGTGTATTTCTTGTTATGGCAGCCTTACAGTAACATAGATATTATACACTGAGTTAACATATTGGAATACAGACCAACTTCTCTGAGTCAGTGGAAGAGTGGAGGTTTAATATGTTCGTCTGCTTACATATTTGTGCATACACACATATAAAATACTTACACCTACCAAAACACACTTTTTCCTCCTGTCTTTTTCCTCTTTTTTTCTCCCTAGTTGCAGTGAAATAAGTCAAGTTCCAGACAATAAACAGCTTAGTTAAAAAAATATGTAGGCCATTAATCTTAAGATTCAGATAAATCTCTGTGGACTTTACTGAATTTCCATGGGGAATTTTTAAAACCTCATATTTGTAAGACCTCAAATTCTAAACCTGTTAATTTAAGCCAGTCAGTGAAGAAAAGACATAAATAGTTCACTCCTCTGTACCCCTTCCCATCTCTCACGCTTAACTGGCCTAATAAAACTGGGAAAGAAAGGAACAGGTAGTGTTAGAAGGAAGAAACAGTGGTGTTTTTAAAAGCATTACAGAAGGGAAAACACAATGATGGACCTCATAGCCAGAAGACAAGAGATAAAGAACAGCCTTCCAGCAAGAGAGGGTGAGGATAAGCCTGCAGGCCAGGTAAAAACCTTCACCCTAAGACAATGAAGAAAATAGCCTAAACTCTAGAGAGACAGAAAATGTACTGAATGCAGCAGGATGGTTGGGACTGAGGTAGCTGTGATTTGCTGGTGTCAGGAAAGACTCTGTGCCATGTCAAGTCTAACACAGCTTTGTTGTAATCAGTACAACATCATTACTGTAATGAAAGAGATGCATTCACAGAAACTGATATTCAGGTGCCCGAGCACTACTTACTGTGTGATCAGGAACAAATAGTTAAACTGCAACCTTTGTCATCAACTTTAAACAGTGAGGGAAAAAAGAGGTTAGATGTTACAGTTTATGATCTATTAAGAGTGGCATGGTTCAAATATAGAGTAATAGGCTGCTCCTAGTTCTAAACTGGGTTAAATAAAACCATACAAAACAATTTTCTGTCTCTGTCTATTTATATACTAGCATGTGGTCTCTTTATTTGTCTTTCATCATTTTCTGTATATCATTCTTTTTTTAAAGAGAAATAAAAGCACTGATTTAAGAACCTTACCTTGTACTGAAGCCTTGCAGCCCAAAATTCAGCTTTTGAAAAAAGCTCTAGATTTATGCATTTGAGTATGACATGTTCTAAGGGGATTTTAATTTGATTTCATCATGTGGTCTTTTTTCACTCTTCACACCTATCCTGCATTCCTAGTAGCTGCATGGAGGTAAAGAATAAGATACTGGCTTAAGGGAGAAAAGAATTGTTTTCTGATTATATCTGAAACGAAAAGGGATCAAAGTGACAGATACTGAGGTTGTCATGGAGGCCAGGAGCTTCAGAGAAGAACCTTTTCACATTAGCAGTGGCTGCAATCTGAAAAAAAAAAAAAATCTCCCAGTTACATTTTTGATTTTCAGTAATCAACACTTCCTTTCATAACATTCACTGAAATACGTAATTGAGCTGAAATTAAGAAGTTCTTTCAGAAGTTTGACTCCTGGAACTGTTTTGCATGGTTGTGTTAGTGTCCCTCTGGCTTTCCTCTGAATCCAAACAACTTAGTTCCTTTGTTTATAAAATGTTACATGTGCCAAAAGATGCACTGTTTTGTTCTAATGCGACAAGTAGCAAATGACAGTGCTCTGGGGAATTCCAAAGAAAAGAAAAACAAGCACGAAATGCTAATGTGCTTCTACATTGCCTTTCCGGATTAGAGGATCTGCCACAGATATTTTGACTGCTATTGCACTGTAGATAATTTTGATAGAATTATACACTTATAGAATAATTTCATTTGAAGAGGATGTCTGGGGATCTTCTGATCCAACCCCCAGTATAAAGCAGGGAGAAATTAGAATACGTAGAAGAGCACTTCCACCAGCTGAGTATTGAACATCTCTGAGGGCAGAGATTTCACAGCATCTATGGGCATCCTGCTCCAATATTTGCCTGTCCTTATGTAAATGTTATTCTACAGAAATCAAATTATCTGTGGTTGCATCTTCTGTCCTGTGCTACTTTTTCTTTTACTGCACTCCTCTGAAAGGAGCCTGACTCCATCTTCTCTGCAGGTTGTGGAAGAGAGAAATTAGATCCTCACCATCCCCTTCAGATTTCTCTTCCCCAGGTTACACAAGCCAGCTTAATCAGCCTCATTTCACCTGTTATATTGCACAGTCTCCTAACCATCTTAATGACCCTTCACTAAATACTTTCCAGTTTGATGGTATCTCTTTGAGTTGGAGCCCGCAAAGATCATAATCTTTTTTCCATGTTTCATGTGACAAGGTGACAAAAAGGTAAGAAACATCTTCAAAATAGCAGTTCCGTACCAGGCACCTTGACTTCTGTCTCAGGAGTGCATTCAAAGAAATGCAGACCTCCTGATTTAAGAAAAAATTAAAGGTAAAATTGCACTAGAATGTGCTCTCATTATTGAGGTGAGATGGAGCAGCCCTCTGACATTATAGTTTTAGCTGCTCAAAGACATGCATGGTGAAAACTTCCGTAATTTTTGATCCAGGAGAATAGAACAGCAGAGTAATTTAAGTTTTAACAGCTAAATTTAGTAAAAGATTTAAATATTGCCTAACTGGACCATTTATATATCTGACCATAGGTGGCATCAACAGAATGAAAGTTAAAACAATTCAAATGCAGAGAGATGCAGTTTCACAGTTCAACATGAGAGGTACAGAACTGCTCTGCATTTTGAAGTGTACAGAACTGCTCTGCATTTTGAAGTGATCTACAGAGGTCTCTTTTTTCTCATAGTCCTACATACAAGGTTTACTGCACTAAACAAACAGAGACCTAAATGGGTCAAAGACCAAATGATGCAAGCACTCTATTAAAATTCACCCTGCTGATGAAACTTCCCAGAAGATAGAGTTTCTGTTTAATTTGAATGTCAGTAAATTGTTCAGTCACAAAAACACATGAGGTCAGTGCCCAACCATTGCTTTAAGGGAAAATCTTAAAAAAATACACACCTCTTGTTTTCAATTTGCATCAGCTGCCAGATTCTATGGTGTCTACACTGAATTAATTTTAACCCTACTGACTACTCTGTACCTTTCAACCACTTGCAGCAAACATGCTCCCTGTTAGAGGCTCCACACATTGGCTTCACCTCAGCATTGTATTCCTGTGGCTTGCCCTGTGTGTGTATGTGTGGGCAGAGGGGAGGACAGGCAGTGAAAATTGGACAGTTTTAACACACCATTAGAGCAGCCAAGCCTGAAGTCACAGTGTTTAATGCTTGGAATGGGATGGTCAAGCAAAATACTATCACTTTTATCTGGAATCTGGGAATAAAGCCAGATCAGATAAAACAGGAAAAAAACCCAGCCCTGACTAATCTGACAGCTGTGGCAAAGCATATTGATAACAAATGTCAAGCATGCCAAAAATTCAAATACTCTACTGGAAATGGAGCATGCATATACTGTACACTGCTGGTGTATTCAGGCAGTTGAATAGAGGTGGTGTGTAAATGAGCAGTAGGTAGGCATTTCAGGGATCACACCTGTAATAACCTCACAATCTCTGCAAGTACATTACTTCAATTCCAGTTTGAATTTGCAAATTTTTACCTGTAATAGGTTTTATATATGCTTGTACTTCATTGCACTTAATATATCAGCTTATTCTTTGATTTATAACCTTGTTTTATACAGAAAGTATGTCAAAAACAGAAAACTAGAAGAGTGGGATGAATCTGCATTTGGAACTTCCCCAGATTTCTTTTTCATCAAGGATTTCATAATGTTATTTCTTGTTAATAGTAGTCCAGAAAGCACCTTCTTGGGACCAACACCTGTTAACTTGGAGGTTCCTTTAAGTGAGAGGGGATAGGTAGGAGAGGGGATAGGTAGGCTTCAACATGCTTATTGCAAAGACATCAGCTCATCCAGCCTAGTTGCCTACCAGTTTCAGATTAATTACCAATTTGTTCTATTGTCTTGCATAGGAGCTTCCCATAAGGAAGTACCCCATCTTTTTACAGTTTTCATTGTCACATAGGCTTTCCTGCCACCCAGTACAATTTTTTTGATTTTGTATTTTGCATTTTATTCCCCAAAAGGACTCACAGCTGTGCCTCTCTTTGAATGTCCTTTTGTAGTTTCTTGCCACATGTCTGTTTTTTCAGTATTTCTATGAAGCTTGTTCTTTATCCTTAGTGACACTGGCAGTATCCCCTCTGCCTGATCTATCATCCTGAAGCTCATAGCCCTAAAGCATCCCCATACCTTCCACCTTCCAACTGAATATATGATCCCATCTATAATTATCTCGTTTAATGGGCTTTCTGCCAGTTTTCAGCTGATATGGCAATTTCCAAAGGAAAGCAGTTTCAATTAACTTTTTATAGTTTTTTACTTGCTGATCTTATTTATTTTGAAGTGCAATTTTAAACAGAAAAATTGTGTCTGACTCTATTTTGATATGACAGAAGCTTTACCTATTTTAGGGATATATTATGGGTATGAACAGCAATACCAAAATACATGGTCATGTATTAGGAAGCTCTGCTTTGGCCTGCAGTGGGTCTAATCTGGAGCTATTCAACATGGGGCTCCTGGTCTCTTCTCACAAAGAGAAACCCTGCAGGCTCCCCTCTACCAAAACCTTGCCACAGACAGCAGTAAAACATATGGGGTTTCAGGAGAATTCAACAGGGTGATCCTAGTACTCCAGACCTTCAAAAGATAATCTTTTTTGCTCTGGCTCTAAGGAAAGCCAGAACCTTTTTCTTTTTTTTTTTTTTTTTTTTTTTTGGAGTGTTATAAAAGATTATGTTTTGTTGGGATCATTTTATGTAGAAACATTTTCCCTGGCAAGACATAAAGAATATGATGATGGCACTTGTTTTCATTTGTTTATTTGCAGCATGCAGTATTGTGCACCACTAAAAGTCCGTGGCTATGCAGCAAAGAGAAGTCTGCCATGTGCCTGGATGTAGTGACTAAGTATGAAGAACACTTTCAAGAGGAAAAAAGTTGAAGCTGAAAATGTCTGTAGGATAACAGAAAACTTGAGACTAACTGAGACACACCAAGATCACACCAAGGGAGATATTATTGTGGCTTTTCAGTGCTGATAGGGCGACTGTAAGATAGATGAGGATAAACTTTTTAGCAGGACAAAAGGACAAGAGGTAATGGTTTTAAACTGAAAGAGGGTAGATTTAGATTAGATACAAGGTATTTTACAATAAGTGTAGTAGAACTAGAACTCTGGAATAGGTTTCCCAGAGAAATGGTAGATGCCCCATCCTTGGAAACGTTTAAAGTAAGGTTGGGTGAGGCTCTGAGCAACCTAGTCTAGTTGAAAATGTCCCTGCTCATTGCGGGGGAGTTGAACTAGATGACCTTTAAAGATCCCTTCCAACCCAAATTGTTCTATGATTCTAAGAGGAAAGAATTATTTCATGCTCTGTTGTACTGGGTCAAAGTTTTCAGGGGTGGCCTCTGTGAGAAGCGGCCAAGGGGCTGCTCTGTGCTGCACAGAGTTGGGTCCATCAGCTCCACTACAGACCCACTGCAGGACACAGATAAACCCCTTGTGAAGTCTGTGGCACCCTGTGAAAACATACGTAATAATGATAATCAAATGCCAAAGGGAGAGAAAATCTCCACACTCTGCAAGCAGTGGGGATGGGGAGTAATGAAGCAGCTGGGTAGGTGCTGGGCTCCAAGCCGAGTCCAGTCCAACAGATCTGTAAAACTTTAGAGGAGGTAGCACAGCTTAATACCTTCTTAGCCTTTTCTGGGTGCTTGCCGTTGGCAGATCCATTTTAATGCCTGAGGTCTCATCATCACTAAACAACGTGAACGACTCATGGCTGCATTTGCACATCCTGATGAAAAGAGAATCCCTGCTGTTCATAGTTTGGACAGATTCCATAAGGCAAACAGAAGGACACAGTTTTAAATCGTCATTTTTAAGCTTAAATAATTGAAATTCACCTCTCTATTATATGTCCCATTTGGCTTTAGCCCTCAGAGGGAGTATCTCCTGACACACTCATGTTCTGAGCCTGACTTTTCTCATTTGTTACGCCAGTTGTCTGTGTGTGGAAATTTAAGATTACTTGAGGTTTTCTGGTGTATCCTGTCTGGCCTTCAGCTGCCAGGCCAGTCATGTATTTGCGGGTCTTGTATGTACTTGACGCTATGCAGATACCTCATTAAATCCAGGACATTACAAATGGGACTAGGCAAACATGTTTGGGAACCAAGTTAAGTTTTGAATGTCCTCTTTAGGATGGTTCTTTAAATTATGTAAGTTCACTGTTGAAAGTAGAATAAAACATTGGAAACAAACTGCAACAATGCAAAAATGTAGTAGTAATCAAAACATATTTTAGTTTTGCTATGTATAATTGCATAATACTCTGGATGCGACCGCTGAGTGGAGCGCTCCCCACTCCCTTCCCCCCATGCCCACGAGGTCCCAGGGATATCCAAGGAAGGGACCACACACGCGGGCAGCAGGGCAGGAAAGCAGAGAGAACTTTATTCCCAGAGTCTGGGTATTTATAGGGTTCAAAGGGGGATGTGATGTCACATCCTAGACCTTGAGGGACAGGGGGTAGAGGAAGGGTTAACAAAGACAGGCCAGGGACAGGGGAGGCAGGGGACAGGGGACAGTTTCTCACTGAACCAGTTTGACCAGTCCCTTGCATAGTAATTTGGGTGTAGCCAGTTCTATTGTTAACAGATAACACCATGGCAGACCTAATTTACAAAGGAAAACCCCTTACTTTAAAACATTATGGTAGCTATTTCAGATACTGTACATCTTACAGCAACATCTATTGGCTGCTCCTTCAGGGTGGTGGCACTTTAATCGTGGAAAGAGAACAGGTTACCATCCCAGAGTTCTCCCTATCCCCTGAACTTCCCCAATGTACTCATTGACATCAGCTCGGGATACAGCAGCTGGAGAGTTGAACATCTGAGACTGGGATCACTTTTTTCCTAGAATGCAAAATAAAAAGGTAAAATGAACACAAGGAAGCTTGAGAGTATCTTTGAACCATATTTTTTTCCTATGAAACTCAGCAGCTGATGGTGGTTTTGTGCTGCTGGTAATCACTTCCTTAAAAAATTATTCCAGGTAAGAGCAACAGCTGCTGCCTTCTGACAGATGCCAAGTACTGCCACTAATTGCTGCAGCAGCTGCTGCTCTCAATAGCCACCTGCTAGAGCGCAGACATCCGTGCATGTTGGCTTTGGCTGCCCTCTGGCGGAGAAGTCCTCCGGGGGCACAGGTCTTTGGGGCAGGAGACTGGCACCACCCTTGGCAGGAATTGCTCAAGGCAGTGGCCGGTCTCCTTGGGCGAGGACTTGCCAGACCTGCCGATTTTGGTGCAGCCCTGGCCAAAGGGGTCAGAGCAGCATTTGTACCCTTGCCCACAGGTTCCTTTTCTGTGTCCCAGCCCTGTGTTTATGATGGGCAACAGCCAGCATTTCTCCCAAGGAGAACATGCCACCTTCTGTGGAGGCCCCATGACCATCCTGCCACAGCTGCATCGGCAGCCAAGGGGGCTACTTCTGCTGCCATGGGCAGGCACAAGGTGGGGACTGTTTGCTCATTTTTTTCAACTGTTCCTAAAGTTCATGTCAAATAATGTGAGATACTTTAGGGAATGGACTCCTTGGAACATTGGGCAGGTTGGCTGGACTGGGGGAGACCCCACGGCAGGTGTCAGTGTGTCACAGGGCCCTTTGTGACACGGTGGGCATCACCGATGGGATGGAATGGGGCCGGGTGCCCAAGGGCCCTTTGTGACACGTCGTGACATAGGTGCTGGTGTTGACACGGCCCTTTCACAGTGCTCGGAGCACGCGACGGGACAGGACGGGACAGAGCGGTGCTGTGCGGAGCCCCCGCACAGACAGCTCGTGCCTTGCTGACCCGGAGCATTTCCGAGCATTCTCTGTCTTGGAAGGGCCCTCGGGGCCAGACTGCAGGCCTTGGTGACCCGGGTCTTATCCGAGGTGTCACCAATCCCTGTGGTAACT
>JAWWTY010000106.1:108200796-108224642 GCA_035222235.1 Margarornis squamiger
CCCTTGCATACTAATCAGGGTGGTACCAGTTCTTTTGTTAAAAGATAATACCGTGGCAGACCTAATTTACAAAGGAAAAACCCTTACTTTAAAACATTATGGTAGCTATTTCAGATACTGTACATCTTACAGCAACATCTGGAGGCCTTGAGTATTTACCTGAAAGTTAAACAACTAGGTGCAATTCATGTGACCCAAGGTAGATAAGTGCAGTGTAGAGGTTTACATTTGAATCACTGCTGTCTGTATTATCAAAGAGGTGCAGATGCACATTACCCTAAAATATTACTTTTATTCTTCCTAAATATACATTAAATGAGTCTGAAAGCAACTACTGACTTTCTACAGACTGACTATAGAGGGGGTCAAGGGGGTCATTGCCAATGTGTAAAGTTATGTGTGGTGAATATTGTATCTAAAGCCTCTGTAAAATGTAAGCTCACTGTCTTAAGGATTTATGCAGATCCAAGTTCCTACAACTGATTTATTCTAACAAGGAGGGAAAAACTCACTGACTATGGTTTGTTGTGCTCTTGTTTGCTCTGTAATTTTCCAAAATAAGAAAGAAAATGAGAAAAACAGAACTTGTCTAGCAGTACTTCATGATCTAATTGAAAGTGTTCAAGGAAGGAATATGATAAATATAGAGAAGCCAACAACCACGGTAAGTTATCAAGATAAGATTGAAATACAGAAATTTAAGTCCTTGATATTGAGCTTTGAAAGATGCCAAACACACTTCCTACAGAAAATATCAAGGGATAAGAAGTTACTCAAGATTTTATATTAAAGTTTCAAAAGGTGTCATTTCACTAACACTGGAACATTTTTCATTGACAAGTTGGTGAGAAAAACACTGGCTTCTTTTTCTTTACTCTGCACCACCTATGAATGTATTACACTGACCTTTAGGAAAAATAAAGCTATATGCTTGGGATTTTTTGCTCACTATTTTATTCAGACCTACACAGAAAAAATCAAAACCCTACCAACACCAGTGTATTAAAACAGTTTATAAAGACTTAGCACAAGGCATTTGAATATTATGACAAGAATAAATATTTTTCGTATACATAAAATATGTTTTTAAAAATATGAATATTTTGTTTGTCTTCAGGCTGATTAGACTTTAGGTTCATTAAAAAAATAGACAGATGCCTTATTCAAGATTATTAGTTCTGAATGCAGCAAGCACTTCCTTCTGTGCCTATGAGGTACATTGTGGAAAACACAGTTTGATTTGATGAGGAAACTTTTCATTGCTCATTCAACCCTTAGGACAATTTCAGCTTCTCCACTGCAGTCACTGGCACCTTAAAGGTTTTGTTAAATAATTTACGGCTTATAGATGTTTCATCAGACTTGATCAAAATAAACCTAATTCTTGCTCACATTAGCTTCATTCTGTGCCTATATTTCAGTGCAATGCCTTATATTTGCCCCAGAATTTTCTACCTAGCAGTATGTAAGCCTGGGAATAAGGAATGCACCGTTTGCAGCAATTTTATATTGAAGAACATCACCAACCACACAAGTAACACATGCCAGTGAATTTAATTTTTTAGATTGCTTAATTCATAAATAATAGTGCTATCTAGTATTTGGACTGTAATTGGTTATCTACCAGAAGGATTGCTGACTTAAACTTTGCAACCTACTTTTTCCCATCATGTGATTGATTTAATCATAAACCTAGTATGATTTTCCGATTCTAGACACAATACTGCAAAATACATGAGAACAGATTTAACTCTCAGTATGCAAATGTTTCCACAGGGTCCAAGTTCAGCATATATTTAAGTGCTCTGCTATCTCAGAGTCTAAGTAACTCTTGATTCTTAATCTAAAATTTGCTTTCCATAAACATCTGTGAGCTTCAATTCACACAATTGCTAAAGAATTAAAAGTTCAGCTACAAAAGTTACCAACAAAAGGTAATTCATCATTGTTTGAAATTCACCAATATGTTTGCTAATCATTTTTTCAGTATTTGCCTATGTCTGTTCAAATGTCTGGAGTTTGGCTTTTCATCTATTTCAGGAATATTTTAAGCAAGCTATGCAAAAATCTTTTTTTTTTCTTGTGCTACTCTGGCATAATGCAGGAAGGTTGAAGGTTCTTCTTCTTTTGTTTTCTCTTTTTTATTTTTTTACACCTTCATGTAAGCCATGGAAAGCTTAAATCACTTAAACTTCCTTCCAGGAGTTTCTGTTTTTCAAAGAGCTCGTTCAGATGTAGCTTATATTTCAGGTATGTTGTTAGCAAAGATGCCTTTATTCATATAAATGCCACTGCTTTACTAGACCTGGGAAATCTTTAGCTGTTTATATTTCTTTTAACATGGGTAGCTAGAGGCTTTCCATTCCAACATTACCTAATGAGCTGCTCTGTTGCTTACTTGTTACTGTGTCCTTACTGAAATACAAGCACCTTCAACATTAATTGGGGGAGAAATGGCATGTGCGTAGCAGCTTACATCACAATCACAAAGCTTAATTTTTATGTTTCTAAAATAGCTACTCATCCCTGACTTCAGATGAAAATACTAGCTTTAAAGGTTTTAGCCTTCAAAGATAGTATAATTTAATCTGCCAACACATAATGAAACCACTGTAAATACTCACTGGTGTTTGTCCCATCTTCCCACTTCCAGGGCTGTGTCAGAGGGTAGATAAAATGACTTCTTACCTGAAAGAGACATGAAATGCAACAGAAAAACAAATTAGCAAATCGAAACATTTGTTAATGAATGGGAAAAATCTTCACTTTTAAAATATACAAACTGGCATAAATGACATATCTAATTCTCTTCGTGTTTGATTGGAGAACTAATTAACAGAGAAGATCAGCACAAAGTATTTCAAGTTATTGTATGAAGAGGTTACCACCAGCACCGCCTACTCACAACAATTAACCTGTGCTGTGGTAATTTAAGTTTGCTGCTTTTTCTCTTGATTTACAATGCAAAGTTTTGCAATCCAAACATATTGTTACTAAAATAAACAAATATTGAGTACTCCTGAAAGCTATTATAAGGGTTGCCAGCTACACAAAACCTGTGAGCCTTTATAAATGTCCATCATACAAAATGTGAGTGTTCTAGTTATGTTGTGCAGAAAGGCAAGAAAAGAGGAACTTCTTTATTTTTCTTAAAACATTCATTTATTTACGTACTTCTAACTTTTCTCAGTCCTGTTTTCTGACTGCTGTATTTTTTTTTCACTAATATGACCAGGAGACCACAGTATCCAAGATGAGGGAAATCATGATTTATATAACACTGTGAAATCATCTGCAGGATTGTTTTATATCCTACTCCTTACTATAGCACAACATGCAATATTTTGTTTTGTCTACCCCTCCTCTCACAACAGAAGGTCTCCCCACATGGTCTGCAGGACTTTGCTAGCAGAGCTTTCCCCTCCTGCTCTCATTTCAGCAGTTTCAGCCATTTGCTGCTCTCATGTCTCCTTTAGTTATTTGTCTTCACTGAACAGTGAGAGAAGAATGAGGATGCAGAAAAAGTCCAGCAGCAGCCTCCAGATACAGTTGTTCCACCACCTCTTGCTTCCTCTACATGCTGCTTGGGCAACCCACTCACCTCACCCTTGATTTGTTCCACAACTCCCTGCAGTAACTCATCTCCAGTGACAAGGAAAGGCGCAAGGCAACAATATGTTGAGAAGGGAGATGAGGATAAAAACTTCTGGCTTTGAAATAGGAGGTGGAGAGAAGTATAGGGAGATAGTAATGGGAGTTTTGTGAGTTGATGGAAGTCTGATGAGCACATGGAGAAACCACAGTAAAAAGATTGTTCCAGGACTCAGTGTGAGTCACAGAGCTATAGAAATGACAGAAGGTTTATTTGTTTGAGGAGTTAGGGTTTATTTTTAATTCATAATTACTTCAAATTATTCTTTTTTCAATTGGATTTGAAATTTAATTTACATTTGTAATACCTAAACAAACACTCCTGAACACTGAATTCTTCATTTACCTTCAGTGAAATAATTGCATCACATTCAAGTGTTATCATTTTACACACTTCATTTCTTCACTAGCTCATTAATAACTGATATATCAAACTATGTAGAACATGGCGGTTTTCATCAGGAACTTCTATATTCAAAGGTATGGTTGAAGTTTAGCTTATCAAAAGTTTTGCCTGCCTAAAAATACAATATGTAATCCAAACCAGTCATCAAGGCTCCCTTGAGAGAGTGGATCACCATGAAGCACTTCCACAAGGTGAGACATCTCATTCAGGATAAGATTATTCACCCCTTGTTTTCTGTCTCTTAAGCAGTTTCCGGCATGTAAGTGCAATTCACCTCTAATGTATTAGGGCTACTTCATTTCCTTGAAAGCCTCCTTCAAGGGGCTTCATAAAAGGGTTGTTGAAATTCCAAATTAGTTATAATAACTGCCTTCATGTGCCTACAATTCAGTTCAAATACTTGGAAGCCAGAGATGTGTGATTTTCTCTTATGGCAGCTGTATTTCTTCAGCTTTACCATTTTATACCAATCAATGGGTTCTGTAAACAAAATAAATCTTCATTTATAATTCAAATTTTCTTTTCATACTGAAGCAAGTCTGAAACTTACAATTTCTAACACTTTTTTAAAAGGTGCTTATACTTTCTACATCAAACTCCTCAGCTGAGGTTGATTAATTTAATGAGGGATTATGTCTATTTTGACAGCATTTTAAATTCCTTCAGCATGTCATCCAGTCTTGATACCTTGTCACCCTCCAGCACCTCTCCAGAACTTTAACCACTGCTACCACTTCCTTTTATTGACTCCAAAAGTTATTTTAGGATACATATTTTTCCATCATGCTTAGTGAGAAAGACAGTCTGAAAGAAATGTAATTATTGCATGACACCACTACCAACTTTAAGGACATTAATTTATGATAGTGAGCATTACAGTAGAATGCAGGTTGAGGAGGAGGAAAGGGAGCAGGAATCCAGATCCATTCCTCTTGAGTATTTGAAGATACACTGGAACTCCACTGCCAGCAGGTCAAGGGAGGTGATCCTGCACTTATACTCCACCCTGGTGAGGCCAAATCTGGAGTGCTGTGTCCAGTTCTGGGCTCATTACAAGAAAGATAAAGAGTTACTGGAGAGTGTTCAGCAGAGGACAACAAAGATGATCAAGGGACTGAAGCATCTCTCTTACAAGGTCTGAGATACTGGATTTGAATGTCACAGAAGATTATTTTATTATTGGCTCAGAATCAACTTAGGAGCACGCATGGCAGGCTCACCGGGTGACCATGGAGTCCACATGGCAGCCTCTTGGAGCAGCCCCATAGCAGATGTCAGCCAAAAGGGCAGCCTGGGATCCCCCCACACCTCACCCCCTGGTACCCCTAACCCCACCTGTGACTGGCTACACACCCCTCACTCCAGCCTGGAGGCACAGTGGTCAGTGAGCCAGAAGTCCCCCCTGGGATGGGTGGCAACACGGGTCAAAGCACATAAATACAGGAGCAAGTGGTCTCCATCTCCCCCTCTTTCCTGGGACCTGTCCCCACCATGTGAAGCTGGACTTCACAAAACCCTTTGGCGGTAGCTATTTTTTCTCTTATTCTTCTCTTAATCTTTTTTTCCTCTCTCTTTCTTTACTCCTGTTTTTTCTCTTAATAGTTTTCTTTCTTTACTCTTTTAATCTCTTTTCTTATTTAATATTTTGGGTAACTTTAAACCGGTGGGTTGGATTTTGCTAAGTTGTGTGGGTTAGCATATGCTAAATCAGTGCTTTGCGGAATGCTTTGCTTTGGTTGCACGTTGCCCTTTTAAACTTTTGCCAAGATCCTTATTTTCTCCTGTATTTCATCAGTAAAAGTATCTCCTGAGGAAAGGTGTGCAGCATTCTCTCTTTATGCCATCTCAAGGTATTAAAGAACCAAAGGCTCTGCAACGGTTTGAAGGAGGGTGAACTTTTGAAGCCTTGTATATTTTTGAAAGTAAAATGCCTGGGTGAGCTTGTGGCTCCAAGACTCAGGGTCTTATATGAAGGAAGGCTGAGATTGTTGGGCCTGTTCAGACTCCAGAAAAGATAACTGAGAGAGGACCTCATCAATGTATACAAGTATCTGAAGGGAGGATGCCAAAAGAATGGAGGCAGGCTCTTCTTGGTGGTGCCAAGCAATAGGACATAGTCGTTCAAAAGCAGAACAAATATTTTGTGGGGTTTCTTTTTTTTGTTGTTGTTGTTATTTTAAAGTGCGTGGAATAACATGTAGTATCTCCAGCTGACCAGGACAGTGCTTGTGTAGCCTCTGATGCATCACAGAGGCATTTTCATAGAATAATGGTGTTCCAGGGAGAATAGGGGTCTGACGGGATGTGAAAGCCAAAACTGAGACACTGCAGAAAACTTAACCCAAACAGCAGTTTTATTACCAAAGGTGGCCAAGTAAACAGGAAAGAAACCCAACAGAGAGAGAGAGAAAAGAGAAAATAAACCTCCAGGTGCCAACACCCAAATTGCCCAGGTGTCTCCCATGGAGTTGTCTCACCGATCCCTGGAATGCCCAGACTTCCCCGAGCAGTGGCTGCATCCTCAAGGGTCAGCTGGCTCACAGGTGACGGCAGGCATCCCTGACAAGGCAACGTTGGCCTGTCATGTGAAGCAAGCGAGCCCCAAAACCTGAGCCATCTGCCTTTTACCGAATTGGCCACAATGACGTTTACCTGAGCGACGTGGTCAGCACCACCCAGGCAAAGGTATTTGGCACTGCCCCTCATGTTACACAACTGATACTGCTCGGCACTTGTGTGGGTCTCTCCACACCTGCACAGTCCATTTCAGAGGGTCTTCCTTAATTGAGTCTGGGGGTTTACTTCATCCTCCTCCTCCTCTCTTTCTCCTTCAAATGCCCTTGGAGGGCCATCAGCCAATCATGAGAGACCAATTAATTTTAGTTTACACAGAAATCTCTCTCTCAAGGCTAGAGACCGTCTTTATCAGCCTGTTTTCCCACAACTTGGTATGAGAAAACCCAGCTTCTCACAGGTGGTTGGGCCAAACACAGACCAAAAATACCCACATGGAATTCTACCCGAATACAAATGGAATCACAGAACTGTTTGAGTTGGAAGGGACCTTAAAGATCATCTCATTCCAAGCCCCCTGCTGCTTCATGCTTCCATGATGGGGCATCTGTAACTTCTCTGGGCAACCTGTTCCAGTGTCTCACCACCCTCAGAGTAAAGAATTTCTTCCCAATACCTAATCTAAGCCTACTGTCTGTTAGTTTAAAGCCCTTTCCTCTTTCTCTTATCACTACCTTTTCTTATCAAAAATTCCTCTCCAGCTTTCTTGTAGGACCCCCTTAGGTACTGGAAGGCTACAACAAGGTCTCAAATTCTGGCTGTTTGCATGTGCAAAGGCTGTAGGGACAGAGTTTAAAGGCTCTCTATGGTGCAAAGTGCCCAAACTGGATGCTCAAAACATTGCGTTAGGCTGTTACTTATGAAGTGGCACAGTGTACCAGGATCTGGCAAGCAAGGGCAGCCTAAGAGTACACTCAGTGTGCTAATATCTGGTTGAGATAAAGAATTATAAAGAACAAAAACTTTTTGTTATTTTTTATTTTACAGATGTTGAAGGGGAATATGGGGGTTTTTTTTCTTCATGTCATTGCCACACATCATGAATTTAATTCAATACTATGTAAGTACAATCTCCCATGTTGTCATTTATTGTCATTTTCCCTACTGTATCCCTACTGTATCCCTAATCCACATTTCCACTGTTCCTTTGACATTCTTCGTTGTATTTTTCTCTCTCATTTTATCAGAAGAAAAATCTTGGATTTCAAAATCCAAGGGGGAGGAGTTTTAGACTTTAAATAGAAATAAACAGTTCAATGGATTGTCTCCAATTCAGGATTTATAAGTAACAGGACCATGTATGCATTTTGTATTTTCATGGATAAAAGCAAAATACTGCAAAGGGATTTCCCTCACACTTTTCTAACTTGTTCTCAATTAGTCTCATTGATTTAGAGATAAATATCCAAGAGAAACAGCTCTCATTTTATTCAAGAGTTAAACTGTCAGTCTAAAATACAATCTCTCCACTGTCAGACTAAATTAAGAGATACTACAGCAATCTCGGGAACTTAAGTAGATTTGAAGCAAAGAGAAAATACAGCAGAAGTTAAGTTTCATAAAGCTTCATCAGCTCTCAGGGTTTTTTCTTTCCCCTCCTTCTCCTTTTTTAATCCTTACAATAAAGGAGATCCTCTGACTATAGAAAGAGATTTATCACAGATGACAAAACTGTGAAAGATGATCATAATTTCTGACACTTCGTTCCCATTCCTTCCTCTTAGACCTAGCATAAAATTTCCAGACAAGTTTTGTAATGACCTACCAGGTGCTGGTTGTGCAGCTCCAGGTAATGTCACAGTTCAGACCCACAATGTACTGATAGCTTTCCACCAAGGGTTATAACATTACTTGGGTGACTTGCTATGACTTGCAGTCTGCCATTGCTGTATGTGTTTTTACAATAATGTTTCATAAATACACTGCTGCCTCAGCATCTGATAATTGAACCATTCTCCATAGATACATTATGGAAAATACTTCATGTTTAAATTATTGTGAGATATTGTCCCTTCTTATCTCCCAGATACATTATCCCTACAAATACTATAAATGCTGTAGCAAAAGGTTTATCTGTTCTAATTAGCATGTATGGAGGAATGAAAACCTGCATAATTGCATTTTGTTCCTCCTGAGCATTTAATTCACTATGTGTCCACTGGAAAGGAAAAAAAATTATTCAGCCTGGAAATTATCAGAATGGTGATCAATTAACATTTTTAAAGATTAAAAGTAGGGGTAGGAAGAGCTGATTAGCCAAAGTAATGTTTAGGAGGATACAAAACCTTGTATCTGCAGCTTGTGGATTCAAACCCAGTTTGTTAGTGGAATCTGAAAGGTTCATCAGAACCACAGCTTTCAATACCAAAAAAATACCTTTTGATCAAATATCCTGACTTTACATAAAAATTAGCTCTTTAACCCTGCACTGCAAGCATCTCTGTTCGATTAAATTGCATGCCTGAAAAATGCATGAAAACAGTCAATGGATCAGAGAACCCACCCTTGCCAAAAATTTATTTCAGTCAAGAACAGCCATGTCCTTTTGTTTCCCTTTTTTAAAAAAACCATTGGATCTGTAATATCAGGCATTCCCTTTGCATTGCTGGATTAGTGCAGTACGGTCCCCTTCATGAACTAGACCAGCTGCTTTTTCACCTCATTTTTCTGAGTCTATTATGTCTTAGGTTTTCAATATTCTCTTATAAGCAGATATATGTCTGCTGCACAAAGTGTTCTTTCTAGTTCAGGTCTTGCTCACCACTCCCAATCAGTGTTTCACTATTTATGCTCAAGGGGTCATACTACTCTTTTTGACAACAGAATGCTGTTCAGTCTTGTGCTGACTACTGTGCTCTCTTGTTTTCTTTTCAGTATCCCTTTTTTTGTGCCACATGAGTTAGTTATGGTTAATACTCTAAGAATGAGATCTAACTCATCCAAGAACATGACATCTGCCAAATACAACTCATTTCCTGAGCTTTCTAATCCTTAGGCAACTAAAATGACCAGAGATCTCCCTGACTGGCTTGGAAGGTAACGAGCTTTTTTTACCCACTCCTGCTCAGAAATACTGGTTCATCGGAGATGAACATGCTCCCCACCTATCTCAGAGCTAATTTAGGTAAATGGTGAGAGTTTAGAAACAGATACAAACATTCATTGTTCCAATACAGCATATTCACAGCAATGTGCAGTGATTTGCTAATTTTTAATTTATCATTTTGCCTAAACAGCTGTTCTCCATATCACATTTTTGCATTTTATTATCCTCCACTTTAAGTACCAAATAAAAATAGGAGTTGATAATAAATCATACTTTTCCAGCATTGCTGATTGATATGATATAGGCCTAGATTTATCACTTGTATTGCACTAATACAAAACTGCAGGGCCTGGAATCGAGGCCCTTCTGTGCTGGATGCCTGCCACATATTTAATAAAAAAATGTAATTCCCTGCCCCAAAGAGACTACTTTTTAAACATAGAGTTGGATAGAACAGGTGGAAAAAAACCAAAAGTAGACAAGGCAATAGTGAAACAATCATTTTTCATCTGACAAAATTGGAACTGTTATACTACACAGCAATTTATATCTGTTTTCCTGCGTATGAAAGGCAATCTTTTTTTCTAGTTTCAATAACTATCTCTTTTCCTGTTAGTTAAAAATATTTATATCATTTTTATTTCATTGGATTTAATAATTTCTAAACCTCTTTCACTGAAGTATAAAAGGATGTTGAGCTTCTTTGTTTAAATATGAAACATAGCAATAATCATTCTTTGGTATTATTCTAATTAGCTAGATCTCCTCGTGGAGGATAACAAGTGCATACTAACTCAGGACAATTAGAAAGATGCTAATAAATGCAATATCATAGTTCCTTGCATAATGCAGAACCAGCACCAATAAGTAACCAAGTTGTTTGCAAAGAAAATTACCACATTTTGGGAGCTAGAACCTAAAGCTCTCGTTGGGATGATTTCAGGAGACAAGGACTCATTATGCTTGTCACTCAGAATTCATACAGTTACATTTTTGTCCCTTTGGTTGATATTAGACTGCAGAGAAAAAGAAAGTTATCAATATTCAAAAAAACCCCAAAAACTGTTGAATCAGGAAATTTGAAAGTGCTGGGACTAATTCATAGCTAGCAAAACACAACAAAAATCCTCAAACTGCTACAGAATTGCAATACCTTCTCTTGGTAATGTATCTGACGCTAAGTGTAAGATAAATTACTAAAAAGTTTGGAAATGAGAAAGAAAAACACACATCAGTTGATGAGAAGGTAGATTCTTAATTTTTTTCATTTGCATTTTCCTGAGATCAATTTTGCTTCAAACATGCCATAATGTCTTTTCTGCACCTACTTTGAGACACTGTACTCAGCTCAGCAGGGAGCTCCTGAAAGGTTTGCCCTATCCTCTACAAACATGTAAGGTTCCACTATACAGCCCACAGAATCCAGTAGAAATGTTTCTCTGGCCTCAGTATTCCTTGGATCACACCATAAGAAATAATCCAACCAAAGCTACCTTTTAAAATAGGAGAGGTTAAATTATTCTGTTTGTGTGTAATTCCAAAGAAGCCCTATGCCATCAAAAGATGCCTTCTAAATTCAGCATGAATCCCTTTTTCATTTGTCGTATCCACAGAGCAAGGACAACAATTCTGCTGGATTTCAAAATTAGGCCTCTGGGACCAAACAGTGCTGTCTTTCTCCATGAGAAGTCCCTATGGTTTTCAGTCCATCATCATGTCCAATACCCAAGACAAGCAATTAAGAACACGAAACAGTTTAAAACTAAGGCACAAGTTATAAAACTGCAGTATACCTTTGAGATCCAGGCAAAATATTTGCTATTGTAACTTTCCCATCTTGCCAAAATATTTGTTATCTGAGAGGCAGCATTTTTCAAATCCACACTCAATGGCATCCATAAGGTAGTCCCAGTGGTGTCAAGCTGGCACCTCAATAACAAATGCAGTAATACTCTGGGAATCCAGAATAGGACTATAATAAACATGTAGTCCCAGAACAAAACAAAACCAAGAAGAGCTCCAGGTGGTGCTAAGAAATATGTATTTATGTTACAAATATAAGGCCTGATCCCCTTACCTTCCCTCAGATTAAAAAAAAAACAAACAACTCTGAAATGTTTCATGTAATACAAAACATTTCCTAACCACAGTGGTATTTTTTAATTGCAAAGATAATGTAATCCTTATTTTTCACTGTCATCTAGTAAATAACAGATTTAAGAGTTCTTTCTTATACTAAGCAGTTACCTAACAAAATAATTCCAGTTTTTTCAGTCAGAGTGTTTATGGATATATGGATTTGGTAACTTAAGGTTTCTAGAACTGGGGCCCATTTTAAATGAAATTGATACAGGAGAAAATTCCAACTAACCTAATAATGTGAGGGCAACTGAATCATAGAGAGGGTAGCTTAGGAAGAGGTAGGAGGTGAGGCAGCCCTGATTTTGCGTGCAACATATCACCTGAGGTGTCCAAAGCAATCACTGCTATTTTTTGTTTAAAAGCAACAGTAAAACCCTGCTTTCAGAAATGGCCCATGCAAATTTAAGGAAGTGACTTACTTGTTTATTTGCATCACTGGCTAAAGAGCAGTTTTCCCTGCAGGCTATAAAACCATACATCTGTGTCCTGCTTAAAACCCCATCACTTTCAGGTGGGATTGACAGATCAGAATGGATGAAGGTGTCCTTGACTGTCAGAGCAAAGTGGTCTTCCTCCTCTTGTGTCTCATCTGTGGGAAAGGGAAGAGATACATGCAGAAATCAAAGGCACTATGGAAATTTCCAAAGAAAAAGAGTTCTGGAGTGGCCTCTGTTGTATGCCCTCTCCTTCATTTTGTACCAGCACCGATCAATGGTCTCATTGCCTGCTGTAATTCCCTGCAGTCATTACTTTACAGGTGAGTAATTTATGGCTTTGTAAAGGGCTCTGGGATGTTTGATTATGTCAAAGGTGTTATTGAAGTTCAGATTGTAGTTGTATCCTAAATAGGACGAGATTACCACTGGGATTTATACCATTACTTTCACTAATTATTTACAACATGGTGCCAATCACACTGTAGGTGCACTTGCAGCAAAAGAAGAGACAGTTCTGTGTAGGTGAACACAAACCCTATTAGGTGGTAAGCTATTCAAAACAGGGCATGGCATTGACCTCCAGTGGCAGAAGCAATGATAGGCAGGATAAGAAAATCCAACAGCAAAGACATAAAAGCGACCTCTCAACTGGAAGAGTTAATTTTGTGCGAATTCCTCAGCTCTCATCTGACCCAAGCTCCCTATCTCATGGAATGTGGGGTAAGGGATGGGACAGACTATTACAGAGCCACAGTAATGAAGGGTGACTGAAGAAAAACTTAAGAACCACTGTGTAAATTTTTGCCTATGGGGACAAGTATAGGAACTGTAGGTGGAAGTCTCCTGTTTAAGAAGGGCAGATATTCCAGTGCCTCCCGGCTAAAGTGGCAAGAAAAAAGAGAATGAGACATGATTATTCCTCACAGGACTCAAGTTCTTATCCCTGCAGAGTCTTCAGAGTAGGAAAGCTCATACCACACAGTAATACTTTTCCAACGTGTCTGTAAGCAGGCTGGGGCCCTGGGGATTACAAGTGCAACTACATCCTTCGATTCAGCCCCAATGACAGAGACAGGAGAAAGCAGTAAAATTTTCTTTTTAGTGGCAGATACTACAATGATGTAAGAACTCCTTTCCCTCAGAGGGCTCACATTAACATTTTCTCTCAGTCCTGAGAGTAAATCATGCCATCTAGTCACAGTCTACAGCAAGACTCCAATATTCCCTTTCTGAGCTCTCACATCCTCACCTTCACCCTTCCTGTCTGATGAGAGGATCCCAACTATGTTAAGTGAGCCACGAACTCCACTATTTTCACTGGACCTTCCTGTCTTCTACTAGACCTACACAATTCCACTTTTATGGAATTCTTCTATTTCTCTATCCACAGGAGGGACATAGTACAAAGAAGTATTCAGAGAGCCCGTCAGAAATAGCGCCATCACTGGGGACAGATTCACAAAGTGACTTAAAAATCATCATACCAACACTGTGGTATTTAATAGTCAGGCACTGTGCTCCAAGACTCAACAGAGCTTAAGAGTTATCTTAATCTTCCCTTTCATTATTTAACAAATAATCATTTTATATTTGGTAGCTCATGACTTGCTGAAAACAAATCCCTCCAGAGGGAGGGAGGGGAGAGGAATTCTACTGTGTTTATTCTACATATTGCCTAGCCTTTACTTTCAATTGTGAGAACATGTTTTGAGGGATTAGTTATTGGATTTGGAAGAATTATTAGTTTCCACTTTCTGACTGAAGAAAAGGAAAATCTTCTAGGCTACTAAAAATTAGAGGGTGATGTTGAATGCATAAGGCAGGCCTTCTGTGTCAAAATGTAACTGTAGAAGGTATAGATTACATTAAAGTCCCTGGGAAGAATGAGGTGGAAAGAACTGGGATGGAACACATTGAACTTTTGTTAATATTTGTTAAATCTTACTTTTTTAACAATGAGTGTCCTTCCTTCTGCACATGGGGGACAGGATACTCTGATTTCTGTTTAAGAATTAGGATCTATACTTGAGGAGACTGTGGAGTTCCAGGCTGGAATGTGAAATGCCTAGACAATGTCCTTGGATGATCAAGGATCCATAAGTAAAGAATGAAAAACAAAACTTGAAACGTGTGATGAATGAGTTTTTAAGACACACTACAGGTCAGCATCAATGAAATGCAGAGGCAAAGGAAAGAATTTTGTTGTTTTTCCAGGAAAGACAACACATTGACC
Organism: Margarornis squamiger; assembly: GCA_035222235.1. Taxonomy (NCBI): domain Eukaryota; kingdom Metazoa; phylum Chordata; class Aves; order Passeriformes; family Furnariidae; genus Margarornis; species Margarornis squamiger. The sequence goes on from JAWWTY010000106.1 coordinate 108,215,286, forward strand.
AGTTATTGTTCTCTTGGCTGTCAGATCTGAGTACTGATTATTACCTGACTAATATTTGGGAAAGACCATGTCCATTTCTGGAAATTATAATTGGATGCACTAACAAATCAGAGCACAGACACTCCTTCCAGAGCTTAGCCAAGTGAAAGTCATACATAAATAAGAGAAGAACAAGGGAAACAGAGCTTAAGGAGCCATCAGGACATCAAAAAATGCAATGGAGCAGCAACATCTTTTCTGAAGAAACAAATCTTCACCTGTCAGACAAATGCTGAACCAATGCCTGGGTCCACTTTCAAAAGAGTCCTGTGATAAGAAAGGTATCTATGTCATAGAAGGACAGAATATACTAAGTTGTAAAGGACCCACAAGAATCATTGAAGTCCAGCTCCTGGCCCTGCACAGGACATCTCCAAGAATCACATTATGTGCCTGAGAGGTAGAGTGTGGTAGAAACCAACTTTGATAAATTGGTAGACATTATTCAAAACAGTGATTTTTAAAAGTGCACTTCATTATTAAACCTTACAAAACCCATGCTTCTATTTTCTTCCAAGACCATTTACCCCAAATGGATCAAGGTTTATGAGAATCAAGGATCTCAAAATGGTTATGCTTGAATGACTTCAACATTCAGGGATCCAAGAGTCATCCCAGAGGCCTCAGGAAGTAGAACTGACAAAATATGTAGAAGAAAATTTCCCAGAAGAGGTCTGGCTACAGAGGCAACAGGGAAGGAAAACCCAAGAAAGTCAGAATTGCTCTGAGATATAAACACAGCAACCTGTTGAACTATTAGCACCAAAGCTGTGTAACTAATGTAGAATTGCCAGGATCCAGGGTTAACTGATCAAAAAGAATTCAAAATTGAGCAGCTTTAAAAAGAAACTCTTGTTAGAAAGACGGTCATGACTGTTGCTGTATTTCCTGCTTGTTTGTATGATTGAACAGAAGTAACAACAAATTACCAGTATCTATGAGAGAATCAAATATCAAAGATTCATTGCTCCCTTCATTAGCTATGGGTTGGGTCTACACAGTATTTTCCTGGCAGAAGCCATCTCAGTGTACTCACCCCCTGAGCCAGCTCTGATTTGGGAGCCAGAAGACATATTTATCACCCAGCTGGGCCTGAGAGAATGTACCCCGCATCCCTGCAGGCTCTATCAGCTTGAGCACACCTCAGTCTTTACCACAGCTGCAAAAATGTGTCCAGCTACTGCCAAGCACCAGGAGAGACCATCCATGACCTCCTGCAAAATACTCCCCAATTTGGCAGAGAGGCAAGGAGGAATGATGGGGAGAGGGCAAAGAAACAAGACTGACATTCTGATACCATTGCATATAGGACAGTGCCACATCTGGAAACATCATATCCCTCTCAAATGCTGAAAACAACAGACTGAAAGGATCTGTAGTTCCCGTGATTCATCTCAGCATCATTTGCTGCTCTTCTTAAACCAGCTGGACAGCACAGACAAGTTGCAACAGCAAACATGGTGAAAGCACTGACATACTCCAATCAGTCTCATAGAGCTGTACTTAGAGAGGATCAATGTTTCATAGTCAAAAAAAACCTGTTTCTATGCCAGCTTTGGAAGGCTCAGTAACAGCTAGGGAAGAGGTGGAAGTGGCTGTCATTCATTGTTATGATTCAGAGTCACAGAACCTTGAATGATTATGGATTAGCAGAGAAAAATTACTGATGGGCATGTATTTTCACCCAGCCTCCCTAAACTCCTCTCCTAAAGATGTAGAAAGAAAGCCTGATTTATGATGGATGACTTTATCTTAAGGGGTTTTTCCTGGACAACTGGTTCTGTTTGTTACTAAAGCCAAAATGTGGGAGTTATACACCATAACAGAGATATCTAAAACTCAGTGGCATTAAGTCTAACCTAGGTACCTCAGGGGAGAAATAAGCAGTTCCATTAGGCAGTTCATCCCATCCTAAAAGAGATTTTTAAGATAAATCAATTGAATCACCCCCTAGAAGTGCTTACTTCTTTCTGTAAAAAAATTTCAGAGTGGTTAGCTGAAATTTAGGTGTTTAATTCTCATAAATCTGAAACCCCATTCCTGCATCTTTAAAATGATTCCACCAGTCAAGAAAGTTTCTTACAAGAATGCCAGTGTTTTAAAATGAGATTTGAAAGAACAATAAATTATATGTAATATGGGTAAACGGGAAATAAATGAATGATGAACAACTTAAAATGTAGGTGACTCCTGAGAAAGCTAGTTGAATGGATTTAATGTTAGGCATATCTAGGACTTTGGGAAATGAGTATTAGTGTTCATGTGTATTAGGAAGAAGGGTGTTATTAGGTCAGCTCTAAGTTTTATTTCAGGACATGTAGATGGAAGAACTCTCAGCAGTGATAGAGAAAAGTGAAGCATTTGTCATAAATATGTCTTGATATCTAAAACAAAGAAGTGCTATATACCTTTTCCATCTAAACTTTATCTCTGTCAAAATAATAGTTTAACATCTGATTTAAAAAAATAATTTACACAGTTATAAGTTAAATCCAAACTTCTTTTTTTTAAAGGGATGAAGAATGGTTTTAGTTCAATTTCAATTTTTAACAGATCTTGGAAAGCTGGGATACTTAAATGTCTTGTAAAACTGCCAAAGTAATTCCAGTGTTTAATAAGGATAAAAGAGATAATCCAAGAACCATTGAAAAACTTCTCTGATGTTCATTCCAGAAAAAATAATGGAGCAGTTAAATGAGGACTCTATCAACAAATAGTGGCTAAACATACAATTTATGTCAGTCAACACTATTTTGTAGAAAGTAAATCTTGTCGAAACAAATGTATTGGTTTTTATGATAGGATTATAGGCCCTACTGATAAAGGTGAATATATTGGCATAGCATTCCTCATTTGTAACCAGGCATTTGACTTAGTGCCACAAAACACTTTGGTTTAGAAACAAACTTGAATTGTGCAGAATTAACAGATTGTACATTAGATACAATTAAAATAACTCACAGTGTTCAGAAAGTAGTAATTAAGAAGTCAGTGAGCACAGGTGCTTCTAAAAGGTTCCCCCAAATAGCCATTGCTCCATATATATAAAGAGCAATGAACTAGAAAGAGCATATGAGCAAAGCATAACAGTGTAGTAAGTAACAAAGATGAGGCTCTGCTGCAGAACTAACTGAAACGTCTGCTAAAACAGTTAAATTACAACAAAATTTGTTTAAGGACACCCAAATGCAGAACAATGCACCTGGGGAGCAAGAATAAAAATTATAGGTCCAGAGAGACTCTTTTTTGGAAAGCAGTAACTCAGAAAAGGACTTGAGATTCATTGTAGATAATCATCCCAAAATAAGCTCTCAATGTAGTGCTTTGGCTAAATGGCTAATATGATCCTTGGCTATATAAAAGGTGATCATCAAGTAGAATTAGGGTTACTGCTGTTCTAAAATTGCTGCTACAATAAGAAACCTGGGTCTGAACTCAAATCATCCAGAAGAACATGAAAATCACAGAGAGCTCTTAAAAAAACAAATAAACAAGCCCAGGCCAGAGACTCTAAAACAAGTATAAATATGTGATGCCTAAAGAGCTCAACTTATTTTACCAGAGAAGCTTGGAAGCTGACTTGCCCTGTGTTTATAGATTCTTGCATATGAAAACCCCATTCAGGAGTATGGTTTTCAAACCTGCTGACAAAATCATAATTAGACATAATGACTGGAAGCTAGAGTTCGAAAATTTAACCTTGAAAAAAGACACAACTTAGAAAATGAAATTTTATGAGGAGAGGTGCCGGCTCACAATTAGTCTGGGTTGTTAAGATGGGTTTAGATAGCTTTCTGAAATAGGTGGTATAATTCTGCTTTTCAGAGAAATTGTATCTCCAGTCTGAGGAAGGGTTTAGATGAGACATACATAGACCACCCTTATGGCCTTGAAATCTATCAAAGCATGAATACCATTTTCTCTACTCTCAATATTTATGTGCTATAGGACAACCAGATTTACCTGTGTTACTCTGAATAATCACTACTTGGGTAGATATGCATGTAGACTTTGACTGTACTCAAATATCATGCCTCAGAGTCTCAGGCACCTGCCCAATGGGATCCAGAAACATTTATTTAAGTAATGCTACACTGGTTAGGTGTAATCTGTTTGCCCTGGGTGGAAGGGGAATTTTGATTTTGTGTCTGTGTGTTTAACAGCAAAACCATTACCTTTCTTTGTACAGTTTGACAGACTACAAGTCACCTATTTTCTTTACTCTTCTACTTATCTTCTAGGGCATTCAGCTCTTTCTGAAAGTCATAGCGCTTTTCAATCAGTAGGTAAACATCTACATGTTTAAATTTATTTTTAACAGGTACAGCTATGCCAAAGCATCCTTCTCTCACTTGTGGCGTCATCATCTGCATTTATTACTCAAGAACAGTGAACACACAGATGTTGTATTGCAGCTCTTAGGGTTTAGTCCATCTCCAAGTAGAAATAAAAGTATAGTAAGTTCTCATTTCTCATAATTTCTGGAAAGGAACATTTACTGTAAGGTCTCAGAACAGGGATTTTTATCTTTGTATCCATCACCACTATAGTGGACATCCAGGATGAACTGGACTCCAGCAGGCATCTTTGCTGTTTGCAGGCTGTGCCTACATAGATACCTGTGCAGAGCCATTGTTTTCCATGTGCTAGCACAGGTGCCTTGTGGTTGGAATACCATTTGCATTAGCAGAAAAGAGATGCCACTTGTCATGTCTCAGTTGGCTCTGCAAGACTAATAGGCAATACAACTATTTTTTTTGAATGCTGCAGTAAGCAGACATGACTCTGAAAACACACAGCAGGCAGAAATATTGGGTAGGAAGGTGTCATTTTCAGGCACTCTACAGTGAAATGCCATCTGTTACAACATATGCAAGTGCGGTTACACGGCCAGTTACAGGAGGTGAGAAGGGTAATTTTTGACCTGAGAAGTATGGGTTCTGCCTGCTCCTCTCCTTTCACCAAGCCTCAGCCATTAGCACCAGAGTTAATCTACTGAAAAAGGAAGAAACAACACCATTTTTCTGTCTCCCCCTAATGGAAAAGGAGACTCAAATCCCTTGCTCTGTACTGGAATAATGACACAGGTGGTTTTTGATGTGGATGAAAAAAGTTAACTCCAAAAGTCCCTAATAACTGGAAGAATTTGAGAGCAGGAGAAATTCAAAATGAGACTAGAACCAGCAAAAAGAAGATTAATATATAGAATTTACACATAAAAATTTAATGAGCCCGAGCTTCCAGTTTCCTTTATTTGAATATTTTGACAGATACATTATTAACGCTAACCTTATTTTCCTAGCTGAAAAATTAACATAAACAGAAACACAAAACTTATGATGTGCCAAAAAGAAAAATAAAATAGAATACTTATGGCTTGGAGACCCTTTCTTTGTATGGAAACACTAGACTCTAATTTAATTCAAAAAAAAAAAAAAAAAAAAAAAAAACAACCAAAAAAAACCAACCCCACAGTTTTCTCAGCCTGACAAATCTACTCCAAAAAATTATTTCCTCACTGATTACAGAAGCAGACAATTGGTGCCCAAACAATCAAAGAAGGTTGTATTGTCAGCATGTTAATCATAGTGTTTCTTAGCAACCATATTTTATTTACTAGTAACAATACTTCTTCAGAAGCCTGTCACATTTAATGACAAGTATCTATGGGGGAAGGACTGGAATACATATGTGCAGCTCCCGCCTCTGCGGATAAGCAGTTTGTGAGGAGGACAGAGCAGTGCTTTTGCTGATAACCAGGTAATGACGGTAGTAGATAGAGAAGCCTCTGAGAAGTGAAGCTGTGGGGCAAGCGCTTGCACAAAACTGGCACTTGCCCTCCTGGTCTTCTGCACCCACCCAGGCTGCTGCTTTTGCCCCCGTGAGTCCATAGGTACCCTCCCCTTACGCTTCTCACTGTGAATTTTTTAAAAATTTACAAGGTAGCCAAGGAGTTTGGGGATCAGAACCATCTCATTTCTTTGTCCTTGGAGCTCTCAAAGAACCAGGTTCTGCTCCCAGTACTTTCTCAGCAGCAGACAAGGTGACAGCTCAATGTCTTCCATGCTTTTACATTAATGTCAGCAGAAACAAGCAGTGTTCACAACACCCTCTTAAATATAAAAGATCATGTCTGAAAAAGTCCATTTCACTCTGACTCAGTTTTCTTCTGCAGTTGTAAAACTATGCCTATTGGTCATCTTCATGTTAAATACCAAGCTTAGGTTATTTTAGGGATAGTGTCTTGGTAGAAGATGCAATTGTCAGAAAGAGAAAGAGAGAGAGAGAGAAATACAGAACATTTTGTTCACTGTGAAGACAGTTTGCAGCAAAACTGTACATGGAACAGTAGAAGCACCAAAGGGCTCCCTTCAGCTTTCTTTGTCTGTGATCGGCCAGAATGATAGGAAGGACCGTGTCACCCAGTAAAAGTCAGCTCAGCTCATGTGGATCTATTACAATATTCTGTCTCTGTTCATGACCATCACAAGGTGCTTCAGAGAAAGCTTTAAGAAAAGCTAAAAACAACCTCCTACCACAAAGATCTCAGCCTAATCCCTTGGAGTTAGGGTCAGCCTTAAACTGTTCAGCATGAGCTTTTATTTTCCCTCACAGCAATGTTGGTAGTATGAGCTTGTATACTAGATATTCTTGTTTTCTATCTTTTAATATTCCAAGAGTTACACACTCAAACACTGGTTGCTCAGTCATTCCTTTCTTTCATCCATTTTGAAATAATCACCTTTACATTTCAACAAATATCTTCTTATTCCTGAGATGTGAAGAACAACAAGCAGATTGAAGAATCACATAATAGTGTGTACCAGTAACACATCTGTGGACTGAGATGTTTTTGTTTGAAGACCTTATGTATGATAGACACAACAGAAGAACAGCCTGGACATCACCAGAACAAGAGTCTTGTAGACAGACTTGAACACTGGAGCTGAAGTAGAGTCCTAATAGCTTTTCTGATCACAAAAACCTTTGCAGACTTTCAGAGACATACCACATTTCATAAAAAGAAGTCTGGAAGAAAGAGAGAGCAGGCTAATTTTTTCATGATTGCTGTCTTAACTTGCCCTTTTTTTCAGATATTCTGCCCTTTCATGACAGAATAAAAATAGAAGCAGGAATAAAATTCAGGGATGGGTCCAAAATGAAACAATAGATAATAACCTGGGAACTCTGGTTCATCCTTAAAAGAAGTTCCAAAATTACAAACTGCTAGTCCAAACCCACATAAAATCTCTGTGGATTTGGCCCATCCTAGTAAACACATTCACGTAATTTTAAGCTTTCAGCAACAGCTGGAAAAGATATTCCTTGTAAAGCATAAACAGTTGTAAAACTGCCTCTGAATCCTTGGCCTGCTTGAATTAGTCAGCACTAATTACAATAAAAGTCTGGTAGCTAAAACAGTTCTGAGAATTCACTCTTGCAAACCCACATATGGGAACCATTCCTATGAAAATACTTCAAAATTATGCCAGATGATGTCTTTCATTACCCAGAAATCTGTGGCATCAGCAGTGAAGGAAAGAGCGGACAATGGCAGAAGATTTCTGAGGAACCTAATAGTCCTTCTTTAGCCTCAGTCTCATCATGGAGCCTCTCATTTCTTCACTCATTCCCCAGCCACTGCCGGGACCTCTTTGTGGCTCCGCATGGTGAAATAGACATGTATGTTCACTGTGCTTCACCATTCTGGGGAAAACAAATGGTAAACCATAACTGGATCCCAACCGTAGCTAGGCAGAAGTCCCTTCAATCTGCTATATGCAAGGTATTCAGCTATATCTGGCGCTCATACACACCATCAAAGAGAAATAACAAGCCCATTTCAGCCTCTCCACCACATACCTAAATAGAGACTAATTTGGAACACAGTTTATTATCCAGCTCATTTCCAAAAACTCACCTTTGGAGGATCCTTGTGACCACAAGGATTCCTGCACTGGACCCATAGTAAATCTTTCAGAACAATAGCAACACCTGGTAGGGGTTAGTGTTTGCTCTCAGATAGTTTATCTGGCTATTAATGATATTGCTATAGTGAAATAACAAAATTAAAAAAAACCAAAAAAACAAAAAAACCCACATTATTTCAAAGCACTGATAGTGAGCACTATTGCCAATGAAATTCAGAAAACACATTGAACAAACCTGGCTGTGGAACATTTTAATAAAATTGAGAGCATCAGGAAGCTTTGAAGTCTTCTAAGCATACGGCAAAATCAGTTATTTACTATTGCAGCATCAAAAGAAAGATCCACCAATACACTGTACAGACATCAGGAAGAAAGGCTGTCATGGTCTTTGTTTGCAGTTTGCTTGTTTTTCTTAAAATCTGTGCTAAAGGAAGAATCATGACTCTTTGTGGTATAACACAGCCCTCATGTTTATTCCTAGTATTTTTGCTTTGAAGATCACTAGGGAACAGGAGTTCTTATATTGACTGCAGTCCTACATGAGGTTAATACCTTCCTGTTTTTACAAAAACAGGAGGGGTAACATGACCACAAATGACAAGAAGGCTAACAAATATTTTTTTGGCATTTTATTGTACATTGACTTTTCAAAATGTCAGCTCTGATTTGAACATAAGCAACATCTTTAATAAAAAAAAAAAAAATCCTTTTAAAGACTATCAAATGTTTCTGCAGAAGAATCTAATTTGCAGAAGTCCCAAGTGTTTGAAGTTCACACTCATTTCAATAGAAGTCAAGGTTGTTCAACCTTTGGGAGAGTCAGAATACTTATATAGGTGTCCAAATAAATGGGTTGTTTCATTGGCCATTGGCCACATAGAATCATCAGCTTGTTTAGGTTGGAAAAGGTCTTTAATATTATCACATTTAACCATTAACCCAGCACTGCCAAGTCCACCACTAAACCGTGTCTGTAAGTGCCACATTGATACACCTTTTAGTACCTCCAGGTATGGTGACACCTGCACATCCCTGGGCAGCTTGTTTTAATGTTCAACAACTGTTTCAGCAAACAAATTTTTCCTAATGTCCAATCTAAACCTCCTCTGGCACAACTTGAGGCTATTTCTTCTTCTATAGCTTGTAACTTGGGAGAAGAGCCCCACCTGGCTGCAACCTCCTTTCAGGTACTCGTGAAGAGCAAAAAGGTCTCTGCAGAGTCTCCTTTTCTCCAGACTAAATACCGTCAGGTCCCTCAGCTGCTCCTCATCAAACCTGTGCTCCAGACCCTCCCCAGCTCCACTGCCCTCCTCTGGACTTGCTCCAGCACCTCAGTGTCCTCCCTGAATTGCAGGTCCCAGAACTGCACACAGGATTCAAGGTGAGG
>JAWWTY010000106.1:108224781-108249037 GCA_035222235.1 Margarornis squamiger
AGGTCCTTTCCAGCTGAACAGCTTTGCAACCACTCAGCCCCAGCCTGTGGCGCTGCAGGGGGTTGTTGTGACCCAAGCGCAGGACTTGGCACTTCACTTTATTGAACCTCACACAACTGGCCTTGGCCCATTGATCCAGCCTGTCCAGATCCCTCTGCAGAGCCCTCCTACCCTCTGTCAGATCAACACTCACACCCAGCTTAGTGTTGTCTACATGTGTGTTAAACATATTTTTTATTACTGTTATCACTTAGAAATATTAGTCAACACTATTATAGAGGAGTGACTGCAACTGTGCTCATGCTGTCTGACCTCGCCAGAGGCCAGCAGGGGGGAGGGGTTGGCACAGATAAGAACCAAGGGAGACAGCTTCTTGCTATACCATTTGTCCCTGTACCAGGTCTAGATAGACAACAAAACTGCACAAACACAGAAATGTTAGAAGGCACTTGAAGGGATTATCTAGTTCACTTTTCTTCCTAGAACAAGGAGCTACTGTAGCTGTCATATTCCCAAATTATCTTAACCCTGTTTGCTGAGCTTTTTCTTTCATACTTCTAGTGATGAGCATTGTAAAACACTCTTAAGCAACCACAATGCCTACCAATTCTTATCACAAGAAAAACCATTACTAAAATTTTAAGTAAACATCTCTGCAGCTTAAGTTTTATTTTTTGCCTTACTCTTCGCGGCTATAGCAAACATTCTTTTTTCAGCTTTTTTACATAGTCATACACGGATACAAAGTCTCTGTTCTATCTTATGCCTTCTAGGGGGACCAAACACCCCACTCTTTGTAGATCACCAGATTTTATTCATAGCCTCCCTCTGCACTCCCTCCAGCTGGTTCACATCTCAAAAACTATAACAATGTTGTGAAGAAGAATTACATTACAGAATTTATGGACTATGCTGCTGTTTATAAATCCCAGTGTGATGTTTGACCTCTGTGCAGCAGTGTGGTGGGTTGACCCTGGCTGGGTGCCAGGTGCCCACCAAGGCCACTCTGTCACTCCTCTGCTCAGCTGAGCAAGGGAGAGAAAATGTAATGAAAGGCTCGTGGGTCTATACAGGGGCAGGGAGAGATCACTCACAGTTACTGTTATGGGCAAAACAGACTCCACTCAGGGAAATTAGTTTAATTTATTACCAATCAAATCAGAATAGGTAATGAGAAATAAAACCAAATCTTAAAACATCTTCCCCCCACCACTCCCTTCTTCCCAGGCTTAGCTTCACTCCCCATTCCTCTACCTTTTCCCTCCCCATCACAGGGGGATGGCAGCTGTGGTCAGTTCATTATACACTGTCTTTGTGGATCCTTCCTCCTCAGCAGGAGGACTCCTCACACTCTTACCCTGCTCCAGTGTGGGGTCCCTCCCATGAGAGACAGTCCTCCACAAACTTCTCCAATATAAGTCCTTCCCACAGGCTACAGCTCTGCAAGAAACTGCTCTGGCACAGTTCCCTCCCACAGGCTGCAGTTCCTCCTGCAACAGGCTGCTCCAGCGTGGGTTCCCCAGAGGGTTACAAGTCCTGCCAGCAAATCTGCTCCAGTGTGGGCTCCCCTCTCCATGGGGCCACAAGTCCTGCCAGGAGCCTGCCCCAGTGGGGGCTTCCCACAGGTCCCTCTCCTCTATCCCTCCTACCAGGACCTTCCAACACAAACAGCACAATACTCTTAACTTTCATTCATTTCTTGACCCACTCTAACATAAAAATACTTTTATTTCAAGTTGTTTCCTCTCTTATCTCTGTTTTTCTTACTGTATTTTCTCATCTGTTTATCCCTGGCTAAGTACAGAGCCATGCCTTTGTTTTAAATAAATTCTATGCTGTTTTCAAGACTATTTGTCTAAATTGTTGTGATCATTTTGAATTAATTCTTATCTTTCAATCTGTTTGCTGCCTCTTTCAGATTCATTTCATTTGCAGATTTAATAAGCATATTCTAACGACCTGGTATTGGATTATATTGAAAACATTGAACATACTAAGCCTAGGATAGACCCTCAATTCCTTATAGCAGTTTGACAGCAAAGTGCTGGCAACTGCTCTCCATGTGGCATCCCGAGACACTTTTGTCCTCACTTTAAAATAACCCCAACTTGCACATGTAATGTGAGACCTCTGAGCAAAGCCTAGCTATCTGATGTCTATACCCTTAAGGCACGTTACTTCTCTTAAAAAGATTTTGGATTGATCTGATACGATTTAATCCTGACAAATGAGTTAACACTCACTGCATACTGCCAACGAATTTACTACTTACTCATCTGGTGTTCTTTTAGGTGCCCTACAAAAGTACTGTTGGAATCTTTTTTCTAGTATGTTCCCACAAAAGGAATTGGCCCATCATTCTATAACCTTCCTTTTTGCCTTTTTTTTTTTTTAAGTTGTCTTATGTTTGCCCTTTTCCAGTCTTCCAGAACTTGATCTACCTCCACACATTCTCAAAATGTACTGAGAGACTGAGGGATTGCTTCAGCTAGGGTTTTCACAAACCTGAGAAGGATTTCATCAAGGCTGGAGAATCAGAAATATCTAAGTGTACTCTAAGCAGGTCTTTCTTTGTCCTCTTTATCATTTATGTTAATTGTGCTAGCAGTGTGAACACCATTCCCTTCATAACACACAGAGAGTAGAGTCACAACACATTCCCTGCAGCCTTCTCCTGGGAGAGGCAAGACGTGGTCAAGCCAAACTCCCCACAAAACTTCTGAAGTCTGCACATAGAAAATCCACCTCAGCTCTTTCAACTTCCACGGTACCAGGATTACCACAAACCAGACTCCAACAATAATCTTCAATCCACAGAAGATATTTCAAGAAGCGGGAATCATAATTTTTCCTCCCGCTCAGAATTATGGAATCATAGAATGGTTTGGATTGGAAAGGACTATAAAGACCATCTAGTTCCAACACCCTGCCATGGGTAGGGACACCTTCCACTAGACCAGGTGGCTCTAAGCGCCATCCAACCTGCCCTTGAACACTACCAGGGATGACCCATCCTCCACAGAATGTGAAATAACAAGCAAGCTTAGTTAGTCTTTTAGATCATGTTGAAAAATTAGGCAGAGTTGAAGGCTTGTAATAAACTTTTTTGATAATTTCGTTCAGTTTCCATGCAACAATGTTTTTCTATCTTTGAAAGTATCCAAAAATTACATCTAAAACGATCAATTTAAAAGCTAAAATTTATTTAAAAATCAAATGCTCCAAACATTGGAACAAATAGATTTATTTTTTTTGCAATTTTCATTTGTGCATAAGGATGATTATTTTGACAATGAAATTATTTTTTGGAAGACTTCAGGAGCATTGATGGTGGAAGAGACAAACAATACCTTCAAACACCATGGTAAATCTGGGGGTACTTAATTATTCGGATATAAATATTTCGTAACCTATTTTTGAAACTACTAGAGGGAAGAATTAGATGTTCTTTTCATTCAAATCTGACAGATCCACTCCATTAGCATATGAGGAAAATTCTCATTATCTCTAATAAACGTAAAGCATACATGTTTTAAAAGACAAGACAACCTCATTTGTTGCCAAAAGCCCTGGCAGTAGGTGGGAAGGCAAAAAAAAAGTTTTCTTCAGCTACATCCAGCTTCAAACTTGCATAATATTATGAAAAGACAGCAAATAGAGTGGGTTTAAATCATTCACATCACTGCTCATCAAAGGTCTCACTAACATTGTTTAGGCCAGCCTAAAAAGTCAAATTGTAATTCTACAACTATGAATAAAGTCCTGTGAAATGCAGCCAAATAAACTGTAAATTTTGTGAAGAACAGCCTGAGACACACCAGGAAAAAAAAAAAGAAAAAGAAAAAGAAAAAGAAAAAGAAAAAGAAAAAGAAAAAGAAAAAGAAAAAGAAAAAGAAAAAGAAAAAGAGAAAGAAAAGGAAAAAGAAAAAGAAAAAAGTAAAAGTCTAACTAGACATGGAAGTAAGGCCTTAATGTACACGAATGCTTCATCAAATAATTATATTGACATATTTTAAATCAAACTATATTCATTAAAGAACTCTGGTTCCTACATTCAGAAAGCAATGAAAAAATTTATCATTTCATAACTTGTTCAGTTCCCTGGGGTATTAACAAAATCATTTCTTCATAACTTTAAGTTCTCTGGCTGGTCAGATATTTCCCACAACTAAAGCAGGAGTTCAGAGATCCTTCTGAGCAGCATCACAGCCCTGGGGGGATTAGCCACTCCTCCCAGTCTTGCATCATCAGTGAATTTACTGTGGAGGCACTCAACCCCTTCACTGAAGTCATTTATGAATTAAACAATACAAGACACAGTATCAGCCCTTGGGGGACACCACTCCCTTTGCTGGATTTCAGTAGCTGGCTTAGACATCCCAGTGCTCCCCACCTTAGGGCACCACTGTCTTGGTTTGCTAGCTTTTCCCCATTTAATCCATAAGATGCAATGTCTTACAGGGGGGAGAAAGAGAGAAGATTTTTATAAAAAAAAAAAAAGGCAAACTGAGTGAACAGGTTCAAGAACAGTCGTGTAAACATTCAGACATATTAAGTGTCAGTGCTGTTCCTAATATGGCCTTTGCCAATTCATTGTCCCTCTGACAATGCCTGGCCATCATTCAGGAGTTCTACCAGCCCAAAGATGATCCCAATAGATAGTTTGAAATCCAAAATCTTGTTCTGTGGACTGGAAAGTAACATGAGTGTTAAACTGTGTTTATCTAAGCAAAATAATTTGTTCCATGGCATCATGGACAGAGGATGGCCTCTAACTGGGTCCCTGGTATAGCCTACTCTGAGTGTCATGATGTCTAATCCACTTCTTCATCTGAGCCCTAAGCTCAGATTTCTATGTCAGATTTCTATGAAGCAATGCTTAACACCACGTATACATACCTGCAGGAAATTCTGAATTTTCTATGACAGTGTAACAAAACTACAAGAAATGTACTATAAACCCCTATTGTGCGTAGGAAACATGCAATTAATTCTTCTGGCAAAAGAAGGGGGTGTGAGGAACTTGTCGAATTTGCTTTCTTGCTGTCTCTCATTTTTTGGGTTCAATACAGTCAAACAGATTTTATAACAGGAAGAAGTCTCTTCATTCCTTTGTGTTCTGCACCTTCATGATGTAGAATGATGGGGAGGTTTCTTTACACTCTACAGCTGAAGCTACATGAAAAGGTCATTCCATGTATAACAATACATCAGGAAGACATGATAGTTGCTGGAAAAAATTTAAAAATCACATATGCAGAAATCTTTTGTGGAATATGCAGAGGTATTCACTTTGGCAGTAGACACACTCTTTCATACCTGAATTTTCCTCATCTGATCCTTGTCCTTTCAGCAGAATCAGTAGCTCAGCAATGACAGTTGTAGAGTTCCAAAGCAAAGTAAGTATCTATTCAATACCATCAAAGGAACTGATAAAGAATAGGGAACTTCAGGATGTTTTAAAAAATGGTTTTACTTGCTTTTTCCTTATCTGACTTTCTTTTTTTTTCTAATTAAGATTTTATTGAGTTTTCCATAGAGGAAGACTCTAACCAATCAGCAAAAGTATTATCGTATGAATTTTACTTTAGTAATTTACTTGAGCCAATTCATTTCTTTCTCTAACAGGCCAAGTAGCTGTAACTTCAGGTGCAGTCAATCACATCTTTGGGAAAACTAAGCAGAGGAAGCAAGAAATGAGAAGCACCAGAATAAATTAGATAAAAATCCTAAACAAAAGGCTGAAAAGAATGCTAAATCCAGTTTACCAACAAAATCTGATGTGCTATGTACATGAAAATTTGAAACATTAGAAGTATTCATGAATCAGCCATTCAGGGAATCATATCAAAAAGCTAATGAGTTTGTTCTCACATGAGACCCCATGAAAAAGAAATTGGTCTGTGAAAGCAATTCCAGAAAGCCAAACATACCTTAAAACATTTCCAGAGAACCCATCAGCTCTTCCCGAGGGGAATTAGGAATGGCTGTTCCAGTGGTAAAGGCTGATTGGCATGCTGGCCATGTGGCCCTGTGCCTCCCCACCCCAGTGGAGAACACTCGCAGCTTGTGATCTCTTTGCCATTGTAAGAGTTCAATACTCAGTGCAGAGTCACACCCCAAAGCTGCAAAGGCTGGGCCAGCTCGCACTGATGTATTACTGCATGTGGAATGGTGTGACTCCATTCAAAAGAACACGTTCTGCCATTCACAGCTGCTCTCGCTGCCACTAAGCTTTTGCAGATAAAAGTATGTGAAAGGAGATGTTCAAATACATTTTTAGAATGAAAGTATTCCTGCTGAGAAACAAGATGTCACTGGAAACCAGGAATGAGATGACAGCTTTTCCCAGGCCCAGCACAGTAACTGGGAGATGTTTTCTGTGTGTCCAGCTACACAAAATAAATCAGTCATCTCAGCCCAAGTCTGAGTGAGAATTATCTGACCAAATGTCTGGGCTTATCCCCTTCTTATCAGGGAATAGGATGTTCTTTAGTGCCCTATGCTAGATGTCTTCTTCAATACGAGATGAATTGCAGCTTTGAGAGTGCTTATTTCTTTCTATCAATTATAAAGAGACCATAAGGTAAATAATTCAGATGTTTCTATCAACACCAAACACTTCAGCATAGCTGAGAGGAATCTGTGCTATATGTTCACAAAACCAAAAAAAGGACTGTAATTAATGCCAGTTAGAGAGAGAAGGTTTGTCAGTCCTGACAAGGAGCCAGTCTTAATTTTTCTCACCTTGTTTAGAAAAGAGAGCTCCGTGAGGAAGTTTACAGTGCTGACCATCCAACGTCAGGCCATGCTGGCAGTTTTCTGGTGAAGAGTTTTTCACAAGAAAATATTTTTATATATACATGTGTGGATAAATAAAAAATTAAATATAATAAAAAATTAGTAATTAAAAATAAATGAAGGTATTCCTTGATCTAAATTTTAAAAACCTGCATTTGGGGAATATTTATTATTTTCTTGGAATACATAAGAATTTATATTTGACTGAAGATGAACAATACCAGAGCAAAATGAAGGTTTTAATTAAGCACTGAGTGCTTGTCATTTTGACAGCTAAAGAATCGGGAAGCTGCAAAGAACCAAAGTGAAACAACATCAATCATCTGGCTGCAATAAATAATTTAATAAAAAAATCACTGAGTAACTATGAGGTCCAATGAGATAAAATAAAACAAAAAGACAAGTAAAACAGGAACATCAGACAATGTACAGCTGACCCTATTCATATTAATATTACACAACAGTCATGATCTCCGTCACATCCTTTGCTATGCAGAATAAAACACCATATTCATTTACCTCAGAGATAAACATCACAGTGTTATAGAAAGAATAGAACAGATTTGCAATGACATTAATATATTATTTTACTATGTTTTCTATTAAGTTAATTACTCTCATCAGCAAACAGCAAAAAAAAACCCCAAACAAATAATTTAATTTCCAACATGCAGCATCGCAGGAAGATCCAGCACCCCACTTGGTGCCCATCTCACAGAACCTTCAATTAACTAAAGCCAACCACAAAATTAAGCGTTAACAAGTACCAAGTAATGGACACAGTGAGGAACAACTCTGCATCAGCAACAGTGCCTCACACTAGATCTTTTTCTGAAAACTTCACCTTGATGTTCAGCAGCAGTCAGAATGACAGACAGACCATTAAAATTAGCAGTGTAAGGTAGAGGATAAAGTGGAAAACAGCATTATGCCGTTGTGGAAACCCACTGTGTGGATAAGAAACCTTTCCATAAGCAGCTGTAATGGGACAGTTTTACAAGCAGCACTGGAGCAGCTCAGCCTTTGGTCTGACACAGTGGAGCAATTTTTGTGGTTTCACATTCTGTAAGATTTATTTAGATAGAAGGTGGGATTAAAGCAAGAATAAACTATGCATGTTTTATTTCATATGTAAGGGTTATGGGACATGATTTTGTCAGAACAAAAACTTGAATTAGAAAGCCAGATAATATTCCCTTCCCCTTTTAAAAAAAAAAAATAAATTCCCCCCTCTCCCAGGCCAGAAGATGTTCACACAATATCATTTCCTCTCTCCTTTCCTTAGGGGTCTAATAGACTGAAATCTAACTACGCAGATAAAAAGTCCCATCACTTTTCCAAAACACCACAGGACAAGGACACTGCCAACAACATAGCAGTGCTTCAAGCAAGACTCAAGCAAGGCAGTGGAGAGGCAGGACCAACTTCATTTAAGTGGTTGTATGGAGCGCTTATAGATTTTCCTCCATGAGGAAGTTTCACAGTAAAATGCCAAAATCATCTAAAAGTATGGTATGCTGCAATCCTGCAGTCAGCCAGCGGCCTTCTCCACAAGAGCTCTTCTCTAGGAGTTCAAACACTCAGCCACCAGCGAGCTTTCAGCAGGCTGCAACATCTGCTGCTCTTGATTTCTGCTCCAAGTCCGCAGGTGAACTGGCAGCTGGTCTGCCATGGCAGGTAGAAGAGAATGGCTGGGAAGGAGGAGTTCTTCTATCCTAGCTGGTTCCTCCGGGGGTGGTGTCAGCAAAGCCTCCATACCTGCAGAGGCATTTCTGAATTTAGTATTGTGTACCTTCTCCATTCTTTACATTTGGAATGTTTTTCCCCTTTAACTTATGGTCCCTTTTCATTTAAACACAGCGTGGAACAGAGCACACCTTCTGGCTTTTCAGGGGGATATCGGGAGATGGCCTGTGATGGCTCTGTGGCAAAGCAGGGCTGTAGAGACAGAATGAGGTGCAGAGCACATGCCCTGAACAGTGGCAAGGGATGGCATGGATTGGGAGAGAATGTGGGAGCCATGGGTGCCAGCACCGCAGCTGAGCTGCACAGAGGGAGCTGTCATTCCTGGCAGAGATCACAGGTGGGCACAATAAAATGCCATGTTAAAAGAATTTCTCGGCTAATTGTTGTTTTGTTTCAGCTAATTACACCTCCTCAAATTGCAGGGTGCAGCCCCCCTGCCTGCCTGCCCAGCAGCACTCAGGAATCCCTCACTGTGATGCGCTGAGCACGCTGCATGGATTCACTCGTTTGGCTGTCTGCTCATACGTCAAGCCCTGTGGTCCATTAATCATTTCAACCACTCTTCACTCTACAAAATAACATAATAGACTCCTAAAAATGAGAGATGAAGAAGGCTAGCCATACCATCCAATCCCTCCTCCTGAAGGAATCTTCCCAGGGAATATTTCCTCAGTCTATTTTTCTTACCTATTTTTTGACATCTCGAGCTTAGGCCAACAATTCTGCCAGTATTTCCACTTTGTTAATGACGGGATGATGGATAGTAGATTTTGTTTGTGTAACCTCTCCACTTTCTTCAGGAGGACTTTTTGCAGCAATCCCGTCAGGATTTCTTTCAATCTTATGTTCAAGCTTTGGCAGTGGGGAAGAGCAACTCATGTCACCCATATTCTTATGCCACATTAAACACAAAATGTTTTAGCAGTTTAGTTTCCCCACACAGCTTTTAGCTGCCCTCAGTGCTGTGTGGCAAGAACTAAGCCCTCAGGGTAAGGAGTTATTTCTTTTCCTCACCATACTAACCTCAGGCTCTTCCAAAGCAGAAAGTCTGTTGTCACTGGTGCCCAAGTATGACAAATTATGTGTAGGTAATTTTCTGATATAGCCATCTATCTCCCTAAGTGTGGTGAGACCACCAAAGGAAAATAGCAGGTGATGGACCTGAAAGATATTGAAAGTTATACCTACTTTCTCATATAATCCTTATGAAAGAGATTATGTTAAAGGCTGGTAAGGTAAAACTAAAACCTTAGTTCCCCACCCCTTTTTTGTGTATTTATTGCCTGGTTAATAAAATTGTCATAAACTGACAACACATTTACATATAAAAAATATTATTAAAAGCGCATGATTTTCCCTCCCTGTGGCATACAAAATTCAGTAGCTGCTTAACAACCATTCTTATTCCAGGAAAAACCTATATTTGAGAGAAATGCCTCTCTACACTAACACTAATAGTGAAACAGTGTGCAATTTTTAAAAGTGGTGTTTTCAGATCAGTTTAATGGCTTTAGGCACCTTATTCCTCTTGAGTCTCAGGAACAGCATCTCACACCTAATGGTTACCCCAAACCAGCTACACCTCAAGCAGTCCATGGTAAAAGTTCATGTGATTTGGCTGTCTCAGAGGATGGCACAGAGCAGTTACCACCTCCTTTACCAGCTTCTCCCAACATCGTTGTGCTGATATACCTTTTTCCATTTCATTTTATGAAAGGGATAACTGAATAGAAGAGAAATTATAGAAAATGTTTAGGGCACCTGCAGGTCTACAGCTCTACATCCTACCAGTATGGTTCACAAACTAGTGTAGGACTTCCATTCAAGAGTAATGACAGCACTTTATTAGGAAATCCTAGTTTCAGTTTCCTTCAGCCTGGCCCATCTGGAGCATTTCTCGTATGAGAAAAGGCTGAGAGAGTCAGGGTTGACCAGTCTGGGGAAGAGAAGCCTCCAAGAGACCTTATCATAGAATCATAGAATCGATTGGGTTAGAAAAGACCTCAGAGATCATTGAGTCCAACCCTTGATCCAACACCACTCTGTTTACTAGATCATGGCATAAAGTGCCACATCCAATCTCAGTTTAAAAACCTCCTGGGACGATGAATCTATCACCTCTCTGGGCAGGCCATTCCAATGCCTGATTACTCTCTCTGTAAAGAACTTCTTTCTAATATCCAACCTAAATTTCCCCTGGCAGATCTTAAGCCTGTGTCCCCTTGTCTTACTGCTGGCTGCCTGGGAGAAGAGATGAATCCCCACTTGGCTATAACCCCCCTGCAGGTAGTTGTAGAGAGTGATGAGGTCACCTCTAAGCCTTCTCTTCTCCAGACCAAACATCCCCAGCTCCTGCAGCCTCTCTCCATAGAACTTGGGCTTCCAGTACCTAAAGGGGCTACAAGAGAGCTGGAGAGGGACCTGTAGTGAAAGGACAAGAAGGAATTGCTTTAAACTAAATGAGGGTAGATTTCGATTTAGATTTAGATTAGATATTAGGAATCAAGTCTTTACTGTGAGGGTGAAGTGGCACTGGAACATGTTCCCAAGAGAAGTCGTGGATGCCCCATCCCTGATGGGGCTCTGAGCAACCCAGTCTAGTGGAAGGTGTCCCTACTCATGGCAGGGATGTTGGAACCAGATGACCTTTAAGGTCCTTCCAATTCCAAACCATTCTATGATTCTATGAGTTCCCTCTGCCTCACCATTTACTCTGGTTAGAAGTTTGAGTCCCAGAAAAATGTTTTAATAATTTTTAATTTTACCTTATGTCAAGAGATCTGCGTGTTTGGTGGGTTTTTTTAAAGTTACCTAATAAATATTTAAATAAATTTCATATTGTTATATTGTAGCATTTAATTTTTAATTATACCATGTAGATTATATTACCATTATGATAAAACTGCAGTATTATAAATTATAAAAGTTAAGAATAAGTGTATGTCCTTAAAAATATTCTACTAAATATTTCTCCAGCAAAGGCTTTCAATACATCATCACCTGCTAGTCTAAGTGCATTTTAACATTTAAAGACCCCTTTAAAACCCAAATAGCCGAGGAAACTGCACTTCAGATAAACATGCACTCCCTGCTTTCCTGCCTGGCATAAATCTTAATATCCCAGAAATGTCTTTCACTGTAAATGTATAAACAACAGACCACCACAAAACTGTAAGTAAGACAAAAGAGTCAAACTTGGATGCCTTAAGTTTAATATCAGCGTCCACATTTAAGTAAATGGACCATAATACTCAGAGGTACTGAGTGCAGCTCCTACTGCTATCAGCAGAGAGAGAGGCAAGGACAGGAATCAAAGGGAAGAAAGAAAAGACAGGTATATGAGTTTTCCAGAGAGAGGTTGGATTTATGAACACCGTTATTACAGTACAGTAAATAAGGCCCTACTGTGTGATTCTCTGTCTGTACAATCTAGTCGTCCTCTTAAAATGTGCTAAATATAGAGTAAATGTACTAGCAAAGAGAAAATGAATTGATAGGCAAATAAGCACAGCAGTAGCTTGCAAGGAATGTAAAAAATAAAACTCTTTAAGAGCTCTTCAAAACATATTGCTATTTATTTCTCACTCTGAAGCTTTCCTGGGAACCACTCGCTCAGCTTACAAGGGATCAGAAGGGAAGAGGTGCAAAGGGTATCATGCAATTTTTGTCACCCCAGGAGCAGCACGAGCAATTCAGGAATTGCAACCAAGCAGAGGTCTGACTTCAGCCCAGTCTCACACTGGCATTCAGCCAGCTCCGGGCTGGATTTGCCAACTGCAACCCCAGGCACGCAGATGACTTTGTACCACATCACAGTATGAAGTGACCTGAGTGCAAACAAGACAAACCAGCAGGAGAAGGGCTCCTGCAGCTCTGCAGGAGGGCTTGGCCAGCAGTGGCAAGGTGCTGACTTGACGTACATTGATTTATTTTTATTTATCTTACCACATTTACTGTGCTCACCTACCAAAGGGGATGCAGCTTTTATCAGTCAAACAACCTTTCCTCTCGCCTTGCAGAAGGATGTTGTAACAAGAACCTGGGGTGCCCATGTCACCTATGCATAGTCAGCTCAGATTTCTGGGTAGGACAGCAGGATTTTGAGTCAGTGCCTGGCAGGGAAAGGAGTTCAAGTGCCAGGTCACTCAGCCTCTCCGAAGTCTTTGGGCTGAAGTAGTGGTGAAGTTTAAGACAGATGTCATGAGCTAAGTTAAGTACCACCTGTAACTCCTTATCATTGTGCTCACTTCTCAGGACCTGTGTTGCTTCCCAGCAGTTGTGTAACTTTCACATCGTGTCACTTACAAAGGAAAACAGAAGTACCTGAGTTATTGGTGCTCAGATGCTTCTGGCAAGAAAACAGAGCATTTATTGAAAATCTTTGAAAATCCCAAAATAGGAATTTGTTCCGTCTCATCCACAAAAGAAAGCCATTCTTTTCAAATTGCAGAGAGCATGTAATAAAAATTCACATTCACAACTGAGTTCTTAACTTCCTCCAAATTGGGACTCAGGCTTTCCAGATCAAATACAGCTCTGAGTGCTAGAGATAATTGTCCACATTGTACTAGTATTAATTGACGCCAATGACTAACAGACCAACGTGAGCCTTCCGCTAGGGAACATGTTTGCTAGGACACTAAAGGTAACTTTAATTTCCACCACTTGAGTTAAACAGCCCTGAAGTTCCTCAGTCTTCAGAGCTATAAATCTGATCCCAGAAGAGCTTCTTTTCCACTTTCATTAATA
Organism: Margarornis squamiger; assembly: GCA_035222235.1. Classification (NCBI taxonomy): domain Eukaryota; kingdom Metazoa; phylum Chordata; class Aves; order Passeriformes; family Furnariidae; genus Margarornis; species Margarornis squamiger. Next base: position 108,238,078 of record JAWWTY010000106.1, read on the forward strand.
AAATGAAGATGCATTTCTTTTCTTATTTATGCAGTGATTCCTTGCCACCTTTATAAGCCATTAGTACAAATGACAGTGGCAACATGTCACCACAATTTAGAAAGGTAGAGATCACTGTTCTCCTGAGATGAAATTCATGGCTATGAAAGCCCTTCAGCCATCAATAACAGAGAAAGAAAACAGTGAGATTCTGTAATTATACTCAGAAAATCAAAGAGCAGCCCCTTTTGAAAATCAATGCCACATAACCCGTCAAGAGTCATTTGCATGTAATCCTATTCTTCCCAAGCCCACAGAGGTCCAAGGGAAATACATCAGTGCAGTCAGGGTCCCTTCTGCAGTACATCTAACACTTATGATTCTCAAAGTGTACCTGTGAAAATAAGTTCCATTACCATAAGGTAAACAAAATGTAATTGTGCTAGCCAATTATAACATCATACAACACCACAACATTTCATTTTTATCCTTCTTGTTAGAGCTACTTCCAAAAGACTCCTGCTCACCTTGTGTCCTCCAGCCCAGTCCCTATTATTATTATTTATGAATAATACTGCAGTAGCAGAGATACAGGACAATATTCAAACTGTTTCTGCTTTTCAATTACGAATGTGTGTCACTTTTGCCAATAAGAAAGGCATTTGTGTAACTGGCTCCTGGAACCAGGAATTGCTGCTCAGGCTTATAATGAACTTGGTGCTCTAAGGCACCAGAAGGAGAGCCGCAGTCCAACAGCTCTTTGAAGCAACCCAGACATACACAGTATGTGCAGGGCACAAGATACACGAGAAAGGTCAATGAAAGTAGGACACCTTGTTCTCAGATTGATGGGCCTTCAAGGAGCTGTGGACAATGGCAAGGATCTCTGTGCTGCCAGTAAGCTGCATACAGACATTCACCTTCAAAGTAGAGGCATTTCTGTGCCTTCTCCTTGCAGGTTGTTTTTTTTTTTTTCTCCTTGTACTTTCCTGGGTCCTTGGCCAGTGACAAACACGACCAATACTGTTACTTTCAATACACTCATGGAGAAGCCCCAGTGCCTGAAGCATTTCTATAATAATGCAATCAAAGTTGAGGGCGAGAGAGTGTACGTGGGTATGCCAAGTCAGCACTTCAGTGAGCACACAGACACTTTCTGCACAGGGGAAAGAGGATCATAAGGGTATATTAGGACTTCAGAATTTCAGTGCCAGGGTTCCCAGATTTCCACTTGCTTAAAAGATGATGATGATATTACCACTGACCTAAGTGTGCTGGTTTTGGTTGGGGTAGAGTTAATTTTTTTCCAAGTGGCTAACATGGGGCTGTGTTTTGGATCTGTGCTGAACAAAGCATTGATGGTGTAGAGATGTTTTCCTTACTGCTGAGCAGTGCTTACACAGAGCCAAGGCCTTGTCTGCTTTTCCTACTGCCCTGCTGGTGAGGAGCCTGTGGGTGCCACACAGCCAGGGCAGCTGACCCCAGCTGATCAAAGGGATGTTCCTTCACATGTGACATCATGCTCAGTATATAAAGTGGAGGGTAGAAGGAGGAAAGAGGGGGACATTTGGAGTGATGGTGTTTGTCTTCCCAAGTCGCTGTTACGTGTGATGGTGCCCTGCTCTCCTGGAGGTGACTGAACCCCTGCCTGTCCATGGGAAGTGATGAATGAATCTTGTTTTGCTTTGCTTGCTCACGTGGCTTTTGCTTTTCCTGCTGAACTGTCTTTATCTCAACCCATGAGGTTTTCTAACTTTAATCTTTCTGATTCTTTCTCTGATCCCACTGGTGGGTGAGTGAGCAAGCAGCTGAGTGGTATTCAGTTGTTGGCTGGGGCTAAACTATGACACTAAGACAACACTTTCTTTTAGAATGCAATATATTGAACATAAAACTTCCCTGAAGTGATGCCATAAAAGGGTTTTACTTTTATGAAGCCTGCATAAACAGGAAAACATCCTTAGAAGTACTACAAAGCTATTCAAAGGCACAAGTTGCAGCAAAGGAAATTCTGAGTATACATTAATTCTTTCCCCATGAGAGAGTTAAACACTGGAACAGGTGTCCCAGAGAGGCTGCAAAAGCCCTATCTTTGTAGACAGTTGAAACTCAGCAGGACACAGCCCTGAACAAGCTGATCTAAGCCTGGCCCTGATTTGAGCACGTGGGTGAGACCACAGGATTTGCAGTGGCTCCTTCCAACCTAAATCATTCTGCAGTCCTAAGACCAGTGGTAAAAGTTATCATGGAAACATTTTCCTGCATCTCTCTGATCCACAACTAAAAGATTCTAACAGAAAGGTCAGGTGCAGGTGTACAACCACAGAAATTATCTCGTGTCTTTGATTTCCAGGAAGGTCCTAGTCCAGGTGTTCAGACTAACAACATTGCTTTTTAAAAGTCCAGTGCATGTAACATCACTTTTTTGCAGGTGTCTGAGCCATTCCTGCAATCTGTGACTGAAGAGAGGAGCAGCCCACAACCGGGATTGATGGTCTAGATGGGAGATATAATCCAAAACCAACAAATAATTTGAAGGGCATCAAGGATTTGTGCCACAATTCTTAATCTTGTTTTTCATCTGGGCTGCATAACCTCTGAATTTTAAACAACAGATGACAGCATTGTCATCTGTGTTTGAACAAGGACAAGATGGGGTGGATAAACTTGGGCATCACTTAGGGGCTAGTTTCTACTTTTGCTTAGGTATAAGTGGTAACTTGTCCTTCACACGCTTCAGCATGGCCCTTCAAAGGCTAGTCCCTGGTTTAGGTGCAGATGTGTGCCAGGGACCCAACTCATCTAGACAGCTGGATGAAATCACCTCATCCTTAGGCACCATAATCCTTTGTTTGTGGGCAACCTCACAGACACTCTGAATCCCAAAGAGCTTGTAAAAAATAATGCCAAAGACTTTATTTGGCATGTTTGGGGAAAGGGAGGAGAAGAGGGAGATAAAAGTAATTCAAATAAATAAATAAAGGGTTCAGAATATAGATATAAGTAGAAACAACAGCAAGAAATTAAACAAAGTGAAAATTAGGATCAACATCACTGAAAATTCAATAGTGAGAACTACTAGAGTGTGTCACAGTCTCCCATGGGGGTGATCTACTGCTTCCAATACTTAAAACTAGATTGGACAAAGTAATATCATTCAGGGAACAGTCCTGTGCTAAAAAAGGTAAAGACTGCTTTGTCTGACATGTCTTTTCTGTCTAATTTTGGTGGGTATATGATAGCATTATGTATGACTCAGAATCCCTTTTCAAGTCAAAAAATATCTTTCACTGGCTCTTTGTCCACTTATTCATTAACATTTTGTTCACCTCACACCTTCTGAAAGCATTAACTACACAAAGCAAAACACACAGTTTGTATTTACAGGTCTGACATTTCAATAACTGTCTGCAAATATTAGTTATTTCACATACGACTTCTCTTCATTCGATTACAAGTAAGAACAATTCCCTTAAAAACACTTAATATCTATACTTTAGTGTAACACTATGTATAAAGAAAAAGTAGGGAGAGAGAGAAAATTACCTTCAGTGACAGGTAATTCACTGGCTACTTGCCTGGAATTCACATGCTACATTTCATAATGTTCATTTTAAAGTCACATTAAACTGCACATCTTTTCCTCTGAAAGTTGAGTTTAAACAGGAGAGGTGATGAGAGGTAATCAATTTTATTGTGGCATTAAAAAATAACAGCAATGATGTTTAGAAAAAAAGTCAACCTTGAAAATATGAGTGGCTGAATATTTTAGTGTATTATTTTATAAGTTATGTAACATTGCAACGTTGGTGTAGTGTTTTTTTTTTTCCTTCATCCCTCTCCTCTCTCCCCCCTGCAAATGGAGTAACAATTCAATAGAATTTAAAGACCTTTTCTTGTGCTGTAAGAATGGCATGCTGAAGAGGAACAGATTTCCTTGACAATCTCAACTCCACAAAGGAGGCTTTCACAAGTAACACAGAAATAGTGGAAATTTTTCCATACAGAGAAACAGAAACACATTTAATGGCTCCCTGAGCTTGCATTGGTTTGCATCAGCACCACCCCAGAGCTGGGTACACAGGCAACAGCACTGCCCACCCTTTCTTTATCCTGCACCAATGCAAAGCAGCATGGCATGTCCTGCAGGAGCTGGATGCCAGCAAGGAGATCTGGCCAGGGTATTCCCTGCAGCTACACCCTGGTGCCAATGACCCCACGTAGCTGTCACGCGTAAGGCAGACAGAGCTTAAGATGCTACAAGCTCCAGAGATGGAAGCAGATCCTGGCAGCTCCAGAACAAGAAATTGGTAAAGAGAGGGTAAATCAAGTCCTTGTTTGGTGAATAAACCAACTCTGGAATAAAGAATAATTTTATCTGTAATCATCATATCATTCCTATTACAAGGACAGGAAGAGAAAAAAGATTCGCTTCCTAACCTGGAAACACATGATGATGTTCTGTCTCAGAGTTTCTGTGTCTCCTTCCAGCTCTTTCTTTTTTCTGTTCAACTGCCAGACAGAGAGAGAAAGATCACTAATGAACCACAGCTTCTGTTCAGGTCATTAGCTGTATCAGAGAGAAAGTTAATGAACCCTAGTATATAAAGACAAAATCAGGTTTTCTTTAATAGTTTCCATACCAAGAGCATCATTTTCTGTTAGTGTAGTCCCTGGATGATTTAGTTTGAGTCCTTTTTTTCTTTTTTTTTTTTTATTTTTTCACTCTAAAACCTAGTTTTGGAAGAACAGCATGACAGAGAACATCTGGTCATTAGCTGCATACAGATGATATTCAGACACTGTGGAGCAAGCACCAGAGGTAGTCGGAGAGGGAAGGAAAGGTAGACCACCTTGTACAAGAAAGGCTCGGGGGGAAATCAGAATAAAAAAGTGGTAACTTGCCAAAGCATTGTCCCACAGACTAATTCCAACAGTGACAGCCAAAACCTTCAGCACCCGCCGAGCCTCTGCCATTCACTGATAGCACCTCTTTGTCTTGCTGGTCTTCCCACTCCTGTAGACAAACATTCAGACATGGAAGACTTGTGTGTCCTTATAGTTTACCTGAGTGATTTAAAGACTTCAGTGTACTTATCTCTCATAGTGGCCCATGAGGACAAGAAAGTGCTATTTCCATTCTATGGTGATATTTATGGTTTTCCAAGCAAACCATGATCAGGCAGGTATTTTCTCCTATCTCTTCAGCATCCTAAACAGAGAAACAATCATTCTTTTCTTCACAGCCCCACCAGGATCAATAGACGGTACTACATCCCAGAAGAACTCACCCACTCCTAGAAATGCTTTTCTTTTTATAGAAATGTGCTTGAGAAATTGCACAAATCAAAGTTGTGGTGATAAGGCAATGAAAGAGAAGAAAAACACCTATGAAAGTCCTGTGAAAGTATGTGTACATTAAATGAAAACCTAGGAATGTGGGCCAAGGGTACCAATGAACTCCTTACAGTAAGCTTTGTCTGACAGTTCTTGTACCCAGCAGTCCTACTGGGACACCATTTGGATTGTTCCCCATTTCATGGTTATGAACACTATAACCATGTCAGTTTTCACATTTATTCATGGACCAGTTTGTATAACTTACATTCCACACTAAACCCAGCCAGTTTGTATGAACAAATAAGGTGCCATATAATGGAAGTAATGTGGATGGACATTATCCAGTGCAGTTTACTTCTGCAGCACACTTTGGTGGCAAATGAAAGACAGCAGCAAAGGTCCTCATCCAAATCAATCTTTCTTAATCTTTTAAATAGATGCTCCTTGGAAAGCAAATTACTCCACAACAACCCTCAAGTCCACAGCAATGTGTGTATTAAGTGCACTGTCCACAAAACCTAATCTCCTGTTACCTTGTGTTTCACAATAACATCTACCAACACTGAACACTGGGGAGGTTGCATCCAGTTTTGAATCAAACATGGAACCAGATTCACTCTTCCAGCCTGCATCTTTGTGCTAGAAAAATGCATGCAGCCCAGCAAAGATAAATAGTGCATCCATCCCCCAGTTTTCCCTCATTAGGGAGTAGCTTTAAATTATGAGAAAAGAATCAGTGTGTTTCCAAACTTGTCCCAGCACTGAAATGCTGCAGCCTCACTCATTGGCTAATGGGAACTGTGAAGAAGAAATCTGGTTTCCTTTTTCCTTCATTTCTCAATCATTTTCTTCTCAGCTACTTTTGATAATAATGAGCAAAAAGATCAGCACAGGCTTGGAAAAGCCTAGCTGATGCTGTTTGCATGCAAGCATACTTCCACTAGCATTACTTTTCCATCAGTATTTCTCTAGAGTAGCTAAGCATGGTATTTTTATCCAAAGGCAATTTACTGGCATAGAAAAAGTACAGCAGACAATGCATTCCTGCTCTATTATGCATGAACACCCGGTATGTACTCAACTTTCCTCTCGATCTTATTTATCGCACTGTCATTAAACCTGTGTCGCTATTACTGTTCTCTAATACACGTCACAAAACTGTGTTCTTATCAGGTCTCCTCTCTCATCTGTTGATCTAATAATATACTGCCTCAACATTTTGGTGATTTTAACACAAATAAACAAACTAAAAAAGGTTCAGGCACAATATACTCAGGAAAGTAATGTTCATGTTTCAGCATAAACAAAAGCCTTCTTTATATTTCAAGTCAACTTAATGGTTCAGCACTGCTGAAAGAATCATTCAATGATGCCCAAGCAAGGAAGATGCAACCTAATTAAAACTTGTGGTTACAGAGGCCTGGTTGGCAAATATTTGTGAATATTTAGAGAGTTTTAGCAAAAAAAAAAGCAGTACTGGATTATTTTGAGTCACAAGAAAGTGGGTTATGTTTAGAGTAGCTCTCTGAGAGCAGTACCCCGGTCTCTGTCTGACCTGTTACTCTTAAAGTGCCAGGGAGTCTTCCCAAGACACCGAAATTCAGCTGACCAGGCAGTGACATTGTCAGATTGATCAGTGTTGGTGGTTTTGGCTGAGACCAACTAACAGAAACAGGAGGAACCACTCCTGATGTGCAGTCCAGATGCAAACCCTCCTGTGTCAGGGGGAGACCGAGTTCAACAGCACTTTCACCCATTTGGCCTCTGCACCAGAGAAGAGTCCCAGGCATGTTTAATTTATTCTTATAAACAATGCTGGGTAGTCTCTGCTCCATTCTTGTCAGATAAGATGGTGCTTGTCAGACTTGCCTGAATTTGCTTCAAAAACATTACTTAGTGTCAGGGCTGCACAATCACTGAAATTGTGTTCGGCATCTGAAGACAAAAAGGACACAGGGTTCTGGTGATGTGTTTAAATAGGGCTCACCACGCTGTTTTATCATTGTATCATTTGTCAGCACGGAAGGGGAAGCATGTGAAAAATCATTAGAATGAGCAAGGAGGATGAATAAATTAAGTAAATTATCATGAACAAGGCAGCTCATAATCCAATTGGAGAAGGTGATTATATATCATACTGAGCTAACTAGAAAACACAGGCAGGAAGGATCCATAGTGGAAACACAAACTCCTCTGATTAAAAAAAAATAATTGTGGGCAGAAAAAATGAATTCAGAACAGCATTTTATTAGCAGAATTTGCCTCAACTAAACTCTAATAGATCTAATCAGTGCAGGAGATGAGGACAGGCACCATGTTGTTATTTTACAGATGGTGAAGGCATTGTAAACAAGGGGAGCGATATTTTTCACCTTGTTAAGCCCTTTAACAAGCTACCTGATTATATACTGTACTTTTAGAAAGCAGAAGATAGGGACACAGTCTAGTAGGGGACAAAAACCAGTGGAGGTTGTATTAACTTTAATGATGTTTGCAGGTATGTGGTAAAAGTGCCAACTCTGACTGCTCTTCAAACATGAACTCTGGTTCTAGTTACAAAACTGACACTGTTAAACTTTTGAGGCACTAGATGAATCATATCTCTAGAACAATATATTATATCAGTAAAAATGGGAATTTCAATCCAGAATGTGACTTTGCCAAATCTACAGAACACCAGTTTGATTTCTGTTGGACTTCATTTTTCCAAGTTACATTTATTTTATTATTTCAGTACTACTTGAAGAGTCCTGGCTCTGTCATTGGCATTGATAATGTTGGAATCTCGTGATTACCAAAACTATTAATTCATATGACCCCTAGTAACTACTAATATTAACAGCCATGAAAATCAGAGTCATTACCATAATAGTAGCATCCAAATGCCAGTGGCAATTAGGCTGCAGTCTGCTGTGCACTGTGTAAGGGGTGTTGAGCTAGACAGTCCTCTCCCTGGCTGCTATCTGACTAATAGAAAAGGTAACAATAAAGGTAGGTCGTCTTGTTGTTTTGATTGTTTGGCCAGAAAAACTATACAAGTGAATGTGAAGATAAATATATATATATATATGTATATATGCATATATATAAAATTACACATTCACAGTAAGATAGGGTCTGTGTAGATATATATATATATATGTATAATTCATCCCCTGCAATAGTTCCCAATTCCATTGAATATTTGTATATTGTCACAATTCGGCAATCTGAGCTCCTCTGGACCTCAGGTAGTCTATGCATTTCATAGAGCCCTTGGTATTTGTGCAAAGAGATTTCTGTCTAACTTCCCTAGATGTAGCAGTCAGAGCAAAAAATACATATGAGGTGTTTCACAGGAGATGAGTGGCATCATAGAAAAGTAAGGTCATTCAATCTCATTCAGGCATCCTACTAAGTAGCGGCTTTTTCAAATTCCTGAATCACAACAAGGTCCATACTTTTCATCAGAAGCCAGAGCCAAATTCTCGAAGGGATTGCAGCCAGGAACTTCTGTTAGATTCAGCATGAAATGTATTTGTTGCGTAAGGATTTGGCTTTATATATTAAAGATATGATAATATTTAGCTGAAAAGGTTTCACAAATCTTGAAATGTTTCCAACCATAAGCTCTCCAAATTCGTGAGTCAAGCAATGAAAACCATGAGATTGGCTTTAAAATTATGTTCTCTAGTTTTTTGCAACTTTGTAGTAAACATAGTTCTCTTCCCTACCTTACCAGTTCCTCTACAAGAAGCAGCATCATAAATATAGTGTATTTTAAAATTACATCTGAGTCTCTCATACAACATTTTGATTCCTCTGTCTATAAGAAAAAGCATTATAATGAGTTTTCCAAAAAAAAAAAAAAAAAAGGCAGTCATCATGTTCTACTGCCTGTCAGGATTAGCCCTGCTTTGTGCTCTGTGCCAAATTGCTCACATACATTTTTTGTGAGAGTATATTTGAAGTAGTATTCACTGCTTCAAAATTTAGTATTTGAATGAGGCAGATAAGCCCTAACTCTTTATGGATGTATCACTCTAAACTACTTTCCCAAGTACTCCTTTTGGCTACATCTGTACAAGTAATTGAGGGACATTCAGAATTTCAGTCCAAGCATTGTTCTCTACCTCTCCTTCCATGATGCTTGACAAGTATCTCACACCTTGCCATGGTTTTGGTCCATGACAACTAAACCCTCTCACAGACAATTTTTGGCTGCATGCTGGGGAATTGCAGAGACCAGGAATTATTCCTTTCTGTGATGAGAAGAGATTTTTCTCAGTGCAGACATGAGCCAGACCAAGCCAATAGCTCTGCAAGTCACAGTTTCTGTTGTGTTTTCTTTAGCACTGTAGTTCTAGTTATTGAGACAAATATACTATCCAGTGGAACAGTCTAATTCTAAAGGAAAAAAAGCACAGACATTGTAGTATTGACATAACAATGCACCCAAATGCTACAGCACTAAACAATACCCTTAAATATCAATAAAGATTCTTACTTTTGGCATCTTTACAGCAGTTAGTGCAAGATTCATCTGCTTCCAATTTATTCCAGCATTTCTGTGAATGAATTTCCGTGGATATGAAAGTCACACTGGAGATGAACTCTGCCTAAGCACCTGCAATTTTCTGCTTCTTAATTCCTCAGTTCTTCAGTTTTCAAGAAAAAACTTGTAACCATGAGCCTGAAGATAGGAATGCATCATACTAAATCCTCCAGTGGTGTGGAGAGTCCACCATCATCCTGGATAATGTCCTCCCACATTCAGCTTATCTTAGCAGATAAGGCATGTCCTCCTAAGGACACTTGCTGCAATTCACAGACATTACTTCTCATTCTACCTTCTGTGGACACACAGAGCTGTTTATTTAATTTCATCTTTGCAGCTACCTTTTATGTATTGGAAAGTTGTTTTCAGATCATCTCTTTAGCCTCTATCAGACTTTTCAAGATAAGGCAAACCCATTTTTCCAAGCTTGCAGGCTTATTTTAAAATTTTCATTTCTTTCTTCTGGATATTCTTTAATAGATCCACATCTTGCCTGAAGAGTGGTGTCCTGTTGAAAGCTTATCGGCCCTGAGGAGAAGATTAGCGCTTGGACACAATATTCCCATTTACAGAGCTGAGTAATAGTTGCTTTACTGTAGCAAGTTAAACTTTCCCCACGGAATTATTTTACATGATCATTTCATTTACACTAAATAAATCTTTTTTTTCTTTATTATTTTCTTGGTTGGTTATTTTCCCAGTTGGTTATTTTCCCCTGCCTGTGTACTAAACTCCCTGATTTTGTCCCTACCTACATTGTTATTGCATTTACTCTTGATAACTAAGGGAATTTTTTCTTCTGTGTGATGCCTGCTAAATGTTCACGCTTTGAAAGACATCATAATTTTGCTAAGTCACTGTCCTTACCCTTCAGTGATGCTGTTTTTGACGAGATAATTGTTTCATTAAAATAATTCCAGATGACTTTTTTATTATGCTTACTTTCCAGCAGGCTGTTCTGAATAGTCAATTGAAGACTTCGTTCCTGGAAATTTTATTTTATCACTCTCCCACCTCGTACTCCTGTTGAAATAGGTGAATTTGTTAATTTGCTAGAATCAAATTGAGAAGAGTTATGTTGTAATTATTCTCATGTGTATATTG
>JAWWTY010000106.1:108249137-108262622 GCA_035222235.1 Margarornis squamiger
TTTTTTCCCTTTAATTAAATAAATAAAAATTAATTAAATAAAACTAGGCTTAGCTCGTCGCTGAATCGCCTATAACACTGTGAATCAAGAATTTAGTGTTTAATGTTCTGGTCACCCAGGTTGCCTTCCACTTTCCCCAACTAGTTCTTCTTCGTCAATTAGGATCCAATCTACAAGAGTCTTCCTCCTCCTGCTTTCTCTGCTATTAGTATCAACTGTTGTCACCAATAAATTTCAACAAGCCTTTGTCTTTTTACATTCCTGTATTGACAGATGCATGGGTAGTTTAAGTACCCCATCAATACTAATTACTGTGCACAAGTCAAGTCTATGAGTTAGAAGCTCAGGTCTTGGGTTTTGTTCTGGCACACAGCTTGCTTCCAGAAACATCAGAGCCCCATGGCAGCTGGATGCTGCTCATCATCCCAAAAGAGAGTCACTAAGTACTCTCTCCTTTGTTTTCTCTACGTAAAGGTGAACTCCCAAGACTTTGAGGCATCAGACATTGTTCTTCATTTGTATGAGTTCCCTTGTAGAAGGTAAAAGTGTAACTGGGAACAGAGTATGGTGCGCTGACATTCTCATTGGAAGTACCTCAGCCAGATGCTTACTGGGGTGTTTCAGGATGAGGAGACTACAAAGGAATGAAAGGTACAAAGGGACAGAAACAGGTAATGGAAGAAGTAACAGGAAAGAGAAAAGGGGCAAAAAAAAAAGAAAATAAAAAAAAATAAAAAAAATTGAGCTTTACCCTCCAGTTTCTGTTCTTTCTGTATGGGTACACCACTGAAATCTCAGTCCCACAGCTTTCAAATCATTTGAGAGTCTTTTGAGAGTCTTAGAAACAAGTAATTTCTCTCCTTCATTCTTTTCCCACAGCCCTCAGATAAATACAATGAAATTAGACTATGCATCTGTTAATATTTTTAAATGATTTGGCATTCATAAACATCTGAGTCTGAATCCTCACTCACCAGCTTGCTGCAGTCTCAATAGTCTGACATATGGCTGGACAGGAGTCCTTAACAAAAAGAGACTAAAACTAATATAAATATAATTTTGTTGCAGAGTACTGTGCATTGTGTATGGAGTTGAAGAAACAAGCCAACAAGCAGGTCATCCATACCAAATTATGTGTATAGGTTTACATAAATTGGCTCAAAATTATGCAGACACATAGGAAAGAGTGTATAAAAGGCCACAGTATATATTTTTGTGCAGAATTTTTACAGGAAGCTGTTTGCTAGCATGTGACTGCAAGTTGTTCCAATACGTATGGCAAGAATGAGAAGGATCATATGGTTTGTTCCTCATGTACTTAAAATGCAATTATTTTAATTAATTACAGTATTGTGATTTCTCCAGAGGTATATAAACAATGTGAAAGAAATAAGCAGAGTATATCTATGCCAAATGGAAAACAAGGTAATACAGGAAAGACTGAAAATGCACAGAAGGTAAATTTAAGCACAGAAAACCAGAGTTGGCAATGAGAAAGGAAGGCAGCAAAGGGGAACAAAATATTTTTGGTTAAAGTAGTTCTGCCTTTCTAGTGTCAGCATCTCACAGCTGCTGTCATACAGTAATGAGAGCTGAGGCCACTTTAATGCTGACCCAGCCATAGGTAGATGATTTATAATGAAATTGTATCTGCATATGGAAAGGTGTCACAGCTATCAGCTAAATCTTCAAGGTAAAACAATTTAGGAACCTGAACTGTAAGAAATTAGGATGTCCACCCTGTTATTAACTGTAGGACTGACTAAAATGGAATAGAAAAATATATTTTAAGCTCCATCCACCCTCCACAAAAATTCCATACTTGTCTATTATTTGAAGTTTGAGATCTACGTTCCCAAAATAAGATCTATGTAGGAAACAGGTAGCTCCCAGTTATCCATCTTAGTAAATGATGGAGCAGAATCCACCATATTCCCTCATGGTGGTTTTATTTCCCTACTTCTTGCCAGACTCGACCAAGTTGCAAATCTTGGAGAGTTTTTCCAAACATTACCACCAATAAGTTCTACAAATTGACACTTTTCTTTCCATTTCTTGCTATCAGGGGCATAAAAAAATCAGTGTAGAGACAAGAATATTTTATGCAAGACATGACCTGCTCCAGACAGAATGCAAGGGCCTTGTGGGGACATGTACAGTAGAATTTTGTCCACTCAATGAGATTTGGGAAACAGTTTGGACACGTTAGCTCCAGACAATCTAAAACACTGGAGCAGGACAGTGGGCTAACTCAGCCTCATCACATCCAGTACACACACTCACACATGCAGACCTCTCCTAAGGAGCTCTCTGCTCAAAATTATTGCTCCAGTACTGTGGAGTCAATAAACATAAATTATCTGGTTATAGGTAGCTCATGCTGTATATACAGATGTTAAACAATATCTCCATTTGGTGAACGGTGGCATTTGAGAAATGAAACATGCCCTAAGAGAGGTCAGTATAGCCCAGGTGAGAGTTCCAGGTATATCCAAGTTTCATGATTACTTGTGACAATTGGAAAATGATAAGTTCTAGCTCAATAATGTATTCACTTTTCAAAAAGTTAACACAGGCTTATGGCATGATATGACATCTGCAGGGTTTTGAATTCCAGGCCTTTAATAGCAAAGAATTCTTTGTTTACTCTAGAGGAAGAATAATATTGAACTAAATCTACACTAGTAAATTGATGAGTGGCATGGAGCATTCCTGGAATTTCTCATGCAGACTGTTAAATTGCTAGAGTAATCCCTGAGACTTTGTGGCTTGAGGACAGCTAGCCAAACGCTAACAAATTCGCAGATGCAAACTGGCAATGGGCTGAGTTCGGGAGTCAGTTCCAACAGATAAGGTGGATGTCACCACCTTGTTTTGGAGGCTAAGAGGATGTAATGACACAAACGCTGCTGAAGCAAGCCAGCTGGCCATCCAGTGAGAGAGCAGCCTGACATGCACTTGCTGGAAGAGAAGCGGTTTCGGGTAGATTTTCCCACTGATTTAGCTGCTAAAGAAGAAGGCAACTCAAAACCTGCCAGTGCACAGGATGATATTGAAACTTTTTTTTTTTTATATCCTTGCTTAAAAAGCCATGAGGCATCCAGCCAAGGATCAGGAAAATATTTGTCACCTTAGCACAAAAATAGTGAATAAAAACTAGTGAAGAATTGATGAGTTTCTCAATAGTCCATTACCTGGGAAATTTTTGTCCAACAGATTCAGCAAATATTTACCACAAATTTCCTGTGTATCCTTCTCCTCTGATGTCAAGTTTATTCCTGGTTTTATCTTCTTTCCTAACTTCCAAGGCATTTTCTACCACTGGACTCTCATTCTGTTTTCTAAGCTCCCTCCAATCCTCTTTCTAGAGGATGTAAGAGACAAAGTTATATTGGGGTGTGATGAGAGGCTGGGTAAGGGACAACAACAAATGAAAGAGAAGGGGACTGGAATGGGAAGCAGAAAGTGCCAGTCTCATCTTTTGACCATATTTAGTTTTAAGGGGGTGCTTGAAAGTGGGCAGTGAACTGATTTTGCAGATGTAGTCAGGAACACTTGATCTTATATGCAGGGACAAGGAACAAGGTTGGAATTGAAAGAATGGAAGTAAAAAAGGTAGTGGACAAGCGTTAGACTCCTGGCAGAAGTTTTACATGTTCAACCAGAAGGATTTGTAGGGCGCATTCTAGGTTTTCTTGAGATGCACCAATAGACCTTACAGTCACAATAGGCTACTTTTAAATTGCTTGCCATCCAGCGATGTAGTGCCTCTACAGCTTCCTCTAACTGGGAAGTAAATACTGCAATGGAAAATATTGGTCTCAATGAAGTAACCACCGTTGGTCTTTTTCCTACTTCTAGAGTTAGATAGTACATCCCTATTTGTAGTGTCTCCAATGCCTTGATACAGTCCAGCAAAATGAAAGTAACATGAGAAGGGGAAATAAATCTATACTACCTGCTGTGAGTTACTGGAGTGGAAAGAAAACCCTCTTCATCTGCTTTCCTCCTGAAGCGTGTGCATCTTCTCATTCGTGTAACAGATGACTCTGAACTCTGCTCTCACCTCACCAGAGGCACAGGCTGCTTCAGGCAGCAGGAAATGACTTTTGCAGCCCTCACTAAGCATTGGCAGATCCTTTGTCAAACACCATATGAAAAAAATGCCATAACTGTAAAGGACGTGCATACAACAATTACTTTTAAAACAGCCGATTCCCTCTCTTTCTCCCTTTTTTTTTTTTTCAATTCCTAAAACTGAAAATCATAGACAATTCAGGGAGTTCCTGGTTCAGATGAACTGCAGAAGTGTAAACACACAGGTGGATAACATTCCCTTCATTAGGAAACATCAAGCTCTGCCTACACTCAAAGATGCATTCCTGCAGAACAGGGACACCAGAATGTTGACATCTTTTGCTAAATAAGTAACTCGTAAGTGGCCAAAATTAAAGTAAAATATTCTGTGGAAACTTACTATTTAAAAATGGAAACAAAAGAAATGTTCAATATGCAAATGGACTTTTGTGGAGGAGTATCAGCAAGTCTGTGAACCCCACTTCAGAGTTCATTATTCAGGAGAAAAAGTTATGTCTAAAACTAGGCCTGTGAGCAACCGAATAAAGATCAGGGATAATTTTTTTTTTTTCATTGAAACTACCTCATTTACAGAAATGAAAACTATGACCTTGATGTAACTGGCCTCTGAATAAATTATAATCTGAATAAAATTCTCAAGTGTTCTTAAAAGTTTTAGGTATCTATTTTCTATTGACTCTCAGACAGCATTTAAGTTATTTTGAAAGTTTTAGTCAGGATAATGAACAAATATAATGACTAAAACCAGTATCTGCCCAATTTTAGGATACTGTGAAATGAGTGAAACTCATTAGGCGAATAGGGATTTTTCAAACTGCTAAGTAATATACCCTCTGGCAACACATTCATTAAGAAAGTGGTAGGGGAGGACAATGTGTGTAATGAGTAATAAGTGACTATTCATTATTCTAAATACATAAAGTTTTATTTATACTTCAAGTTGCAGAAATAAACACCTACACTTTTTGGGGTAGTTCTTGCCTACCCATCCCCCCTGAAGTATGCTTAACAAACAAATGTTTCTATACCATTTCAAGGAGTGCCATGTGGAGATTCTCATATGTACTGTGAAATAAACAGCAGCAGTTTTGCTGTGCTAGTGCAGGGTTAATTAGTGCATGCAGAACACTGTGCTAATGCCATTAATGTCTTTGTACAGCTTCAGTGTTGGAAGTAGCATATTCTAACCTAACTTGGGTTCTCCACGTATCCTGCCCAAAAAAAGCAGCCAGAGTGAGCTGGATAAACACAGGCATCATACGTAGGATGTGTTATGTGCTGCTTTGATTCTATTCATTTCCCATAGACAAAGGCTACAATCCTGCACTCAGTTTCACAAAGGTCTAAAGGAGAGAAGAGAAAAAAAAAACAAAACACTGGAAAGCAAGATTGTTGAACCCAGCCAGAAATTATTTTACCTAATTAATACAAAGCAGAGACTGCTGAAGGTAGACATGGTAAGTTTTAGACTACATAAAAAATGGTTCTAAAAAGAAAATAATCAGATGATTTCTATGTCCGCTAGAAATAGGACAAGAATTAATTGACTTAAATAGCAGCAAGGGGCATAAGATATTAGAAAGAACTCTCTAACTGAAAGAATAGTTACATACTTTAACAGATTATTGAAGGCAGCCCTCAACTCATTGTCACTAGAGCAAACTAAATACACATCCATCAGGGCCGATTAAGGAGCAGATGGCTTGGTACTGGGCCGAAATTGTCTAACAAGGCAATACACATACTTTCTGATATTGAACAAAATGCTTTCGAACAGGAGGAATGAAGCACTGACTGCCCTGAATCAACAGAAAAATTGCTGGCTTCAAATCCTGACCAGCTTAACATAAATAATTGCATAGAGGGTTCTGTATAGCATGTTCTTCTGTAGTCACGGAGAGTAAAATGCCGCTGCGACTTATTAATGAAGCTCCTTTTCCAGCACTTACATAAGGCCTTTTTTTCCTGCAAAACAATTGGAAAACCTCAATGAGCCATGGGTTTTGGTACCATAGGTCTTGGACCTTAGACATCATGGATGACCTGTGTTTGGCATTTGTAAAAGGGAGAGAACTTGCAAACAAGATAGGGTGGAACAGTTGTGAAAATAAGCAAACTGCTGAGTTTTAATATTTCAACAACATTTTTTTTTCCTTTTTGATTAGCTGCATTAATTTTCCTCCACATCACAAGGGCAATCAATCTTTGTCTCTCATATAGCAGAAATTTTGGAAGAACACACATGCTAAAGGCTCCAAATATGCTGTCTACATTGCTCTTGCCAAATTCATGTACGTGCATAAGAAGGCTTTTGATTTTGCATAGATTGACAGATTAGTATACTGATGGTGGCCCATTTATTAACCCATTTGGCCATTTTTTGTATGCATGTATGTATGCTATGATTTTATGACTAATGCTGTGACTCAAAGATCTGATGCTCAGGAGAAACAAGAGCTAACATCTATTGACTCCATGTCCATGACCATCAGGGGAATAAGTACTTAATGCAGAAGATAAATTAGTCAGAAGCAGTTTTCATTCCTGTTCTAGTTTTAGTTAAATGGGGAAGACTTTTTGCTGAATTTTTTGCATCATCACATAGTTCAGAACCGCAGGGGACCACCCCCACCCTTCCAGGGCTGTGTCACGGGGTCCCTGAGAGGATAAAACCCCCCAGCATTTCCAGAACTGGCTCTCTTGGTACCAGGATTTGGGTTCACTGGAGTTTGTCTCCCACGGACCGACCAGCCTCATCAGCCACTGTCTTCCACAATCAGTCACCCCTCAGTTTCCCTTGTTGTGACAAAACCACTGCCACCCCTTCTGCCACAGATCCTGCACAACACCCACCGCCGTCACCACGGCTCCCCAGTAGGTACCTTGAGGAGTTCTCATTGCCAACACTTCTCACCACAGCAAGCCACTGGCAGCTGCCTGAGGGGTGCAAGTGCCACTGCCAGCTGCTGCCACAGCCACACTGCAAAACCCATGAATTTCCTTTTGGGAGCTGCACGTGGCTCATGATTGCCCAGACCCAGCACCACTCCTGATCCATCACTGTCACTTCACATGGTTCTGCTCCATCGGGATCCACACTGCTGTCTCAGTGGCGTAGGACTTCTTCCTTTGAACGAAATACTCTTCCAGGTTTTTCACCTTTTAACCAAGGGGGACGAGGGTGGCTAGATGACTCTTTTCTGTTATTGTTTGGTTTTCGCTTGGTTCTGTTTGGTACTCCAATTTTTAGTAAAATTGTTATCTTTTTTTCCTCCTTCATTCAGACTCCCTGTAAATTCAAATCTGTGTCAATATTTGGGGGGACAAAAACAAATGACAGAGAAGGAGGGTTTTAGTACCTCAGAGGTCCCACCTCCTGAACATATTTTCATTAAATCAAGTTATTTACATCTAATCATAGTTGAAATATATACAAAGATTTTTTTTTTCTTTCCTTTAGTTAGCACATGTAGACTACACTCTACTGACACCTTCAGAAAAGGTAGTGTCAACTACTGTAGGTGTTTGGTTAGTTTTAGAGTCACTAAACTGTTAAAAGTACTACTCAGTGAAGATAAAGTAGTCTCGGATCATCACTGAAATAGTCAGGCTGCATTAGTATAAACTCATTATCAATGTATAAACACTCTCTTATTTGAATGGCCTAAGCATAAGCAAAATATTGTATGGTTTCCATTAAGTCTTAAACTTTATGTTAATAGATATGACTCATCAGCACTTGAATCTGAGTTCCAATACTTAATGTTGCACCAGGTTTAATTTCATTCTGTAAGGACTTTTACAAGAAACAAGTTGATGAAATTATGAGGTAAGGTCATCTTCATGCACCTATACTAATACCTGAGTTAAAATCAGTTCAGCTAGAACTGAAAATTGGATCTTAACTTAAAATTTGGGCATAAAAACTGATAAGCTTACCTTTGGCAATTAATAGTTCTCACTCTTTATTTCTTACTTTTTAATGTGCTCCTATTTACTTTATTACTTCCACACAGCCTGTCTCACTTTCTTCTTCCTTTCTCTCATTTTCCCAATTTCCCTTTCCTCTATATTTTGTTTACATTCCCTCATTCCTCCTTCATTACCTTAGTCCTTCTCATTTCAAAAGCGTACTCCATTTTACACTTATACCATTATATAAACCAGACCACTAAGCAGAAGACTGGGCTGGAAATACAACATGGAAATCCCTGATAAGGCCAGTTAGAATGAGCATTTGTATTACATTAATGGTTTTTTATATTATAATAAGAAAAATATCTTATTGTGTTACTGAATACAATGCACAATATTTTGCTAATACACTATACTGGTCACTAATCCGATGTCAAGGTCACATAAACTTCATCTATAAGCTTTTACTATTGCTTTCTGTAATAAATTGATAACCCAGCTTCTGAACCAACCTTTTACATTCTTATTCAGTTTATACTGTAATTGAGGATATTTTTGAAAAAGCAAAAAAAAATTAAATAAAAGAAAGGGAAAAGAGAAAGACAAGTTAATGCCAATGAGAGTATTTTTTTCCCCGGTGCCTATGCAGTCTGATTTATTGCGAAGTATTTGCCATTGAAAATCCTATTGTTTTTTTCAGGTATTGAAATTTGCTGTATCATTTTTCAAAGGTTTTTAAATTGCATTTTCAATTTAAGAAATAGAACCAATAACAATGAATTTCAGCTGTACTACTGTCACACACTGTATGTGCCAGGACAGTCAGGAATAATAACACTCTGGGAATGTATGCTCATCTTTAATTTGGAAAGCTGTCTGAAATTAAACACATTAAAACCATGATTCTAACCTAGTTTTATCATGCTGAAGTTCACTGCTTTACTTTATAATATCAACCTTCCTGGATGTTTTCCACTATGAAAACAATTTCCACACAAGAAAAATATTGAGTTTAAGCAATGGTTAAGAAGCCTGACAGAACAATTACCTTTGGTGAAATTATACTTTATTCACTTTGGACCCATCCTGTTCTATGGTAATAACGGATGCCCATTTCTTCTCAAAAACTATACACAGATTGCTTCCAAAGAATAAACATTTAGGTACAATCCTCATTACCAGTGCTCTGAGAAATTAACTGCTGCTGTTGTAGTATAGAAAACTTATTTCAAAGTTTTACTTTTGTCCTTTGCTACAAAATTTCTTTAGGTCTTACATCAATGCTTCCTTTCAAGACCTTGTTACTACTTTTGTGTCTCAAAAGAGGTGTTGAAGAAGTTGGGGTTTTGTGTCCTGAATTACTTTGGACCTACAAAAGGTCTGAAAGCACTGACATATGATGCTTATGTACTGTAGCACAGTACATGACATTTAGGATCACCAAGTTTAGAGAACAGGGCATCCAACTTAATATCAAAGCCATGAAATCATGCAATATATGTTTTCAAGGCTATACAATTAAAGTTGTAAAAAAATAAATAATATGTAACCTGTGTTCAACAAAGATCCAGCCAGGCTAGGTCACCCATGCTGCTTTGTCTAAGTTAACTAAACAAAGAAGAGGCATTAGTTTCCATCCATTTGGAGATCAGTACAATACTGGTAGCATAAGTAAACATGATAAATACAGTAAATACATAAATACAGTTATATGAAGAAGCATTACTGATTGAGTCATCAATATACAGGAGCTGAACTCTGATGATCCCTGTGGGTTCTCTCCAACTCAGGATATTCCATGATTCTATGATTCTATGCTTAGGAAGATGGGATTTAATACTGTAACTCTGAGGTGAGCACAGAATTGGCTAGTAGAGAAATGCTGAAAGTATTGAAAGGGAAAAAAAAGGGAGGTAACAAATGGCTGGCCTTGGTTCAATCTTGTTAATTTTTTGTGTAAATAACCTTGGATTAAAAAACAAAAAGTATCCTTTAGATGGAAAGCTGAAAGGCATTGTCAATAGTGAAGAGGATTAGGGTATTTCACAGAAAGAACTGCATGGCCCTGAGGATGGGAGTCAGAATAATCAAGTTAAATTAAATTGAAAATAAAAGGAGTAAGGTCATCAGGGACTAGGACTGAGAATTTCTGCTGTTGACTAGGAGCTTGTCAGTTAGAAGTGACTGGAAAGAGAGAAACACAGGTGTACAAGCTGCTCACAGGATGACTATAAGCTAGCAAGGGATGGCAAGCGTGGAAAAACTCAAATGCCATCATGCAATATATCAAGGTGTTTCCAGCTGAGATAGAAAAGCATAAATTCTGCTATACTAAGCCTTGATGAGACTTAATTTGTAATAGTGTGTACAGTTCTGGTCATTTATTTTCAAGGAAGATATGAAATGGAATAGGCATAGAGAAGGATCACTGTCATTATCCATTGAGTGGAACCGAGAGCTTATCAGACAAGAGAAGAATTCACCTTGTAACCCAAAGGGATGTGATTAGTGCCTGTACATAAACCCTTGTACAAATGTGGGAGATAAAGGACTTATTTAAACACAAGGAGAGTGTTTTATACAGTAATAAATGGTCATAACCTGGAGGTTAATGCAGTAAAATACAAAACAAAGGAGATTCTGGAATCATCTTCCAGGTAAAGTACCAGGGACAAAAAGTGCAACTATTGTTAATGTACTGTTTGAAACATTTAAGAAAGTAAATACATGACGCTGTGTCCATAATGTCAGGGGCTTGTGTTTGAAAACCAAGAAACCATTTCCAGTTCTGTATTTTCAGGCTTCCTATCTTTAGACCTTTTCAAGGATTCCAATACTCCCTATGAAGGCATGAGAATTCAAGAATAAGGTATTGGATGTGACTTTTTTAACTTACAAATGTAAGAAGAGAGAGAATCAGTACAACACGTGCAGACCACTTTCTAAACGATGTTTAGGCTTTCGAAACTGTCCAAATTTTCTAAACTGAACTGTCAGTATGGACCATAGTCTCTGAAGTTTTATGGTAGCTTCAAGTGGATGCCTATTTTGCAGGATTATGGCAACTAGACTCATCCAGACGCCCTGCAATCCACAGAAGGCTTTTAGATTTCAGAAAGTTTTGAACCAGACTATACATATATCTCTCTATAAATATGTTTATTTAAAATCAGAAAAATTAATTCAGTCAAAGTTTAAGTTCATGAAAGAGAGAGAGAGATCATAACTCTGTGCACTGCCTTAATTGTATTTTAACTCAAGCAAATTATAGCCAAGTATTCCAGCATGTCATTCATGGAGAAAATCTTATTCACAAGGCTGCTTTATTCATGATGAAGTCTTGCACATATTCAAATTCATCATAATTTTCTTAGTCTGAGGTTCTTATTTTCATGCAATAAATTCATAATTAACATTTCAGCAGAGGGGCACCTGTTGACGCACTAGAAAAATATTACAGCTAAGAAGGATTTAAGAACAAATGAAGATATTTTTACGTGGAAGTAGCTCTTTATTCCCTCCAAAACAATATTCACTCTATCAGAAAGTTGCAGTGTATGGACACACTTAATCTCTCACACACATACATAAACACATTTTTTAAAAAAACAAAACTAAAATATACTTTTGGTCATTAGAAACATTTGTGCAGTAGCAAATGAAGAAATAGGTACAGAGAAGTTTAGTAAATACAAGTAATGAGTAGTTATATTGTGTTTGGACCTGCAGGCATTAGCAAACAAGATTACCCTGCCTCAGCACCTTACTTCTGGTAGTCTCTTCCAGTGTCAATTCCAGTGACCAACTAACAGACAATCATAGAATTACAGAATACCAGGCTGGAAGAGTATCTCTAGGATCACAGAATATGCTGATTTGGAAGGGACCCATCAGGATCATTGAGTCCAGCTCTTAGCCCTGCACAGGTCCATTCCCAAGAGTCACACCATGTGTGACCATCCAGTCCATTCTTTCTTAGCAAAAGTACAGTAAAGAAAAAGTGCCTTTGGTTTGAAAATAAGTTATTATTACATATTCATCTCATCTGAGTACATGCTTTAGACAAGAAATATGATGTTTTCCTAGACAAATCTTAGCCACAGACTATTACAGTGCAAAACACTGCCTGGATACTAGCTTATCACTGTTGGAGGCTGAAAGATTATTATAATCTTCTACCAGACCATTGCCAGAAAGGTCAAGTACTTAAACAGTTATCTCCTCTCATTTTTAGAAAAGGCTGGACCACAAAAGACAGCACAAACTGTCAAAGGGAAGTTTCTAACAGTGTTCACTGTAAAAATTAAGTTAGACCCTAATGCTAGAATGAAGACATTACAAATAAAACAATAACGTCTTCCTCAGCAATCTCCCTCTCTCAGTTCTCGTATCCAAAATTCAGTCACAATTTCTCTGAAGATGTTTCTAACACAGTTGTAGGGACCATGGGAAAAAAGAATAAAAATAATAATTAAAAAATAAACTAAACGCCCTCTTCCACCGACCACTCACTTCTTCCATTTCCCACAGAAAACACCTTAAAATGCCTGATTAGAAAGGGGAGGGGAAATGAAGTTGAGCAAAAATTATATTGTTTCTGAAACAAGGATCCTTGCATAAGTGCTTGAAATGCCTGTAAAATGCATTCAGGCCCTAATAAGAATTAAAACACTGCTCTCATATTCCCTAGGCCCATTTAAACAGACACTCACCTATAATAACATATTATATTAGTACTCCTCTAAGTGTTCAAAGTAATGATTTGGCAAACTTAAGAAGCCAGAAGATAGAACACTAGTCTTAGGACTGCCAGATTTATGACAGTATCATTACTGCTGGCAGATCACTTTTCTTTTTAAACTGCAGCATGTACCAGGTGAAACTGAAGCATTCCAACAGTGGACTCTGCCTGGGTGTTGCACAGATATTAGCAAATGACAGTAATTTATCAGGAAACATCCCAGGTCTCTGCTGAATCAGGACTCTGTCATGCTACAAGACCTTCATATCACTGTTGCTCACCCAGTGAATTATAAGGTCTAAATCCTGGTCATTTGGGGTCTGCAAAGTAGTCATCAACATTCTTGTGTCTGTTTTTAGCATCTAGGTCAGAATGCAACTGGCATAGTTACACTATGAAATACATCTTGTTATTGGCTATTAGTAAAATTTCCTCTGTTCTTTAACAATCAGCCATTTTGTGTTCAGTTCATGTCTATTTTTTCTCTCAGTCAAAAACAGGGCTTATCCTAACAAAAAATATTAATTTGGTCCCTGGGTATGAAAGGATATAAATGCATTTATTTATTAGTGTGTTTTTAGCTGGATTTAACTTCACTGATTACATTGCTCACTGTCATATCATTGCAATGCCTCACAACACTCAGACTCTTGCAGTTCTGTTTTCACAACTGTGCAACTTTTTTCCAATAATTATGCAAAAAAAAAAAAAAAAAAAAAAAAAAAGAAATA
>JAWWTY010000106.1:108262722-108394707 GCA_035222235.1 Margarornis squamiger
TGATTGAGCATACTTCAACCTGCACCTGCAGAGAAATGAGGAATTGACTTTTTAGTTACACACCACCTTGGCATCTGCGTGGAGAGGAAGTGAAGGTAAGGAAAGGGTATGCTCCATTTAAGAGACCTACTGAAGGAATGGCTGATCCTCTTGGAGGGAAAGAACAGCTGAGAGGGTAATGACTAAATGCAGTGGGTTGGTAAAAATTATTTTATAAATATATAAATTCAAAAGTGTACATATGTATATACAAATGTGTTACAAAGGCCTAATATAATGAGTTGATCACATTCACTGTTACTGAGCTCTGTCTGATTAAGACCTGACTTACAAGAAGACAAATGCTAGTGCAGAATATGGTATATGAAACATTCTGATATCCAGGATTTCCTTTGGAATACACAATGTTTGGTGGCTGCCTGACTGTTCCTTTTCACACAAAGGACAGATATCCTCTCCTGCCTTTGAGACATCAAAGACAGGGTGGTAATGAGATAGTGGTGAGGAGAGCTGTAACTAATTGCTTCAAATTGAGGGTAGCAATAATGGCAAGATGAACTGACTGGTAGCCATTCTGAAATACAGTCAGTCCCTAGGAGATCAGCAGGCTGAACTCCAACCAGGCAAACCCACAGGCATCCACCAGAGATGTCTATTTGGGGAGGCCTTAGACAGGTTAGGAGATTGAGTGCATACCTGGTACCATATTCCTCTCTCAGAGGATCCCCTAAAATCATTGTGGTGGAGAGCTCAAGCGAACGGCTTCTGTCACAATGTGGGAGAGAAGGAGTTTGAAGGATGTTGTGGTGTTCAGGCAGTGACGTGGGGACACTGAGGACAGCAGTGGCAGAAGTCCAAACAGCAAAGTAGGCAGTCCCCAAAGCAAAAGCTGAATGAAAGAAGGCAAAAGCAGCTGCAGGAACTCATGAAAAACCAGCTTGGTTTCCATTCCACAAACATTTGAAGTCCATGCCTTAGTGGTTAGTAGTTGGATGTTGCCTTCCGGATACAAGCTCCATACAAATTGCTGCAAAGGTTTAACCAGTTACAACCAAAGGTATGGCTGCTTTAGGACTGCTGGGAAAAGAAAGATCAGGTTGTCAGATGGGCAACAAGACTTCTGAAAAAAAATTTGTATTGGGTTTTATAGGATATTTGCTCTTTATTTTGTAGTTATTCACCATATAACACGTTGGAAAGCAACTTACTTTTCCATTTTCCAGGTGTGTAGCGTCTTACA
Source organism: Margarornis squamiger (assembly GCA_035222235.1). Lineage (NCBI taxonomy): Eukaryota > Metazoa > Chordata > Aves > Passeriformes > Furnariidae > Margarornis > Margarornis squamiger. The sequence goes on from JAWWTY010000106.1 coordinate 108,263,963, forward strand.
TTTTATGAGCTGGCTTTAAGTCTCTGGATTCCTAAAATGTTTTTCATCTGGATCAGTGTGTTTGGTATATTAACTGAAATGCTTTTAACAGTAGGACTCTGGGGAAAAAAAATAAAAACAGTTTTTCTCTAAGGAAAAAAAGGTATAGACCAATAATCATTACCACTTAATGTTTTGAATTTCACTTTCTCTGAACAAACACAGAAAAGATTCTATGAAGACAGCTAATCATACACTGATTCATCCATACATTCGCAGGTTCCTCGTTCTTCTCCCTAGCATCACTGATTAGAAGAGAAGAGATTATCAGTATAATACAGATTTGATGGATTGGAGATGCCAGAAGAGGGTTCTTTGAAAACTCATTATTTCTTTTGATCTGTTTAAGAGAATTCTGCAAGGACCCCTGCTGTTTTTGCAATGAAAACAGCGTATCTATTGCTCAAGTAATAATCAAACTAAGCTTAATGAGCATTGTAGACCCAGATTTTCCTTTTCAGGATCAATTCAGGACTCTTGATTAAAACATATGTGATGCACTGACTTTCATAAGATTCTCAATATGATTTGTCTTGATAACAATGGCAGCAATATTCAGAATTGCTGCATTGGATCTGTCAATGGCAGCAATAAATAACAGTTCTGAGCATAGAGGAAACCTTTAATGTGCATATTATCAGTTTCAATAAGCCTTGCCACTCAAGTGAGAAGTCCAGTCTCTTTCAGACCTTTTTAATATATTCTTGGCAGCCTAAATTTCCTACTATTTGCTTTAGTTGTTTCTGGGTGTGATAAGCATCACTGAAAATATCAACATTTGTCATTGTATTTGCCATAGACTGAACTTTTCAAGTAGGCACTCAGTTCACAGCAGACTCAATAACAGTTCGCCCAACTCCTTCAGATTTCTGGAAAGAGAAGCTGTGATAGCTGGGAATATCAGTCCCCTTCCACTCTTAGAGCTGTTTCCTAAGAAGTTGCTGGATTGCTTCAGGGACTTCTTACTGTGTTGCTTTTAAGCATGGGGGTCTGCACTTCAAAAGGGAAACAGTTGTAGACAGAACCTGAGAAATCATGGGTAGTTTGGGGAAAATTCTTTAGCTCTGATAAACAGAAAGGGAGATCAACATTACCTCAAATCCCACAGCATTATTAGCAGATTATTCATTAAAAAATAATTAATTAAGATTATGTATAATCTTAAGCAAAAGGAGAAGCAGCAATGTGTTATGCAGTAGACTGCCATTGATGTTAGAAAGAGTATTGCTGTCTAATAACCACAGGGCTAAACTCTGGCATGATGTGTAAGGCCATGTAGGGTTAACCTGCATTAAATAACTGACAGCTCGTCTTTCTTGCTGTCTGGAAACACTTGTATAACTTGTCATGCTGGTGAAGTCGTACTGAATTGAGCAAAACTAGTTGAAACCAAATATGCAGAGAAACATAGTTGTCACTGCACTTAAGATGACAGCTGTAGCAATTTTCTCTGAGCAGACACACACAGCTTGATGACAAAGAGGGAAGCTTGTGTAGATTTCTAATTGCAGAGTTCTGTGCAAAGGCCACCGATAATGGGCCTCTGATTTTAAGAAGGATTAGGAAACAATCAAAACCAGGTGGTTTGTTTGGATTTAATATTCATGAATCATTAGCAATTTCTAACAGAATTAGGGATTAAGCTTTCCAGAATTTTTCAAGAGGAAGCAGAAACTATTCTAAGATTCATAGTAGGATAGAAGTAGCATGATAATAAAAAAGGGTCACTACTTTACAAGTAGTATAGGAAAAATTCATTAAAACTATAGTAACAGTAGGAGAAAGTCTTCATTTTCACTGCAATTTATTTGATCACTGTGACTATGACAGCAGTATTAAAGGTCACTTATTGAATTAAAAGAGTTATTCTGATCTACTTGTATGATTTCACACTGAAAATTCACACCATTAAACACATTATAAATGTGTAACTATCTATGTAGGTACCTTCAAGTCCACTCTAGGCAAATCAAATCTATTTAGCATATGACAGAGAAGTGCTGAAGTAACTTGTATGACACTGCATTGTGCTTTTAAGAGTGACCTTGGACGATCACCACACCTCAGATGACATATGTTGACTTGCTATTCAGCAGTCCCTTGTTTGTGTCTAAACAGTGATATTAAAATGTTTTGCTGAAAATGTTTGTATCTAAGCATTATTGAAATAATAATAAAAATCCATATTTACTCTTCACTTTACTGTCATCAGAAACTATTTTTAAAATATAACTTTAATTATAATTAAAACACATATATAAAAGCACTTTGATAAACCAATAAGTTCCTCTTGAATATATGTGGTCTCAGTTTCCTTTAAACTGCAGCTTCTATGAAGATCTTTTACTCCTGATAGCTTACTAATAATTCCACCGATCCATTACTAGATACTTTTCTTGTTTCTCTTTACCCAGAGATTTAGTGCAATTTCTTTTCTCTCACTCCTTGCTAAAGCTCTTCCATTTTGACTTCCACTGCAATGACACTGCCATTCCACCCTTTTGAGTAAGCTTTTTGTACAGTTGTCTTGCAGAAACTGAGCTTTATTTTGACAATATCACTGGAGGTAATGCACTCACAAAGTCATTTTCTTTTCTAGCTTTTGCAGATCTCTGCTGTTTCCTCTCCCTATTACTAACTCTTCAATTCTCCTTTAGGGGGTATACATCATTCTCTCTGTTGTACAGTGCACTCCCAGTATAGCCTCCCCTGGGAAAACCAACCTATGCCACATTTCCTCCTTCCATTTTTCTGCTGATGAATAAAAAGCCTACCTTTCCAATCATGTATCATGATTTGTCATCACGACATTATCTCTGCTTGTCTGTGGTAATGTAAAATTTAGCATGACAAAACCAAACTCCTAGCTCAGAAACTGAGGATGGGTAATTTTTCCCCACTGTGAAATATCTTGGAAGATATTGGAGTCCCTCCACCATGCAGGTGACAGCTTTTGGACTGAAAAGCATTCCTACAGCCTGCAACTGAAATCTGAAAGGATGCCCTGTGTGTTGTTGGGATACAGGGCTGAACTACAGACCTGCTCTTCCTTCATAGAGGTGTCAGAGATGCTACAGCGGATGTTTATCAGTTCATGGGAGCTGTAGCCCAACTGGAGAAAAGCATGGAGTAACAGCCATTTGGGAGTAAAACCACAATTTGCTGTACAGTAGTCAGAAGATTTTTATCTTCTGCAGTCTTGGTTAGGGAAATTGTTTCATTCTCATTTCTCTTTAGTGCACACAGATTGCTACCTCAGCTTCCAGTGTCACGCAGTTCTCTGACTTAGCATCTCTACCACAGAATTCAAACTGTCTGTGAAACTTTTTTCGGTGAATTTAAGTCTCTGAATCTCTTTGTGGTTTGGCTAAGCATGCTGTCCTGTGAATGAGTACATGTTCTCCCTAATAGATACAAGAAACCGCCCTTTTAGCTCTTCCCTTCAGGACAACCTGCACTATATATTCTCTCCAAACTCATGCTGTTTAACAGGAATGCAAACTTAGTGCTGCTGTCTTCTTTTTCTTTTCTGGTTTTTTGTTCTTTGGTTTTTTGTTTGGTTGTTTGGGGTTTTTTTACCTGTCAGATACTGTTTGGATATGAGGGAGGCAGAATGCAACCCAAAGAAACAGGTGTATAGTCAGAGACTGAAGGAGAATGGATATGTTGAGTAAGAAGGTATTTTTATTATATAACCAGTTTTTATACTCATACATAATTTTAATCTATTTACTACTAATTTTTCAAGTCATTACGAGAATTTATGATGATTGGTTCAGATCTTTCACGAAAAATACATTTGTACTACAAACTGGCAGTGACTGACAGTAGAATAAGTCCATTACAAGAAATCAATATGCTTTTTTTCAGGTATCAGTGCAGTCTTATGTGTTTTCTCTTGTAGCTTCGGTAATTTTTTTTTTTTTAAATCACCAAAACCAATTTTTTTCACACAAATACCAAGCTAGTGTAGTTCATAATGGACTAACAATGCTGAATTAAAAGAAATCAGAAAAAAGACAACACTAAAAACAAGCTGCAAATGAATAGATCATTAATAGAGCATATTCATGTAGTGTTAGCTTTACACAACCTGTCAGCTTTCAATTTGAGGCTTCTTCCGGGTGCTTCAAGCTCACAGAACATGAAACTTCTGTAAAACCTAGATTAAGACAACAATATGTGACATAATAGCTTTGGTAAATTGTTTCTTGTTCACAGGGTGGTTTCTGGAATCGTGAGGATTAATCCTTCAGATCGAACATCAAAGAGTCTGGCACAGACAGAAAAGATAAACTCTGACCCTTTTGGGCTTGTTCACGTCACTTCTACCCATTTAAATTCCAGTTAGGTTGGTCAGAAGCAACAGAGAAAAGCTTTAAATTGCATTATTAACAATAGGTCAAATCTTAGACTGCTGATTAAATCAATTTCTCTCAGATAAAATCATAATAGGCCTTAGCTGTATTTGTCTGACAGGAAACATGTCACTGGCAATGCTTTGTGTTGCCTTTAATGAGTGTGATTGTCATCTTCCAGCAGGGAGAGTACAAAAGGCACCTGCAGGTGTGGGTGAATGGGATCACTTATCGATCAAGTTGTCAGACCTGTCAAGCATTCAGGAACAGCTGAATGAGTGCATAAAATCAATGTGATCTTGTATTTATATGGAGGCTCTCCAGGTCAGTCAGCTGATTGAAAATTTTGACTAAATTAGTTACACATAAAATACACTTTTCAAAATTGTCTAACTCTAAATGTCTAACAAAATTGTTGTTCTTGTTTAAAAACAATCAAGTTCATGAATAGAATTTGTGAATTCTTTTTTGCTTTGAAGACATTTAGATTTTTTAAAAAATCATTTTGGTTAGCTTTGTCTTGGAATAGAACAGCAGCTGACACAGTTGGGTTTTTTTCTCCCCACATGAAAATTGTTTGTTAACTGTTATTTATTATTTATATTTAATTTCTTCTCCCTATTTGCTGAGGGCAGCTCCATTTTAGCAATGATCTTTGTTACTGTTCAGTTGTGCTATAAAGCTAAGGCTGTTCTAGAAAGACAGTAAACAGACAAGTAGAGGAGTGCCTCATCTTCCTACTTGAATAGGGGCTCTTCATGGCCCAAATCAGCTTCCTCGGGCTGGAGCAAGGAGAAACGAAGCAGAGCAACCCCAGTGAGGAGGTGTAGCAGAAGAAACCCTCTACTGCCTCCAGTTCAACCTGCTTTGGCAGCCAAGGGCGATTTTAGGCTGATAAATTCACAGTTGAGACCTGAAGGCTTCAGAGTTACAGGGAATGGAACAAATAATATTAAAGTAACAGTCCTGTGTCACAACCTTCTTTATAATGGACAATTAACATGGTCATTTTAGTCTGAGATGCAATGCATTTCTATTTCCAGTCTTTTGTTAGCTGCCATCTTTTCTATTTTCCCTCTGTCACTCCACACCCACGTTTTATAATTTGTTCTCTGGATTTCCATTCACATGCTACCCATCTCTCACTCCATTATTCTCCCCAGAGAGCCACTTTCTCCACACTATCTTCCACATCTGTCTTCTTTCTTCATTTGTTTGCCTTATTTGCAGTCCCTAAACTCACAGAGGAATAAAACTAATCTAATTCAAGACTATGTCCAAAAAAATGGCTTATTCAATTCAAATGTCTTCTCTCTGCTGTTTTTGATACATCACATTTTTTCTTTGCAGATGGATACAATTCATGCTTGGACATGAAATGTATTATGAAGTTTGAAAGGCACAATCATTTTTTATTTTTTTTTCTTTTATTAAATCCTTCAAGTTTTTATCAGGGCATCAGTCATTCCTGCAATTTTACCATACAAGCTTGTTTCACCATTGTGGCTTTGGAGTCAGAGTAGTTTTCAGTTGCTTTTGGTAGGAGTTAATCAGCTGAAACTTTGCCATAGTTGTAATAGCACAAACAACACAAAGAGCAAGTTCACTATAACTGAAAGTAATAATGTAAAATTTTAGCATCTATTCATGTACCAGGTAGAGATAATAATACTACTGGAAATGTCTTTCCAGCCCACGTGTTGCTTACAAAGTCCCTTCCCAGAAGCCTCCTGGGTCAACCCTTCTTCCTCCCCTCTGTGAACAGTTCAGGAGATCAAGTTTTCACACACTGCAAAACCAGAGCCCGCTTCATACAGGGGCATACATGGTTTCTGCACTCATTCAGAGAGAAATCTCCATAGATACAAGGCTGAAGTTGTCCCAAGTCATAGATGTCTGAATTTTAGACGATAGTACAGTATTTAACATCAGGGTGTATGACCACAGATATCATTGTAAATGTTGTTTGAAAGTTAGACTGGGTTGATAGGAATGGAACTGTGGTGGATTTAAACTTTTAAAAGTAAATTTTGAGAGTTCACAAAATACTCCTGATGATGAAGAGGCTGTGACTGTAGAGTTCTTATCTGATGATTAATGGGAACTCAAAATTAAAACTCTTAATTACATGTCTTTATTAAAACAGGTAGATGAAAGCACAGAAGTAGTTGGTGAGGAGGGAAGGGCAATCTCTAAAGATGCTTACATGAGTGTATGGGTAATAGTTTAGAAATGGAATGTTTCAAGGCATGTTATTCCACATTTACTGGAAAGAGTAACAGAGATTTAGTTGAATCTTGCAAAAAGAGCATATTTCATCTTAATTAATGAGAATTTTGCTTCTTTGTTAAAAGCAGGAATGAGATTTTGGATTTTAGGTTGTCTTGGCCAATATAAAAATCAGTATGTAACTGCAGATGTGTAGCCAGGTCTCTGATGAAATGTTGCATTCTAGTGTTAGCACAAAGGAAAACACTTGTCATCTGTATCATTGATTTGCTGAAGTACAGCATGAGGGCTCTTCTTCCTTCCTGGATCCTTCCTACCCAGTGGTGTCATATCTTTAAGATCCTCTTCCCCTCGATTTTCTGATTAGCCCATAAGACTTTTTCAGACAGTTCCTGTGATTCCTTACCTGCAATGAGCCTTTTTTAGTCTAAATTACTATTGTTTTGAAGCTGACCTTATACATAAATCCTAAGCAAAAAGCATCTAAAACTAGTGAGGGGAGAGTGGGGATGGGGTGGGGGGAGAGTGGGGACAGGTGGGTTAGTTTCAATCAAGTTATATTTTGACTTGTCAGTTTATTACATCTTTGTTAGCATCTCAGAGAAACAGACAGGAGGAGTTGTTTACGAGCAGAAAGCTCTTGCCCCCAAATCTGGTCTGTGCATTTCCCTCTCTCCCTTAGCCTACCTGTAGACATAGCATTTCTGTTGATCAGTGTTAATTCAGTAGTTCCATTAAATGGTGGGACACAAATGGAGCACAGCAGCTCTCAAAGGCGATGCCCTCTCTGCCCTAGTTTTACATGCAGTGTGACAAGGCAGTGCAGAGATGAGCACCATGCTGTAAGCTCCTGTCTAGTTTGCTAACGCTTCTCCCTCCTGAGGAAGATAGCTATAAACTGAGAAATGGCTGTGCTCTTTATTTCCTCTCAGTAGGCATCTGTAAGTCAAACCCAGCAGGCAATTTCCCCATTTTCATATGACCCAAACAGTTGGATCTCTTAATAGCCCTAACTACTCCTAATCCTCTTTAACAAATGAAATAAAATTGGGGAAATATTTTAATTTTTGTGTGCTATAAATAGACTGTAATTATCAAATACACAGATAAGGAACCTGTCCCCTGAAAGACTGCAAACAAACTCTCTTTCAAACAGGTTGGGGCTTTCATGTTAACACTAAGATCCTGTTTGTTATGGCTTTGAAATTCTGGTGTTAAAAAGCTTTATCTTCCAACTAATTTGTAAATCATTTTTGAATGTACAATAATTATTTCTCTAAAATTCCAGTAGTTATGTACAGGAATAAGAATTTATAGCTTAACAGGATGTGAGCTATCATTTGAATATTTAAAAGCTTCGGATTATAAAGACAGTTTCAAACTAAGTGGAAAAATAGACTTTAGCACACACCATCATATAGATTGCAAGTTCCTATGTATTTTAAAATGTATGAGTTGTGACATGATCCAAGGAACTCTGAAACCACATCAATTATGTTGCATCTGGCATTGCACACCACCTGCATAATGAGAGAGCAGAGGGCTTGATGATTTTTGAAACTCATTTCAGTGAATAGTGAGCACACTGTAGTGTTCACCAGACAGATGGAAAGCTATCGATATCCCAGAATTCCAAAATTACTTTTACTGAATCTTGGCTTATATTTGGCTTTGTTTATTTACTTTGTCACTTTGGCATATTTTGGTATGTCATAACCTGAGTATTTTTTCTAAAGAGCGACTTAAATTATATAGAGCTAAATCCTTCTTTGTACATGCAGCTGGGCTGCCCCAGGGGTATTGAAGGTAGAATGTGATATATACTGTCTGAAAGGGCACATTTTAATATGTGCAGTTTTATTGTTTGTTAGGTTTCAAAAAGACTCTGTAGCCAAATAAGTCAATGCATGCAAACAGTTGGCTCTTTTGACACTCTCCAAATAGTTTTATTTGCATCAGAGCAGTCTTTCTAAAAATTTGACCCAGTATAGATCTGTTTTAAAAAACAAACAAACAAAAACAACGAAAAAAACCACACACAAAACAAGGGCAAGAGCTGGCATAGTGAAGTTAATATTCCTTTTGAAAAATGGTGATTCACATGCTTCAAATAACACAAGCTCTGAACAGTAGAGTATCTAAACTCTACATCACTATATATACTTGAACAAAATTTAAAGAAATGTTTGTGCGTCACTTCATAATTCAAAAATCATCAAAAATAATGCAAAGACTACTTTCAAACAAATTCATTGCAGCCTTGATTGTGCTCTGCATGGTCATTTACACCAGTGTGAGGCAGCTGTTATTATATGACATCTTGCAGCCTTCTAACATCTGTGTAAAAGTGTAGTAACACTTGAGTCAGTGTAGATATTATGTGCAGGTCAGAAGACAATTAATTCTTAGCTTTTGAAGGAGAACCTCCACCTCTCTCAAACCAGATGGGTGTACAGGGAAGACCTTGAGGCAATGATTCAAAAGGACAGTGCTGCAATTGCCTTCTAAGAGGGAAGGATAAGGAGTCTGCTGTGTAAGGAGTCTTCTTCATCTCCTGGCTGGTGTAGGTCTGCTAAAGCTACAGACAATTGCCTGCCCTGGGCCTTTTGTCTTGTGTGTTTTCCCAGAGTACTTGTACACCTAAGTTCTTAAAAATATTGATTTAATTATGTTACTGCTACATCACAAGAGACTGTAAACTTAACTTTCTCTGGCATCAGCTTCTGAAAAAGTTTTAGCCCTACACTTCAGTGTAGGTGGACATACAAATGTGAATTTTTACAAGTGGGTAAAAGTGAACTCAGAGAATCATAAAAGTTTAGAAGGCTCTCCAGAAGTCATCCACTGCAACCTCTGCTCTGAGCAAGTCCAGTAAGATCAGATCACCCAGTCCAGTATTGAGTCTCTCCAAGGATGGAGCTTGCCCAACCTCCTTAGGCAAGCTGCTTCTTTATTTCACCACCTTTATGCTAAAAAATATCTTTCTTATATTGAACCAGAATTTCCCACATTTCAGCTTTCTCATTGCCTTTCATCTCTCCATTGTGCATTTCCATCTCCTTTATGTTCTCCTAATAGGTGGCTGTAGACAGCAACAAGAATCCCTTTCTGTCATCTCTTCATAGGACCCCATTCACTCAGTCTCTCCTCATACACCATATGCTCCAGCCCCCAACCAGCTTGCTAGTCTTTGCTGGACTACTATCAGTGTAGAAATATTTACCTTTTCTAGGGAGCCCACAGTATTCAGATGTGGTGTCCAGATGCCAAATAGAGGGGAAGGATCTCTTCTCTGGAACTTCAGACTGTACTCTTGTTAATACAGAATATGTTGGGTCACCTTTGATGCAAGGGCTCACTGATGAGTTGTGCTCAGCTGATTGATGACAAGGATCTCCAGGCCTTTTTCCTCAGGACCACTTTCCAGCCAGTTTGTCCCCAGCCTGTACTGGTGCATGGGGTTATCCTTCCCATTCTTTTCCAGGTGCAAGACTTGAGATTTGTCTATACTAATTTTCATGAGGTTCCTGTCTGCTCATCTCTTCAAACTGGCAGGATCCCTCAGAGTGATGACCCAGTCCTCCACCATATTGACCCCTCACCACGATTGGTTAGCATACACAAACTTCCTGAATATCTGCTTTGATATGTCTGAAAACAATTTACAGAAGAAATCTTCTGCAAGGGAGAGTGAGGCACAGAGGTGTGCCTCTCAAACCACAGGGAGGGCACGCTTCCTCAGACTTGGACTGAACTCCAGCTGCCCCTGAAGTGAATTACAAGGTTGTCTGTCAAGACACTTATTAGGGCTTATGAGCTGCACACATATGGCCGAGAATACTCTCACATGGTGCACAAGGAATGTTCTGCTGGAGGAACTTTTGATTCTCTGACAGATAAAGATAGGGTATATTTCCAAAAATCACTTTCCACTTTTTGCTGTTCCTATATAAAAGTAATACACTGATTTCTTCTTAAGAATCACTCTTCTGCCTCACAAATATCTGTTAATTTCTAAAATAGAAAGATATTCCTTAGCCAGCTCTTGTTTTTTTTTCCTTGCCAGTGTAATGTATACATAGGACAATAATTAAAATTGAATCAAGTGAATGAGAAGTTTTACAAGAGGTTCTGTATTTTTAATATATCTAGTTTAGATTTTCTTTACTTATGAGAAAGAAGCCTTTCTCCTTACCTGGAAAAAAAAAGTTGCCTAATTTTTTACCCAAAATTAATTTTTACAGCCAACTTATAAACATTGAAAGCAAGGTGTTAGGAGAAGTACTGCCTGACCTTTAACTGGAAGCAGAACAAATGGTTTATCTGTTATAATCAAAAAGATTTAAAATCTCTTCGGATATACACACAAGTGATTTATTTTTTATATGTAGTAATGAGACAGAAATTGAATAAATTTAAATTAATAGCAGTGGCTGTTAGTAGTAGAATTTTTATTTTAATTATCACCTGCATTAACAATTTGGTTAACATCAGTTGTTATCCACTGTTTTGAATAAGTGAATAAGTAAATAAATTACAGCTTCCAAGATATGTAGATTTCCCAATAACTTTTTCTTATTGCTACACTTGCTGTCTTTCACCTTAAAGAGAGGCCTTTCTGTGGCGTCATTCTCTTCTCAGTGTTACAATTGTCATTGATTTGAGAAAAGAATCAAAACTTTCATTAACAAGAAATGAAAAATGAGAGAAGTGGGCCCTTTGAGTTCAAGATTCAAGATTCAGATACAAACATAAGGACTTTTCCAGAAACAGGGTTATTTAGATTTGGGGGTTGTGAATAGGATTCATCTGTACTTTGAAGGACAGTCTGTGCATGTTAGCACATACGTGCTGCTGTTGATACAGTTCTGGTGACTTATCTCTAATTACATGACTCTTAAAATTCTTGCACCTAACTGTCATCTGGCTGGCTCTGGACATTTCAGATGAGATAAATTAGAAGGGCTTCAATGCTAAGCTCTCTTTATTTGTTGATCCCTTCTCCTCCCCCCAGTTCTACACACTCCCTTTCATAATCAATGAAGACAACCATTACGGAAAACAGGAATATGTCAGGGGGGAATTCATCTGACCTATTTTAGATGCATACTTTAGGATTAAATTAATTGCACCTGAAAAATGTCAGTTGAAATTAGATAATATCTAAGATCTCTTCCAACCTAAATCATTCTATGATTCTATGGTTCTATGATATGATGCAATTTACCCCAATAACCATAAAAAGGATTTAGATTATCAGTCTATACATAGATTTATGTAATCCATCTGTGCTTAGTCTGGTAAATCTCAAATTTTAGAAGTTAGATGCCTCTAACTTCTTTGCAGCATAACTCATTATATTCAACTCAGTGTTGACAAGCAGATTTTCAGAGGTATTTCGAGCCATCAAAATAGTGTTAGATGTCCATTGTGATGTTCAGGCACTTAATTAAGCATGAATTAACACCTAACTTTCTGAGATGCTCTTGAAAGAAGCATGGAATGACTGCAATGCCATACATTAACAAAAATACATTTGAAAATTTAGCATTAAGTTTCCCATTTACTTATGAAAGTAAAATATGCCTGATACAAAATTTTATTCTAACTTTTAGTATTTCCATTTCTTTTCATTTAAATATTTCAGATGCCATCTAATACTAAAGCACAGTTACGGAGACATAAAAACAGTGGTTGTTGCCAGTTAGGTACATAAACCCATTTTTTTTTTGCAACTGTCCACAGGATAAAATAAGGTAACAAAACATCCTTTCTTAGTTTCAGCCACTCTCACAGCCCAGTATGAAGGGTATGAGATGAACACAGTGTCAAGTCAACAAGTCTGTAATATGGTAGAATAGTTCAAGACTCAGTGTTAGAACTGACATTCATTTAGTGTTCAAAATTAAATATAACCCATTTAATGTCATTGACTTGTCATTAACATCAATAATTTCAATAATACATTCTGGTAAACTTTAATTCAGTATTTACTAAAACAAATTTATTAAGTTGAGATTTTGAGATATCATGCTGAGACAGATCTGGTTTCTGCAAAAATCCTTTAAACTAGTAAAAACATTATAGGTAATTATTAAATATAATCATTATACTAGAGACTGGCTCTCTTGGTTGTCTTAGCCTCTTAAGAATTAAACTACTACAAAATAACTTTTAATTGTATGCCCTCATCTTTGAAGATGTAGAGAGGAAAAATTTTCTGTTTCCTAAGTTATTCTTTCCTTAACTCCGAAATGAGAAATCAGACAAAATGTTCTTATATAGTGCTATTCACTTATCTCTGGTGTGTGGGGGGAGATGACTTGTAGCTTTCAAATGTGAATTACTTTGCACCCTGAAATACATTTTAACTTTGAAATACATAAGGCTATTAAAAAATTCTTTTATTTAAATTGTTTTAGTATAGGAAAAATTATATAGCCAGGCTGGCATCTGCAATATTCAACAATATACAATGGCAACAGTTTTCTATTGGAAATATAAGAGGCTATTTCTTGGTTGAGAAGATAAGCAAGAGCAGTATTAAAAAGGCAGAACTTCTGGTATGATTTCTGGCAGCAGGTGTAATTTGCTGTGATTGCAGACATTACAGTAATTTCAAAGCTGGGCCCAATTTTACTTTGCTTTATACTGAATGAACACAAGGAGCAACTTACCTTGATCCTTCCTAGATGCTTCTGTTCCTTTGGCTTGGAAAATTTTGTAGACAGCTGGTTTTTGAATTGTGGAGAATAAAGGCAAGGAAATTAGGAAAGGTAAAAGAAAAACACAAAATAGCTAGTGTGGTGTTGAGACTTTTTTTCTACCTATTGATGTCTCTTCCCCTTCCTCTTTTCATAACTGTGCCTGCTTTTACTGGAGGTGTCATTCGTAAGCTCTGAACTTGCTTGAACTCTGATGAAAACTTGTCATCTTCTGAGGCATTTTCTTTGGACAAGTCTCCCACTATGAGCTGAGCCACTTGAGCCTTGTGAGTGGGTCTCTTAACATGGCCTAATGAATAGCCATCAAAGCTTAGAATAGATGTTTCCTTCTGCATCACCAGGGTAATTGGAGTGTGGTAGTTGTCATGCTGCTAATCTTTTAGTACAGTGCAAGTGTGATTGCTGAAAACTTTTGAATCAGAAGTACTTTTGGTTGCTTGGAAATACTTGGTCTTATAATTCCTGGGCTCCAGGATTTTTGGAAGAGAGTTTTGTTCTCACTCCACTCTTGAAAGATATTCTATTAAATTCTCCCCTATCTTTGAAGCATGTGGAAGAAAAATATCTCATGAGGTTGTGTTATTTCAGTGTCCTTTGCCATGGAGGAGTAAAAGAGTTTTTAATTTCTTTTTACTGTAAAACAAGTCAGTTGCAACTGCAGACTGTCAAATATTATTATTTATAATGAGGCTACAAAGTCAGCTCTATCAAGTCAACTTTAAGGACAATAAAATACATCATCTCCCCTACATATGTGAGTATACTTGCCATTATAATCAGTGGGAGTTTTAATTTAAGATGAAATAAATATAACTCCCTTTAACAAAAAAAGAAATAATTAGGACAAGAAATATTCTTCCAGCAGATGTTTAAGAATAAAGAGAAGATCTATTGTCACAAAGGCAATGAGAGAAATATTAAAAAATTCTTAATAATGTATTGTTAATGGGTTATCCAGAAAATTAAGAAACAAATACCAGTCTCCTGGACAAATACCCTGATCATTTTTCTGGCTTGATTTTTTTGGTATTATCTCCCTTTCTCTCCACATCTCCTTTTCTGCCTCCTTCCCATCACTCTGTTCTTTGTTTGACCGTACTGGGTATGAGAATAAAATTGTTTTGAATCTAGCATGTATTGAAAGTTCATATTTTTATTCATAACCATCCTCTAATTATAAATACTTTATGAGAATTATACCAGATATATTTTAAATATGAGAAGGCCATAATCTGCTATGTTCTTATTCATTTTAAAAGGAAGATTTAAGGAATTGGACACAACAAAAACTACCTATTATCCACAACACCATCAGACTAGGGACCCTACTAACTTACTTCTTGCATAGGGTTGAATTTCTCATCCTAGGCTGTAAGCAATTTTCAGTGCTTTCCTGAATTAACCACAGGTCATCTTTTCTCTTGACCACAAAATTATTTTTCTGGTCTCATATGGGTATTTCAGGTCTTGTTCAATTATGGCTTAGATGCATCCTCACGGAAGTAAGTGGCTGGAGCAGTTTGATGTTTGATGTCAACTCTCACAGGAAAAAAGAGGTATCAACCTTCCTCATGTGTATAGTATGAAGCTCTTAACTTAGCTTCAGCTAAGGTCTTTTTGGTTTATGCTACTGGTCATTACACTGAAGTAGCCTAAGTGTGTTCAGACAGTGCAACCTACAGCCAGAGGCAGGGGTCTGGTCTGTAGGAAAAATCCCTTAAACTGCTACAGCCATTTGTGAAGCAAATCTATGCTTAATCCCTACTCCAGGACACACATCCCTGCACTTATGCAGACTGTAGACAGTCTAAATAATTGTCTGTTTTTCCTTTCTTCTCCCAGTTCTGTTTGAACACAGAGGAGCATCTTGCATTCATCTCTCTCAGGTTGGTCGAATGAAAGAGAGAGAAAGTAGACATGAAATTTTGTATTTCTCTGCCAACGTGTGTAGATGTGGTGGAAATTCTTCATACCTTCTCCTGACATTCTTCTGAAGCCATAGAGCAAACAAGGGCACAAAGTGCAGGTTCTGTGTCTCAGTTGCAGAATCCAGCCTTAATAACTGCAAAGCTTTCTATGCATAAATGGTGCCAAACAGAGTAAAATATTAATGTCTGTTACTGTGAATAATCCAGAAATGTCATCCTGTAACCTAAGAAAGTGGCTTCTCAGTAGTTTCCTGGCCTTCTGTAGCATCAGAACAATTTCTATGTTACATAGAAAAGATGAAGTGTGGCTTTGTGGTGTCTAACTCCAGTTTTTCTGCCTCACAGCACAAACCTTGCAGAGTGCATTGCTATGCAAAATATTGCTGTGATGAAATTGCCCTTATTACATAGTCATTACTGATGTAATATGATCCATAAAAACAAACTAGGCTATGTTTTCTATGACTTCTCAAGCTGAAAGGTTTCATGGGGTGTGTTGAGTCCCCATGGTGGTACCAGTTTCAGCCCAAGAAAAAATGGAAAATGAGAATTTTTCAAAAGATTCCTGAGATATTTCAGAAGCACTTGATTTCAAAAGTGATGTTACCCAGCCTTGGAGCACAGGTCTCCTTTCAGGTGACTCAGGTTGAAAAACACAGCCACAGGCCAATATTGATAGTGTTGTCTCAGTCAAGCCATGGCCGTGCTGCTTGAAACCAGTACCAGAGATGTCAAAGCTACTCTTCTCTCAGGTGGTGGAGGCAGAGTGGGACTGAAAGCTTCTTCTTGTCCCAGCGTAACAGTGAAACAAGGACTTTTAGCTATTACAGCCTTCATGTGTGTGGTATGCAGAGTCACCTGTTACACCACATACTGCCACATAAGAAAGAGTATGTTGTAATGACTATCTAGGCCTTCTAAGTAAAAATCCATATTCAATGTTTTCTGTTTCTTTAGAAAAGATATATTGCTTCTACCTTGTCAAATGTTGTCAACGTTCCTCTACTTCTGAGTTAACAGTCAATGTCCTTATTAAAAAGCTGTTCTCCTGCAGGACAAAGACGTGAGAGGATTGTGGTCATACTCCCTTCTTGAGAGCATTCAATGGTGGGTGAAAAAGAAAGGAAAAGAAAGGAGACAGAAGACTTTAGATGAGCTGTAGCTTTAGTCTGAGCCTCATGGTATGGAAAAGTCTGCAGCAAAACTTCTGAAAAATGACATGTGGATGCACATTTGAGCCAAAATCAGAATGTGTCCCACCCTTAGGCCTCCTTACCTGTGTACAGCAAGGGACATTCCAAAGCTTCTTCATTTGCAAAACAACTGCAATCACAACTACAAAAAACTAGTTTCTATTTCTTCACTGGTGCTGTTCCCATGACTGCATGAGAATGCTCTGCAGAGGTGAGGAAGGAAGGTCAGTAACTAATGCTGGTCAGGCATTTTCCAAAAGAACTTGGAAGTCTTTCTCTGCTCATCAACAAAAGGCCAAAGGAAATCAGGAAGTTCCAAAATCTGCCTCATTTCCTACCAGCTTGCCTTTCTTGCAGTTCCTCATCCATGTGTCTGGCTGACAGGGGATCAAGTGACAGGTAGCAATGCTTGTCCAGCACGAGGGCTGTCAGATCCGAACAAGTCTAGTGCATGAAATAACTCGATAATAATGATAGTAGAATTCTGTACTATGCATCAAAATATTTTTTTAAAACTTGTCTTACTTTTGCAGGATTTAAAATTCCTTTGTTGCTAAACTGTAATCTCATCTACAGATTTACACCTACTTTGAATTCAAAATAATCCCCTATTTTCATTGGCTTTTTGTTTCATAAATACTGCTTACAAAATACTTAAAAAAAAAAAAAAAAAAAAAAAAAAAAGACATTTCTCCTTTCATTGTTCTCTGCTCCTCAGTAACAGCAACTGGAAGCCCCCATCCACCCCCCAGATTCTCAGAGACAGTTGCACCAAGCATTAGGTGCACACATGTGCTGTGGCCATGATGTGCATTCTAAGTATTTTTAGAATTTTGTTAATAGGCATTCACAAAAAGTAATTGCATTCCTGTCTTTGTTTAGTTATGGAAAAATGGGGTCAATTTCATGTTCAGAGCAGTAAAAAGTTTGAAGACTTTGTAAAAAGCATCTTTACTTTACATCAATAAGCTAACAAAATATTTTAGGTTATATTGACTATTTATATCTGTTTATTTCATTAGTATTATTAGTATGGCTTTGTGAACAGTATGGGTTCATCACTTGGATATGAAGCTAGAACTCAGTTTATTTTTAAAGTATATTAATACTCCAGAGATAAATCAGATCAAAGAAAATTCTTCTTGCAGACTATCTGGGTTTGGCATCTTGTTGTGCTTCAAAAACTTCTTGCAAAAAGAGGCTATATTATGTTAAAAAAAAAATCGAACAAAAATTTGTACAAGATCTGAAAATATTCAGGTACCTTAAACAGTCCTCAGATATTCAGCTTACCTTGCCTCCAGGATACCCATTCTTGACAAAATAAAGTGTGACCAGATGCCCTGCTAAACACATACCTTTTAGTAGTAAATAAACAAGTTCCCAATAGTTCTCTTGCAGTCACCAAGGGAACTAATTTCCAGCTGCTTGTTTTCTTATAACAGCTGAATAAATACATTTCTGGTACTATAATACCTTCAGCAAGAAAATGATTACACAGTAATTCAAGACTGAGATATACTCCTTCTGCTGTTGTTTATCTGAAAGCAGGTGGGATATGGCTCAGGTATGTCTCAAGAATTTAATAAAACCCTATAGATGAGAGATCTAAACCAAGAAAAAACTCTCTCTTGGGAAGATGTAATTGGGATATTTCCCTTTCATTATTATATTATAGGTGCATTATAGGTGACTAATTTAAAGGGACTGAACTGGAAACAGAAACTGAAATTCAGTATATGAAGTTTATAGAAAATAGCAACTACTTTGAAAGATGGAGTTCTGTGATAGGGTTTCTTATTATGATCTCTAAGGGCATCATACTTCCTCAAAATAAACATTTTGTTGTTCTGTTTCCTGGGGCTTGAACTTTTACCTTTGCTACTTTTCCAAAGTGCATCATTACCTTTACTCCTTAATAGCACTATAATCAGTCCTACTATTACTGCTGCAGTATTAGTCTTCATTTTGTCAGCAAAATAATAAGGAATGCAATCTCTTGTCTTTACAGGAATTCTGTGCATTGAGACCACTATCCACTTCCTCATGTAATAATGCAGCTGTGCAAAGTGCACATTGCAAATTTTAGTGCTTCTTTTATAATGCAGCTGCCTAAATTTACAATTCATTCTTTAGAGACATAGCATATACAGTCAAGTCCCTCTTCTAGCACTGCACTAACAACACAGCATTAATAATTCTTCTGCTGTACCTGAATTAATATGATCTTGCTGAAATAAAAAAGCTCTGGTCATGGGAGGTCCTTTGGCCTTCCCTTGACCAAGATCTAGGGTTTTCTTGCAAAGCCATTTTCTGGGGGCAGTCATGCTGGACTTAGAAGGTAAAGGGAAGTTTCTTAACCACTTATCTAGAGATCTGGGTTACAGAATTATTTTTTTTTTTTTTTTTTTTACTTTATTATGCCTACAGGTCGTGACAGCCAGAAGTGAAAACCTCCTGACAAGTAAGTGTCACCAGGCTCTGGTGAGTCACATTTTCTTCTCACACATCTAGTGAGAGGGTACACCTGATGGCAAGTTCTTTGTTCATTCTGCAGACTGTCAAGCATGGCCAGACTCTGAGGGACATGCTATTGCACAAGTCACTCAAGAAAGAGCAGATGCCCCAAGACTTTCTAAGCAATAGTGCTACCATTAACAGTTTTTACAGAGGATTTCTTTCAGACATTTATGTTTTTGTCATTGTGGCTTCCTTTTCACATCTTTCTTAACATTTCCAATAAAGAATTACTGGGACCCTCCAACTATTTGCTCATGTTGACAAGAGTAAATGTGCCTGACCAAGGCTCAGTGAAATCAGTCTCAGTGAGACCTAAAATACTTAAGGTGGATCCACTCCAGTTAACCTCAGATACCTACTGGTAAATTATTTAAATTTAAGTTAGCTGTTGAGAAACAAGAAGCAACACCAGATGGTAATGTAACTAAACCTAAAATAAATGTCTGTAAATTATTGGGAAAAATTACCTTCAGTAAGTGTCTGTTTCTGTCCACTGACCAGAGGGGAAGCCAAGGTTTAGGCTTAGGCCGTTGGTTGCCAGATGTTTAACATTAAGTAAAATGAATCATACTAGTGGTGGTTACAGCCAGTTTACCTCGTTTTTATAGGTCATTGCCTAAAAACCAAGCACCTGCCCTCAGCATAGTGAGTCAGCCAGCCTAAGATAGGAATGGGGAAGCTTGTTATCCTATATATAGGTGTATATATGGGCACAGTGTGAAAACTCTATACTTCTGAAGAATGATTCATAAGACTAAATGTGTTTTCATGGCTCTATTAATCTTGGGCCTTAAATGCTTCTGTAGACTGTCTCCAGTGCACATTAAGTTCAGAGGTGCCCTGAGCCAGCCAGTGTGAAAATCTAGATGATACAGCCCAGATCGACACTGAAAAGCCTTCTTTTGAAGCAGAGGTATCCTTTTAGATAGTAGTGTCCCTCAGTTGTCACTCACAAATACTGAGTATCCTCATCAGTAAGTGATAGAACCATGCACCCTCTTATCCATTTGCTTTATCTCCTGCCTGGAAAATAATGCACATCAAGAGGAAGGTTAGACAGCTGTGTAGTCCCAGTCTTCTCCACCGACTTTCCATTTAGGACAAAGGACCTTGGAAATGTTTTTACTTGAAAGATGTGTATTGGTTGATATCTTAAGATTTGGTAAGTGATCAAAATCACTGACAGGTGGAGTGAATTTGACTCAGTAATCTTGGGCTTCAACAAGAAATTCCATGAAACATTCAATGACAACTTCACACTGTGTTTTCTTCTCAGAATGGGTGACTTGCAAATATCTTTGTCTGGCGTTCTTACACCACTTCATAGAGTAGAAAACTGGAATGATAAAAATAAAAAAAGAAATCTGTTCTGATAAGTTCTTAAGGACAGATGGCAGCATCAAGTAAAACAGTACTTCAGAGGATTTGGACCATAACATAATGAAAGTTTTAGTTCTTAATTTTGCTTCAAATTTTCTGTTGGACACTAGTGTACAAGGTAACTAGAAATGTAAAGGCAATTCAGAAACTTTATATGCCAACAAAACAGACTATAATGTAGCTCTACATACGCCTGTTTAAAACTAGACTTCCTGTACTGTAGGTATAGGATCCCACATAGCAAATCCATTCTCAGACTTACCTTGCAAAAACCAACCAACCACACAGCTTATTAAATTAGATATTAGAAGTGAATGACTGAGAAAAAATAGGCTTGTAACAAGAACAGATGACAATTAACTTCTTCAGCGTTACTAGAATATGCCAATTATGGTAGATTTACAAAAAAATGTGAACTCTGAAATGTCTGAGTGGCATATGACCTTCCTATAACTTGTACTCATACATGCAAATGTGCCTTTCACATGGCAGGCTAATGGATGGCATCATTTTCCCCTTAAATAACTTGGTGATCTTGAACACAAGAGTTCACCTGCCACAGTGTGACTATAAAGTAAACAAGGTCAGGATGGAAATTATGAATCATTGGTTCCATCATTTACAAGCCGACTCAAGTTGAAAACCAAATGCATTTAGCATTGACTCAGACTGGAGCTTCCTGACTCAGTGTGTGTACATGCAGTGAGAGGAAATCCTATTTAAAAGTAAACCTTCTAAAAAGCAGATTAGTCTCAGCAAGATTTCCTGTGACAGAAAGGTGGAAATAACTCTCTCAATTTTATTTTTACACTTATTTATGAAAGGATTGGGGTGTCTTTGAGTGAAAGACAAAAGGTGATCTCAGATTTAACAACTGAATTGTTCATTGGGCTTCATGTTTTCTTCGTGTTCAGGTGGCAGAATGGAAAGTGTGTCTCAGCACAACAAAAAGGGGTGTAATTTTTAAATGTCTTTTCACATTTAAGGAACAAAATGTTACGTTCTTCATTACCTACTAAAAATAAATGTAGCAGGACACCTTTTAACCAACAGTCTTACTTACTGAAAACTGTCTATAGATAACAGTATCAGACTCTAACATGCTTTAGGCAAAGCCTTTGATTTAATTTTACCCTATATGGAAGTGGTAATATTAATGCATGTATCAACCTCATTCAAGAGACAAAAAAAGATAAAATAATAAAATGGAAATGAAATAATAGAAGGACCTGTGCTGAGATATTTGAGTCTAATTCAGCATATCAGGTATTCAGTAGGAAAGGCATTATTGCACCGCATAGTATATTTGTAACTTTGCAACGAATTATTGCCCAAATCCCGAGAGCACTTGCATTCACCAGCAACTTTTCATGAGTGAGCAGTCCTTTTCAGATAAATAAACATATTTATAGTTCTAGGATCTAGGTCAGAATTCATAGCTGTGTGGTGTATGTGTGGATCTCCAGAGTTGCCAGAGCAACTCAGCAAGCAAAAAAACCTTTGACATATGCAGGTGGTTTGTTTGGAGGTTGTTTCTTTTTTTTAAGAGGGGCCTTTTTAAATTACTGAAACTGTCCTGTATGTATCTAATCTGTTGCACTTAATAGATAGATACATCCAATGTTTCCCAATGAGCTAGAAATGCAAATTTTATCACCTTTCAGTACTCTATAGATGCCAGCAAATCTAAATCTCTTTTGAAATATCTTCTCACTATCCTGAATTACTTAGGGTAAGATTCAGCTCTTCTTACTTTAGCCGTGCACAAGTTAAGCATCTGAGACAGTTGTTTAGGCTCCCTATATCATCTACGAGGAGAGACAGGCAATCTCCAAAGAGCAATACCTCCCTCTTGTTCTAGTTATCTATTTTAGGATGAGCTAAGTCACATGCTAGAGGTGCTTGTCTCTCTCCATTGATAATAAAAAGAGTCTAGAGTTAGCTTAGATGCCTAACTATCAGACAGCAAAAGATACTAAAGGAAGACACTGCCTTAAACACTCAGCAACACTACACATATTTTAAACTCTCTGTCCTTAATACCAAATGATGCCATTATAAAGAAGCATCCAAAACACATCAGCCAGATGCTGAATTATGGCAGATAGTTGTCCATCGATTAAAAGAGTAAACAAGAAAAAAAGACAAGACAAAAAAAAAAAAAGAAAAAAGAAAAAAAAGAAAAAAGAAAAAAGAAAAAAGAAAAAAAAAAAGTCCTTACATCTAAGGGTTTGAGTTTTGAAAGGGGATGGTTTGGAGGCAGTCTGATGTAACCACCCAAAAATAATGTGTTCCTAAGATGTATTGAGAAATAAAACATCAAAAGAAACCAGGAAGCATTAAGGCTGTTGTGCAAGAGATCAAGATGATTCTGTTCATCTGTGTTCCAGAACGATAAACACAGACTGGAGCAGACTTAGAGAGGGACTGCCAGGGTAATGAGGGAGTAGAGGGTTTTTCTGACAGGAGTTTAGACTAAGAAAACAAAACTGAGAGGAGTTGTATTTGTTGTATGGGGCAAGAAGAGATTCAGAAGAGCTATTTTAAGCTAAAGAACAATGCTGGCACTACAATACCCTAGTATAAGTTGTGCAGGAATAAATTGCTCTGGAAATTAAAATAGTCAGAACAATGATGTTTTAAAACAGCCTTCCAATCAAAACAGAGGCAGAAATCTTAGCTGCTTTTTTAGATGAACTCTGGGGCTTTAGTGCATGGGATAATCAGACATGGTGCCTACAACAGCTGAGGAGCTGACTCCATGTCCTGGCACAGACAGCAATCCAGAAGTCAACGGTACCAAATCCTACAGACAGCTCCAAGGATAAGAACACAACCAGAAGATCCTTTCTAGGCATCTGTTTCCAGAGAAAGCTTTCAGAGAAAAACATGATAAAGAGAAGTACTATTAGCCACCAGACTTAATTTTGCTATTGCATCCAAAAGGCTCATACTCAGCCAAAAAACATTAGAAAATAGCATCACATCAAAGAAGTGAGATTCTAAAGGAATATTATTTAACTCCTAGTTTGAAGTTGAAGGCTGCTGCTTTCATGATTTTTGTTTTCCATGGGTGTTTATGGGTCTTGAGTGTCATTATGTGCATTGTCCCTTTATGTCTGTGCTGCCCCGTTATTGCAATAACAGACCTGACTGTGACAGGACTCCACATCAGAATGATAGCTGGGGCATCTTTTGCCACACATGTGAGAAGCCACGACCTAGGAGTGATCTTCTAATTACATCTCTGTTGGACTTCAATTTCTCAACTCTCTTAGGTTCAGGGTGTACCTGATCAAAACAGTGTGTCCACTCACATGTCTTCAGCAATTGTGAATGTATGTTGTGGTGTTGAACCAAAACAAAAGTCCTTATTACCAAATATTGAGGCATGACCATGACTGAAAGCATTCAGTTCAGGATTATTATGTAATTAGTTCAGGGTCTTCCTTCTCTTACTGTCTGTGACCTCTTATTTGGTAACATTAGCAAATAATGTTCTGGAAAGGGGAAAAAGCCATCACTTGTCACCACACTCCAGAAACATCCTGAAAGAAAGGACTGGAGCAATACATTTGGTGTTGTTTATTTTTACCCACAGATCTTTGTCATGACCCTGAGGCAAACACCGCTGTGTCACAGCCAAGAGTACTGCATATGACAAACATATCCTGAAGTCTGAAAGTGGTTAAAAGGTGATATTGCCAGTAGGCTTCAATGATCAGTAGTAACTTGGATATAATTTTGCGTTTATTGTGTCTACCATGGGAGGTTAGGCATAAGATAATTATTTTTGAGGCCTTTTCCTTGACTGGGCAACAAGTTAGTTATACACAGGAAGCCTGAAGGCTTTAAATTCTCTTGAATATTGCCAGATTTGTACTAATGCAGATATAACATGGGGCCAAGGTCAGAGCTCCCCTGGGAGGAAACCATCTCTACATGCCTCAGTACACTGTTCAGATACTTGTCAGCCTTTGACTAATATTTCAGCTGTACTCTGGGATCTCATGTCACTTTTCTTCCTTCAGGGAAGCAGCAGTCAGGCTGACTAGCTGTTAAAGCAGGTGCACTTCAATCTAACATGTCAACGTCTAAGCACAGAAGCTGAACCAATTCATATTCATCTGTTAAAAGTTTACAGTCTACTTACTACTGATAAGAGAATGATTTTTTTAAAATACCCATACACTTTATTCTTTTTGATGGAAAGATAAATATTTTTTATCACCATCATTTTTCCGTAACACCATCCTATTAAACATTATGCTATTAATGCACAGTACTTCTGGCCAGTAAGGTTCTAGCAGTACAGTATTGGAAAGCAGAACAAAAGAGAAAGAAAAAGCAAGTTAATCCTTTCCTTGGAGGTTGCATATACCTGCATATACTCACAGGCTCTAGGTGTCTGGAATGAGGCTTGTGGTTGCACTGTGGATTTAGAAGCTGTGCAGTGGATTAAACACAGGTCCTCCGATAGAACACCTAGATGAAGAAGCTAAATCTTTACACATTTGAAGAATGTGACCTTCAGCACTGTACTGGATGTGATTTAGTAAGGATCTATGGCTGCTTTCAGCTTGGTTTTCTCAGGAAATAAAAATATTCAGCTGCTCTTTCAATAATAAGTTCACCACTCTCCTGGAGCCCAGATATTTTTTTACCATGGATCCAGGATAGCCACAGCCCTGCCAATCTTTTTGTCATTCAGATTTAAGGAAGTTACCTAAACGGTGAAGAGTTTAACCAGAGCCAGAGGTAAACTGTGGAGAACAAGGGATACTAAGTTAGCAACTCAGGTTTCACTCACTACTTTGCTTATTGTTCTTTGTTCTTCTGAAGAAAATGAACTAACAAGTTTTTCCAAAACCTAGATGACGGTTTTGTTTGCTTAGCCTTGGATAGCCTACACTTATTCTTGTCCTCAAATTTGCTGGCAGAGATGGATTAGGTATTTTTAAATATAAACACTAGGGAGAGATAGGTTGGATGAGTTTACATGCCTAGTGGAAAAACTTCCACTGAAGTAAACAAGTGAAGTTTGCTCCAAGGTGGTTTTGGAGATAAACTATACAAGGAGGAGAGGTTGGAATGCAGTACATGTAGCTGTTCCAAATTTTTATTAAAATACAGCGAGCTGTTGTCCCCAGGAGCCATGTTGTTATTAAAAGTCAGACCAGGTAAGGCAGAGAACAATTACATCATCTTGCTTATTTTTTACATTGAGTTAGGGCATCAAGTATAGAATCATGTCTGAAAAAGGCACAAAACTCTCTCTTCAGGTCTTGCAGGAATTGCCCTGTTAGTTGTGTCCTGTCAGCAAGGTTTTAATAACAACAGAGATAATAGCTGCTGTTTATCTAATGTTTTTCATCTGTATGCCTTGAAGCATGTTTCAAAGAAAGTATTATTATCCCACTCATATAAATGGAGTATCTGAAGCATTAGAGAAATCAATGGCTTGTTTAAGGCTGTGCACAGAAAGGGTTTTGAAACTGGTCACAATTGCTATTGTTAAGATTTTGGTAAATTTAAAAAAAATGTCTGTTCTTTGAATAATCTGTATTTTTCAATTAGTCACTTGCAGAAACTATTTGATATATGTCACTGTCCCTTTGCCGAAGGAAAGCAGATTGTCAAGCTGTGATCTGTCAGATTTTTGCAATGGGAAAATTAATGAATTAAGGGAATTTAGAAAATTCACAATGAATTCTGGAATATTATTCATGTTCATATACAGTCTATTACCCTGATGACACAAGTACATCCAATCAAATCACTGGCACCTGGAAAGTAATGAGCAGAACAGTCTGTGATACTTTGTTAAGACAAAATAAGCCCCAATTCCAAGACTAGAAGTCGAAGATACTAACCAGTATGTCCTGTTGATGAAGAGAAGCTTTCTTCTCTCACTTATGATCTCTGCCTCTTGATTCCAGCTCATTTAATGTTGGTAGTCTGGCTCCTCCTCCTTGCAAAACCCTAGTGCAAAACCGTATCTCAGGCCACACAGGGCTTTTGTGTTTTCTGTGTGGGTGGTGTTTTGTTCTCAGAAAACACCAGTATGAAATGCCATCTATGGAAATTAAGGAGTCAAAATTTAAGGCAGTGCCTTTTAAGGGATAACTAACTAAGACACATCTGAAAATTAGAAATTTAACTGAAGCTGGTTATATAGGTTGTTTGTGCAGTAAAATGAGGGAAAAACATTTCCAGAAAGTATCCTAAAATAAGTATATATCAGAGGTGGAATGCTCTCTTTCCACTTCTGTCTTATGTAAGTGACATATGTACCTAACAAGAAAAAAAAAAATGCCCAGGGTTTAGATGTTCAAAACCAGGTAATGCAAACTTTATCCTTTGTTGTAAATCTTTCATTGCAATCAAGAAAACAGCTTTAACCTGATGTTTCTTGTAAGTCTCTTGCCAGGCAAAGTCCAACAAATATCTGGGCTTAAGAATTTAAGAGAGGGCCTTTATATCACCTGTATATGTACAGAGACACACTATTTCATGTGTTCTTGCTTTCAACACATCCAATGCAATCTGGCCAATGTAGCATAGGAAAAGTGCATATTGTCTACAAGCAGTTATTTAGTGCCATTTCACACCTAAGTAGGCAGACATTTTTGGGGGAAAACACCAGACTGGAATTGTTAAGAAACTGAGTGAGTTTCCTGGTGACCAAAAGAGAATGAAAATCAGGATGCCTTCAACTCTGTTTTAAATGCAGCAGCTGTTCCATCTACTCAGTGAGTCAGATACCAAACAAGAAGTCCCCGAAGTAACTGAAGGCTACAGAGTCTGTACGTGATAATAATCCTGATGGAATGGAGCAAGTAGCATCCAAGAGAGGTGTTTCAATGTCCTTGCAAGAGAGATACATTGTCGTTCATCACTGCATACTGGGAAGAATGAAGAATAATAACTTCTGTAAACTCAAGAATACAGCTGAAAATTAGATGGCAACTCTCTGAGGAGTCATTTTCTAGAATACTTTATCAATAGAACTAAGGAGAGGAGATCAGTCTTTTTTATTTTCCAGAGCAGTTTGATCAGTTTTAGTCTTAATAGTGAACATAGCTTGGGAACCATTGAAAGCCCTGTTACCTCAGGCTCTTAGGATAGACTTCAGCCAAAGTCATATGGGCAGTAACATTTCACTGGAGCAAAAATAAATCTGCAACAATAAGTTTGGGAAGATCTTACAGCAATTGCAACATTCCTCCACAGAGAGGTACAATGAGGAATTATGTAAATTATAGTCTTCAAAACGTTAAAGAGGATTCTGCTAACTTCCCTGAAGATACTTTCACTTCATCAGTGAGAACGCAGTGGACTGTTGAGTATATATTGGAGTTTGGGGAATTTTTCAGAAAAAAATCATATAAGTGGAGGCTTATAAATAAGGAGTACAGTCTAGTCTCCCTGGGCAATGGTAAAATTAAGTAGTCTGGAAGACCTGATTAATAGTGATTGTAACAATAATAGTTTTATCAACAGAGATGATAAAATCAATGTACTACAAACCCTTTTTTTTTTTTTTTTCAAATTTATTAAACTATGGGAGGAGTAAGGTGAAGAAATTATTTTTTTTGGTTCACATGTTTGGGATAAAACCAACAGAAATTTCTTGGAAAGCAGAAGTGTTTTGTAGATAGAAAAGTATGTTATAGAAAGCATGTTTCAAGTGATTGGAATTTTTAAATATTTGCCTACAAGTTGTAAGGACACAGTGGGATTAAGCATAGAGATGTGGCAAAAACATTCATGGATTTTGGGAACTGGATTACTTAGCTCAGGAGATGGTGATAATGGAAGGTCCGCAGCAGGTCAAAGAACTACACCATAAAACTCTCCACAATACCTTCTTATCATTTACAGAAAACTAATTAAGTTCAATTCATGAAGTGAAGGCTGTGGGGCACAGGTATCACAATTTCTAAAAGTTATAGAACATGATTTCCTATATAAATTGTCTGGTACTCAATAATGGTTTATTTTATTTACTGCTAAGATGGACAAAGTCTAATTGTTTAAGTAGGTGATTGGATAAATAGTGTAAATCAGGATCTGGTTCTGTTCAATAGATAATTAAACAGAGGACAGTCCTAATCAGCTTCATACACAGCTCTTCTAAACAACTGATTTCCCAAAACTGAGGGTAAGTATGAGTAATATTGAGTAGGAGGAAAACACAAACAAAAAGTGAGAGAACTTGGAGTGATTACTAGAAGCCAAAAAGTCATTGCTCCACAGTCAAGGAAGAAAAATTTGGCCGAGAGCCCACCATACTTTGGTGATGGTATCACAGGCTTATCTATGAAACAGAGCAAGTAATGTGGTTAATAACAATTCACAAATGCAGTTTTCAAACATACTAGTTTGTGTCAGAAGATTTTTGAATAGTCTATTTTTCATTAGCAATCAGCAAGGTTATTACGCAAAGGCTTCTTAGAAGCAGACTTTTAAAAATCAAGACTCCAAAATTTCTTTTACCCCAGGGTTATAGATGAGAGACCTCAGATAACTAGTCACCTAATGCTCCAATACAGTTCTGCCTCCTTAGAAAACAGAGTTTATGTGAACATGCTCTCTGCTTATTGAGGTGTCTGTCTGCTTGTACTCCTCATTTTTTCCAAAATTTCAACTACATTTGAGAAAGTGGTAAAAGATTCAAACATAAAAAAATTACTAACATTTTCCAGAACAAAAGTGCTATTTAGGAGTTTCAGTTCTAAACTTGTTCAGAAAAAAACAAAAAAAAAAAAAAAACCAAAAAAAACCAAACAAACAAACAAACAAAAAAAAAAAAACACAAACCACCAAAAAAAACCACACCACCACAACTCTGCACATGGTGATTTGTAAGATAGTGTGTATCAGGAAAATTATACTGCTACATTTTCCAATAAGTCTTTAGAAATGAAATAATGCCCAATGCTCACATAGACTCAGTATTAAATAGAATTGCCAAAGAATCACTATGTTAATTTGAACAACACAGTATCACTGATTTTTGGGCAGTAGCTACACTGTCATTCAATTTCTACTGTTGTGGTTGTTATTTCCTTGCACAGGAGCAAAACAGCATGCCACCTGTAAAGAAAACAGATCTTGAATCTCTGGATGCCCAGCCTGGCAGGAAAAAAGACCTATCTGCCTCATACAGCAATCAGAAGCAGCTTTAGCTCTTCAGTCCTCACACTGGAGATAAGAACTGCCAGTTCCCAGTGAGATTCAGGTTAGCTGGAGCTGAGACTGGAGAGCCACTAGTGCAGACAGAAATGAGAGCCAGTTTCAGCTCCCAGTTTCAGTGCAAGGGAACAATCCCTTGAGCTGCATAAATTCAGTGTCATAAAAGGAATTAATTCCTCCATTCCTCCTCCCTTATTAAACACTTCCAGTATTTTGAGCCAACAGAAAACAGCAATTCTGCTACCCTGAACCCAGCAGAAAACCAGACCCCTGCCAGCTCCTGGTGTTTCACATTGCACATTGCTGCAGTCTGCTCAGGTGCTTCATCCACACCTGCCAATGCGATGGCCAAAGTTTAAATGACAGAAAGCAACACACAATTTTGGATTTTGTTCCTGGTTTTAGCTGATCCAAATTTGCATTGTTCCTCATCCATGTGTAATTGATGCAGAAGTAGCATATCTCTCAAACATGTCAAGAAATTCAGCTTATGCTGTATGACAGCAGTTTGCAGGGGTCAGGGTGATGAGTGGGCAGCACAGGAAAGGAAATACAGAGCCCTGCATGGTTGTTGTACAGTTTTACTTAGAGCACAATTTGATGCAGAAAATAAACTTTAAGTGTCAACACCCTCAGAGTAATAGGTCAAGACAAATTTTTCTCACTAAAGAAGTCTTCAAAAAGGTGGGTTTGTTTTGTTTTGGTTTGTTTTTTTAAATCTTTCTCATGTAGCAATCTTTCCGTAACTTTTCATTAACAAAAACCTGAAGATCAAAATATATGGCTATTGCAAAACATTACAAAAAGGTCAGCAGCTGTAGTTCTGCCCTAAATCTACAGCATTAGAAATTACTAACACAGATATTCCTTTTTCATTCACAGCCTCTTTGCTAGAAAGCGCACTTTACTGTGGGGTTGCTGAAATGTTTCCTTTCATTGTCCTCTCCCATGAAATCATCTGTGGATTTCATCATGAGAAAAGATTTGCACTCTTCCATCTTCAGAGGGGTGGGCCTGCTGTCACACAGTGTTCAGTTCTTTGTCTGAGGAAACAGGCATCGCTCCATGGATGCGCCATGTGTATGTTCCTGCAATCCAGGATGCCAGCAGGCAATCTGAGCTGTATGAGGACAAACAAATATGAGTCACAGCAGCCAGAACTTAATGCCACTCCATTTCACACTCCAAAGGCAATGGCTCTAGCAACAGCCTGTTCTTAATATGCAGGGGCGTCAGTTCAGGAAAAACACAGCAACCTGCTGAATAGCAGGGGAGGGAGAAAGGTTGTCTGAGGGTTTGGAGGATTTTTTTGTTTTAGTTTGCCTTGGTATTTTGCTGCAGGCAGTTATCACCCTGGACACCTCTGATCAGTATTAAACCTACTTAACTTGTAAGCACAGAGAGAGGGATAAAGTTAGAATGTTTGGCACTCAACTTTCGATGAATTTAAAACCTGTTTCCCCACATACTTCATCAAAGTGGTGCTGTCCCTGCAGCCTTTTGTAATACACGTGGTTACCACCAAGCAGGACTAGCAGTTCACCTTGAGAGAGTAGTGTTAAACAGAAACTCTTTGCTGAGGTCCATAAGATTTCAAAGGCAGCAGACATTTCTGGCTGTACAGTTTGGAGACTGAGACCAGAATCAGGACTTGGCAGTATTTTTTAGGATCTGTACAAGTTATTAGGAGTTAGTAGTTCTGTGCTGCTTCAGGTCCCTAAGGGAGATCTTTTTAAATCAGTACCTGTCACATCTACATCAAAGATTCTGGAAACTCAGTTCAGGTTCTTTCTCTTAACACTCCTGCCAAGTCTGCTTCACATATAGTCATAACTCCAGGTGTGGGAAAGTCTCTTTGTTGCTGATTCTTCAGCTAAAAAACTGCATTTGATGGAGTCCTGTATCTCAGACTATTTTCCTGCCTCTTTGTTGAGAAGTTCCTCTCACAACCACACCCTGCATGTTTTGCTCCTGGGTAGCCTCAGTCCAAATTATCATGCCTCCAGACAATTTTATCTTCTGTTATTCTTTTCTATTTGTTGTTTTTCCTTATTCTATTTATCTTTTTCTTTTAATTGATTTCATTTCTTTTCTATGCACCTGAAATGTGAAGATCCACTTGTCAATGACTGAATCACAGGTGATGTTCTCTACCGTGATTGCTGACGACAGTCTCTACTCTTTGACTTTGTGAGGAAAGATACCAGAGGTTGCTCACACTGCCACTTTGGGCTACAGTGTGCATCCTCCCATAAGGACATAAATTTTGGTCATATTCAGTTTTGGAAGCAAACAAATGAACCATGAATTCCCTTAAGAGAAACAGGAATGCAGGCAAGATTTCCAAGAATGGTAGACTTGGCAAGCATCATATGTAAATCCAGACAATTTCTGGGTCCAACACATTCTTGTTAGATGCTAGAGCTGGCCATTTTTTATTTTTACTGCTAAATTACCAAGAGAAATCTTATTTTATGGTACAGTCTCTCAATCTGTATGGTTTTCACATTTTCCTCCCTTTCAAAATCCCTTTCAATTCCAGAAATAGCCACACCAATGATTAATTCTACCTTCAAGTTTTCTTAAATCAGCTGATGTCATGCTGAGTTTTCTCTACCTGTACAGCTGTTGAGACATACAGAATTTATGCACTATTATTCTGAAGTGTTTCTTAATGTTATGTCTCCATTCTTCTTCGCTACATTTCAGTTTATGGGTTTTTTTCAGCATCCCCCAACACACAATTTCAGATGTCTGACAATGTACCTTGTCAGGGAGGTGGCAAAGACTGACCATTGAGCTACAATATATTGCTTTATTCCTTATGTCCTATGATATAAAAAGACTGATGGCAGGATTTTCTCAGGAAGAATGTCTCAGGCAAGAACGAAGGATGCATTGCTGGTTAAGCTTCAGATTCTGCTTTGCTAACACCATAGTCTTTCCAAAACATAGCACTCTAGGGTAAGATTGCTATTTTCTGCAAATGGATTTTTTTGTAATTTCCCTATTTACACATTACGTTATGTCAGGACAGAGACATCCAGTTACCTACTGCAGTCATAACTAAAATAGACAGTCACAACAAAAAAGTTAACCTGGAAATTCAATAAAAATGTGACTCTAAATGTATAATTTAATAATCAAAACTAGATTTTACTACCCAAAACATTATACATGATTGTGGCTGAGAAGATAAAGTACAAGTTGCTTTCCAATAAACAAGGGCACCACAAAAAGAACTGATCTAATATGTCTGCTATTCCAGAAGTGCAGGCCAAACATTTGATACTCAAAATCATTATCTTTAAAATGACATACTAGCTTTGGGCTGAATTTTCCCTTATCAGTGTTCGGCACGAAGAAGTAAGAAGGGAAAGTGAAAAACATGATTAGGATATGATGAAAGGATAATCAGGGAGGACATGTCTTATATGTTTCTTCTTAGACCCTCCTTGATTGTCCATGCGAGTCTGTTTGTACTATTTTCAATATGCAAAAAAGACACTAATGTCACAATAACTACCTCCTGGGAAGGGAGTCTTGAAAAATGCAGTATTTGCTACTTTTTTAATATGCAGGATGAAAGCAGGAAGTTCAACATCCGATATTTGCTTGCTTACTTTGTATTTCTAATAAGTACACAGATCATTTTCGTGCCATCATGAAGGCCAGCTCCAAAACTGAGTTCCAGCAATACCTTACTTGTCTCAAAAGAAAAGAAGGGATTGGGTGAGTGTGAAAATCTAGTAGAAGGTAGGATACACTGTTCAAAGCTTTTTTCAGTTCCTTGACTAGCTCATATTTTTAATGCGTGGTTTGAAATTATTTTGGTAATAATGTTACTTTTTTTTTTTTCCTTTTAGAAATCAATTTGAATTTATCTAGTTGTTAATGATGTTTAAGAAACCATTAAACCAGTTCCTTTTTAATAGTTGCTTAAATAGCCAATCTCAAAAACAGAATTTATTGAGCTAATATATGCTCACTGGAGTGAAATTCAGTGTCTTAAATCTGTGCACCTCATCTTCTTTCTTGAGAAACATTAAAAAGGAAACTGCACTTGTTTAAAGTGGAGCCTGTGCATCTTAAAGATTACCTTTCTTAAACTAAATTAAAAAACTGTATAAATACATAAATAAATAAATAAATATTAATTAGCACTTCCTATGCCCTGGCCAAAGAAACCCAAATCCCAGACAAGGCTCACTTTATAAAGTAGAAATGTTGACACAACTAGCCACATTACTTATCTTTCAGGAGTATTGGGTTCACATGTAGGTACAGCTTTGCAAATAGCTGGCAAAACTTCAGGTTTCTGAAAAATCACAAAGGAACATTAGTTTTCAATTGTTCTAAAAGATAAATTTTCTGGAATTGATGTTTTCTTGATGTAATCAAAAGCATAAAAAGGTAGTGTTTTCTTCTGTTTGAAATTTTCACTGGAGGCTTAGTCCTCCTAAAACCATTTATTATAATTAAAAATATAACATCTGAATTAGCAAAACAGAGTCGTTTCAAGATGCCTGCACTTTTTTCTCACATCAGTTTAGTTTTCCAGAGCAGGTTAAAAAAAAAAAAAAAAAATAAAAAAATTGTCTAGCCCCTGAAAACCTTAAAATTCCTGGGTTTTATTACCAATCAGATACAAGATTTTTTTGTAAATTTTTTCTCTTGTTTGTTGGCACTCCAGAAACAAAAAAAATATTCTGATCACTTTCATGAATCTCTTCAGCAGACAGAGATTAAAAGTGCTTATTTAAGAGCTATCCATTATTGCTACAGCCAATAAAAATACCTGAGATGTCAAGTGCTCAGAATGAAAAGCTTTTTCAATGCATGTGCCTATTGGAAATTGTCTGTCAAAATGTGAACTTCATGAAAAATAGGGGTTTGTAATACTTGAGGCCCTCCCAAGAAATATCTTTAATTTATGACATGCAGGTTTGCTTTCTAGGTTGCCTTGGTTGAGTTTGGTTTCATTTCAGAAAAGAGGTACACTGCAGTTTCTTTTTGGTGAAAACTGGCTATTGGTGTTGTATTTGTGCAAGAAGGTTTCTCAAAAATAATTCTTCCTCAAAAGAAAGAAAAACTTAAATTCAAAGTGTTTTCAACAGTAGGTACCCATTCATCTTCTCTCTCTCCTTTCCTCACTAGGACATTTTTGTCAGAAGAAAACATGATTTACTGAATCATTCCACTAGTTGTTGATGACCTGATGTAGGAAAATATTCTTTTTCAGTGTTAAATACATACTTAACATTCATTTATATTCTACCTAATGAAATTGAATCACTTGTTTGAACTATGTGGTTTCAATAATCAACCCTATCCACATGACCTTTAGAGCACTATTAGGCCTGTGTTAGTTTTGGTGCAAACCAAAAAAATAACTTCATAACTATGATAGTGCTTGTAACTGAAGACATAATTAAAGAGAAACCACAAAAATCCAGCCACATACCCAGCAGGTAGTAATGGCTTTCAGTCACAGGCACTATTCTAATAGGTTGTTTGTTATTTTGACTGTTGCCTTCTGGAAGCTGCTGCTTCCTTCATTCTTATTTTCTTTATTCAACATGCAATTGCCATTAGTTGTTGATCAGAACAGTTGCTTTTGATATAATGTCATCAAAATTACTAATTCAGACAAGACATGGTCACATTGCAGTTAGAGATGTGGTAACTGGTTCAAGCAGTTATAAAGTCAACACTAGAGGGAGACTGGGCATATTAAAAAATAATTAAATATTCAGTTCTGTTTATTACAATGGCCAAAAGGTCAGATATAGTTCACTAGTTTGTTTTAGCCTGATTAATTTATTCTTTCATAAGCTTTAAAATAGGCAAATATTCTTAATTTAATGTTTCTGGGAGTGGAGAAACAGAAGAAGAGTAAATCCCAAAGGAAACTGAGCCCCAAACAGGCAGACAAAATTAAGAGTATAAAGTTAATTATTGTACACCCAACAAATTGGGAGAGTCTAGAAATTCCATCTAATTAATAGCTATTCTCTTCGTAAGCCTAGCACTTGAGCAAGAGCATCTTTTCTCTTCCAATCACCCCCTCAGCTGAGTCATGGTGAAATTCTGTATCGTTTTCTGCAAATTAGACTGTTTTGGCTGGAACTAACTGGACACATATGTTGCCACCTGCTGCACATTCTTTAGTCTGAAGTTTTATAACAGCTTGGTTTGTATCTTTGAACATTTTGTTCATAGAGAAGGTAGCAGCCGGGAAAGGGCAGCGCCTCCTTTGGTTTGGTTTTGTTCCTCAGACTTGCAATTTTCTACCAGGTTTGCACCTGTTGTTGAAAGAGTACAGGGGTTTATGGGTCAGACACATATTTTCACTTCTGAACACATTTGTTGAGTCAGTTCTGGAAAAAGGTTCCTCCACACGGTGATATTTTATTCAGAATTGTAAAGCAGACTCTAAATGTACATATGCAAGTTTTTTCATATTAATTTAAATACTCTTCTAGGTGTACAAATGGGTTTGTAACTGCATGTAATTGTGCATGCATAAAATGAAAATTTAGAAAGAGTGGTTGAACATTTAGCTTCTTCCATTTGCTGGAGAGGTCACATCCAGTACCTTGTATGAAATAGCAATAGTCTTTTTTTTATCCTTATGGTGCCTTTTGTGACCTGTCATCCTTTTTATTATTTTTCTCACACACAGACACATGCCCCACCCCAGGCCTCATCTATTCAAGCCAAGCAGCAAAAATCAGTCAGATTAAGAATCTTATATAGCGACGATGGCACCCTTGTGAAATTTTGTTCCGCTTAATAGAACAATTTCTCATACATGATTTCAGACAGCATCAGGCACCCAGTCAGAGAAGGCTGATCCACAGTGTCTCTGTGAACAGAGACTACCAGTGTGGTTTGCTGTGGTTGTGTACTTGCATTATTCACTGCCCACAAAGATTCCTCTCAAGTATGCAATATACTTTGTATGCCAAAAAGCTTTAGGGCTTTTAGCACCCATGATTTTTTTTTGTTTTTTGTGTTTTAACCTCCATGGTTATTTATAAGGAAAGTTTTTATCATAATCTCATGCTCCTATTAGCTCTACTGTCAAAATGATTCAGTCATCCACTCACAGTGTTATCCCTCACAAAAAAAGAAATGTGGAAAGCCAGGCAGAAAGTTCACAAATGAACAATGCTCTGAAAATGGTTAATCCATAGTTTTCATTTGTTACTTATGAATAATAAATGTACATGTAGGAGGTAATTGGTCTGGAGCTTTACGGGACAGGAATAGGTGATGGCCTACTTATAAAAATGTATACCCTTAATGTTATGTGAAGGAAAGTAGATTGCAGATCTTTGGTTTTCATCTCTGATTATTGAATTATACATGAGCTTATCTAGACAGTTCTAAACCAATTTTTTATTTGTAAATATTCATTAAGCTTGTTCACTTATGTCAGCTTGAAACCCCAGTTTTTAATGACTTGTTCTGAAACAGTTTGACCAGTTTGTTATGCAGCCCCTCCCACCAGCACACTAGAGCAGCTACACTCACCAATCCCTGTGCCTAACTAAGCTAAACCTGGACAACTGTGAGCATCCACCAAACCTTCATCAGCTCAGGGAGTATCCAAACTCCAAACAATGTTGTGGGCCATTGCAAGGCACGTTGTGACAAGTAAGATCCAAGTACATGGGACTGTATAAGAATTTTGGCCTTATTCTTCTTGTGGCAGCCTTTGGGAAGGGCAGATAGAGGAGGAGAACTAATTTTACAGCCTGGAGCATGCTTGGCTGGAGGAAGGTCAGGGAGAGGCAAGGGAAGGGAGGGTTGGTGACTGCC
The DNA here is from genome assembly GCA_035222235.1 of Margarornis squamiger. Taxonomy (NCBI): domain Eukaryota; kingdom Metazoa; phylum Chordata; class Aves; order Passeriformes; family Furnariidae; genus Margarornis; species Margarornis squamiger. Next base: position 108,301,360 of record JAWWTY010000106.1, read on the forward strand.
CAAAGCCAAATAGAGGCAATCAAGTATGTGACAGGGAGCTCCAACAATGTTCCTCATCTTTCCAGGCAGAGTATTTCCAGAAATCTAACTCAAAAAAGTTTGTGTAAGAAGGGAGAAAAGAGGCTGTAAAGAAAGTAAAAGAAACCTAAAAACATTTGGCTACTTGTTAGCCTGGCAGTACTGAGTAATTTAGCAAGTACCCTCTCCTTACTAACTAGCATGTAAAATGCAAGTAAACAAAAATTAATTAGATCCCAGCCAAAGATACCAGTTTCCTGACTGTGAGTTTTTAAATTCAGTTGAACACTACTAAATATTAAAATAAAATTTAAAGAACTAATTATATATTGTAATTTATACTTGCAGCTCTTCCCCTCTTGTGAGATGTCTATTATCCATTCTTCAAAAGTAAAAGTAATTGAATCTAATAATTTTCAGATGCTATGTTTTGACAGCTGAGACTGAAGTTCTGTAGAAATAAATGGACTTAGATCCATTTATGCTTGTGTTTACTATGTCCACAGGGGATTGGCCTTGAAGACTTTATCCTATTCCTATTCATTAACCTAGTTTTATCAATGTAAGATATAATATTTTAAAAAAAAAAAAAAGATATTAAACCAATTTTTTAAAATGCTTTATTACATCATAAGGAAAATAAATTTCTTTTCAAATACCATTGGGGGCTGCTGGAATAATTTATCCCCATCAGCCTAATGGTCAGATTACATCCATTTTCAGACAAAAATCTTGGAAAATCTTCAGAAAAAGAAAGGCAAAACCTTGCACTCACCCTGAAGAAATGCTTATTATTAAACATTAATACCTGTCCGTGAAATACTCCCTTTTTAAGTGAGAAGGAAAGGTGCATTTGGAATTACTGGTGTCAGACACCATCTGAAACTAAGTTAAAAGAAATAACTTCTTTTAATTAAACTGTTCCCTAATCTGAGGATGTCTCAGTCACGCTGCAATTCTGTGCTGCCAAGGATTTAACAACTGTAAATGCTGGGTTTGCTTTAGGACTAGACAAACATGACACCACTACCCTCACCATCCCCCTGCACATACACACCCAAAAAGAAAAATTAACAAAGAATATCAATTAAAAAAAACAGAAAAAAAAAAAAAGGAGACGGTTCTGGGAAACTTAAATTACAAATCCCTAGGGCTCTGAAATGAAGAATAAGGAAATTGCTTTCTCCCTTTAGGCATGACCTTTTCTTTTGAATGGATTCCACAGAATAAAAAGAGGAATCATCTTTTATTTAAACAGGAAGCAACTGGAGGCAGTTTGGGGCTCTTGGGAATATTTAAACACATGCTGAGAAAGAAATTGAAAGCCATGACTATTTCAAGGACAGAACTTCAGCAATCTATGCCATTAATGTGATACCCAGCCCTCCTGACACCGAGAGCAAGAATAGCATTTATCCTTTTATCAATACACAGCATTAGCAATGCAACTGCCTGTGATAATGCCTGAAATTATGGACTGAGCTGTTTTCAGGGCCTTCTGGAAGGAGTGGACACTGCTGGTAGGTCCATTAGAAGTTACATTAGGGTAATTTAATTCCTCCAGCTCAGCTCCATTCACAGCTCCTCCTTTCTTCCAAGTTACAGTCTGTTGAATCAATAGCCATTAGAGCAAATCAACCTCAGTGGGAAAACGCCCTTGTCAAACCCCAGCCTGACTCATTGTCATCATTGCAGATTCCAGTTTATGCAAGAACAAAGTCACATTTGAATTCTCAGACAAGATGTGCTCTATTTCAAAGCAATGCCAGAGCCTGCAAGCAATGCCATGGAGCTGTGATATCTGTAGAGAAAACTCCATCAAAACAAGGTGTAAAACAGTTCAGACTTACTTCAGTGTCTCTATAAGAGCAGTTTCAGTCTCCAAAATCCAAACCCAGGCTCTTGTCTTGTATTTGCAGATAAATGTATTTTGATACCATTTTTCCTTTGTTTTAATGACAGGCTACCAGCCTTTGGCTTTTCACAGCCTTCCACAAGAGTTGAGTCCTTTTATGCTGTGTTACTCACTATCAGCATTATCATACAGCAGGATAGTAGGCTCTAAATCCACTTTCATTTCCTCACTGTGTTCAGCTGGTCAGAAAAGGGTGTCCAGAGACCTGCCAAACCATGCACACATGTAAGGGCTGCAGGGTTCTCTCAGGATCAAGGATGGATTATCTTCCCTTGGAAAAGAGAAAGTGAGCCTTCTGATGTGACCTAGGGACCACAGTCCCCAGAGCACAGGACAGGACTTGGTGTGAAATCTGAATGCGCTCAAAGCCACAAAAAACATTGCTTAAAAATTACTTTGGAAAATTAACATGTTGAGCTGTATTATTTCCAAACAGATTTTAGACAGCAAAAAGAAAAACAAAAAAATTCTATCACAGTCAAGCCTATAGTATACACTATATGAATATATATATATTTGTGCTTGCACTTAATATATGGAACTCAATGAATACATTATTCACAGCTGAAAATGAGTTTCCTTTATTTTTTGTCCTTCCTTGCCTCTTCTTTTTTTTTACCAGCTCTAATGTACTATGGTTTTTTGTTTTTTTTCTTCTCAGTAATTAACTCAGATAAGAGCCAAAGTCCTGTGGCTTAATGTACACTAATGAGTATGACATGATTTTCAAGCTGTAATATGGAACACTGAAAATGTGTTATTCATGTAGGGAAAAACATTACATGCCTATTTATAAACCTCCTGAAATGATAAATCAATGCTGCTACCTATTTATAAACAGCTCAGGGGTATAAAGCACACTGACAATTTGATGACCTAATATCACATTATATTATGATTTTATTTAATACACGTGCATTCTGTAATTTGTAGCAGCTCACATTGTATTACTTTATGGCATGTCCTGAATATAATAAATTTGAAAAGTTTTGCAGATAAACCACAATATTCACAAACCATTTTCGCTTATTTAGTTTTCATTACAAATCATTTGTTTACCTCTAATTCTTTTATTTTAGTTTCTAAGTAGCAGAATAAAGGATAACATCCTAACCACACTTTGATCACACATTGCAGACTTTTTTCTTGCTAAGAGCTCTTTAAACACAAGTAAAAGCTGAGCATGAGACAGATGACAATGGATGGAAAGTATGAAAGCTTTGGTTTAATATGGCTCAAGGCTAAGAGGAATAATAGATGACAGGGAAATAAAAATTGATGGAGACTGCTATTTTAAACAAGGATATGAATGGCAATAAGAAACAGAGGAGAATAGCTGGAACAAGTTCAGATTAAAAAATGCTGGGCTGGTATGCTTTTTTAAGCATTATGGTAGAACTTAAAGCATAGAGGGCTGGTTTTCATTGCTACAGTGTATAGTGATATCTTATTAAACTTGGGATTATTAGAAATTTTCTAGTTCTGAAGGAAATCCACCAGGATGGTGATGTGAGATGCATAGAGAACAACTCTGAGGTTGCAAAGATCCATCTTATGAAATCCATTTTTACTTTTTCTACAAACAGAAGCCCTGATCCTGCAGAGACAGATTTTGCTTCTAGACTGTAAACATAGGAGTGCCTTAGTAGATTCTGGGTGCTTGAAACTGGTCAAAGGAAATCTTACTGATTTCCAGCTAAATGTGCATTATATCTGATACACCCAAACCAGTGGAATATGGACAAGCTTTCTTAGGGTTTGAAGCATGTTTTTCTTTTAAAGTTTTGAAAGCAAGGCTCACTTCTCTTGGTCTCCAAAATGAACTCTGATATGAGAAAGCCTTGACAATTAATTAATTGCAGCAGTGGGTGGCCTCTCATTTATTTAAATTAACTTCAAAGTAGGGACATGCTGTGCTTACAGGTGAACTGTTCATAATTTTTCTGATTTCAGGTGAAGGGACAAAAATTTCCTTCATGGCAACTTGCATGTTTTCTGAAAATACATGCAAGTTGCACATAATAGCTTCGCAAATTCAAGTAACTGTTTTAGAGGCTCCAGGTTTCAGAGACCAGGTGACAGCAACAGTTTTCTCAATGTAACAGTTTTATGTTAAAATGTCTCTCTTGATTTCAACTGAGTTTCTACTTTTTAAACCATTCTGCAGTAGTATAAAAAAGAGAAAACTTTTATCATACATGAAACTTTTATTTTATAGCAATGAATTAATTCAAAATAGAATATAAACACGAACAGCACTAAATGAATGAGTTGTTATTAAAAATTCTTATTAGACCAATTTCTTCCACCTCTCATTCCAGCACTGGAATGTGCTTAAATCAGGATGACCCAGTTATTCCCTGAAGTGTTGGCAGAGTGGTGTGAGAGGAGGGTGAGGTGCACAGGCTGAGATTCTCAGCTGAAGTAAATCCAGAGATCCAACATATCCCTGCTGATTTACTCCAGACAAAGAGCCAGCCTTTTATTTTTAGCTCTTATGTTTTACTGGAATTTCTCAGCATTTGATCTCCCCTCCATTGGAGTGTTGGTGCTCCCATCTGCAGACAGAGTGTGTATAGGGCCACCAGCTCTTTCCCCACACAGCCTCAAACTGCTTCTGCCACTCTTCCAGCCTCCCATCCTTACAGCTCGCTGACAAACCTCTCTAAATTACAATAAGGTGGCTGCCCACACATATATGCTGGCTGGTTTGCTTCCCGCAGACCCAACATACCACCTCCACAGTCACAGCAGCCTGTTTCAGTGATCAGAAGTGAGAAAGAACAGCAAAGAGCTGAGCTCACACACCAAAGATCTCATTTGCAGTGGCGGAGGAAGAGTGGGCTTCATACTGAGATGCTTGTTCTCTTCCTCATGATACGTCACTCCTTCAGGGACTTCCTTAGCAGAAGGTTAATAAAGCACAGTTACAATGGAAGTTGCTGCTCCTCCTACACAGTATATGGTGTGCTGCTACCACACAGGCAGCTTCAGGAGTTTCTTATACATTAAAGTAATGAAGATCTGTTGTGTGATATTGCTGGCAGTTTCAGCACTCAGAGATGACACCACTGAATGAAGATTGTTATGGGGTTTTTTTTTATTATTTTTGTAAACATCTCTGTTGGGTTTGCATGAAGGACCTGCACCCTGTGGGAAGGACTCATGCTGGAGAAGTTCATGGAGGACTGTCTTCTGTGGGAGGGACCCCACGCTGGAGGAGTGGAAAAGTGTGAGGAGTCATCCCCCTACACAAGAAAGGAGAGGCATGTGCAATGAACGGACCACAGTCCCCATTCCTCTGTGCTTCTGGCAGGGAGGTGGTAGAGAATTTGGGAGTGAAGTTGAGCACAGGAAAAAAGGGGGAGAAGAGGGAAGGCGTTTTTAAAAATTTAGTTTTGTTTCTCATTATCTTTCTTTGATTTGATTGGTAATAAATTAAACAAGTGCAGTCTATTTTGCCATGGTGGTCACTGGTGATTGATCTCTCCCTGCCTTCATCTCAACCCATGAGCCTTTAGTTATATTTTCTTTCCCCTGCCCATCTGAGAAGGGCAGTGTTAAAGCAGTTTATGTAGTCACCACGTATCGGGCTGTGGTCAACCCACCACAAGATTCACACATCCTCCTTCTGACCAGCTTACCATAGTTTTCCACCCATGTGAGTACAGCAGTCAGCTTTCTAGATGTGTGTCAACCTGGAGTGCCTTTGGCTCACTGTTAGGGCTCTTTGCTCCTGGGAAAGTGCTAAATTTATTTCTGCAGTAGTGGGATGGGATGGTCAGTAGTCTTTCAGAAGACCACTAAACCTGTCTCTTTACAAGGCAACAGGTTTATTTCATTAATAACTATAACTCTTTTGACACCCCCTGTTTGACTGACAAAAAGTGCAGACACCGCAACAGATAAAGTCCATAAACACAGCAGAAATATCTCAACCTAAACTATATGGATGTATTGACCTAGGGATCTAGAGTAAGCTAAGAGGCAGTTGCAAACCTGCTATCAGCCTAAGTTATGCATCCAGGTGTTTCTTAAAACAATGATTTGCCCTTATTTTGCTTTATCTGCAGCATCACGTAGTTTTCAACATCCTCAGAGTTCTACAAATAAGTAGCTAAAGTTGTTATCCAGTATGTTGGCCTTTTTGTATAGTTTGTTTCAGTTTCAAATTTACACCTGCATCTGGATTTAATTGTTTTTCACACTCAGGGAAACACTGATTTATAGAATGGTATATTTTTAATATTCTTTTCATTGAGAACTTCACAAACAATGCTGTGGATCCCCGCCTTGGAGCAATGAGTCATCAGAAGTGGCTTGAGGAGTGAAATTATTATTTTGAAAAGTGTATTTTTAACTACAGGAGGAAATAACTTTCATTATCATCAGATTGGCAAAGTACTTGAAGGTAATAGTTCCATCAGGCAATTTTTTTCCCTAGTCCTTATGTCAGAAAATAAAAAAGAAACACCTTCTTTTCCAAAACACTCTTCACAGCAGTGGAAAGTTAGATAGAAGGGTAGGATGCAGACACTGTCAAAATAAATTGTGTTGAAGAAAATAATGGGTGGATAAAAAGGGTAGGAAAGAAAAAATCCCTCAGGATACATTAATTTCAAATGGTGCTTTTTTGAAGATCTGTTTGGACTAGAAACCTAAGAAATCCAATTAAATTATTTTAATTCATAAACAAACAAACAAACAAACAACCCAACATAGTTCGAAAAAAATTTCAGATATACAGCTTGTACAGCTATGATTCTGGATAATAAACCATGTTTTAGTCATGCCTATAATCAGGCATCTTTCCCATCAAAAAAAGATTAATTTTTCCTGTTGTATTTGCTATAAGACCTAGAAATACATAAACAAAGACTAGCCTGTGTTTCCTTTAGCAGTCTGCTGTTTCAGTATCAGTGGGTCTGGCCATCTCTGACCATGAACTAAAAATCTGGATGAATTTCTGTATTCACACAGTCCAGCCAACAGCAAAAGAACCCAATATTATTGTATCTCTGGCTGTGAAATAACTGCTGGACCTGTCTATCCAACAGCTAAAATCCAACATATGCTGTGTCTTTACAGAAGGATTATGTGCAAGGTGCATTTCAAACTTGTCCAGAGGAAACTAGAAAATTCACATATCTAATACACACAGATCAGTCTCCAGTGCTGCACTTTTCATACACAGCCTTGCTATATTTGGAGCTAGATTGAGTGACAGGAGAACTTTTGAATCAGGTAGCTTACATGTGTATCTGTATTCCAACTTGACTTAGTTTAAATTACAGGGTTTTTTTAGCTTGTCAGCATAAATACAATACAGCATGAAGCCTCCTTACTTGGTGTAGTTCAGCAGCCTTACATTAGACAATAGTTCCTCTTCTAATTTTCATGCCTAATTTTTATGACAGTCAGTCCCAAGCCCCTACTTGTAGGCAGCCTTCTCAGACAAGCTGGAACAAGAGCTGTCTGTAACAGAATAGGCCAAATCCTCTATATTAATTATAGCTTCATCGCTCGCCTTAGTAGCAACCATCTGCCAAGATCTGCCCAGAACTGGGGTGGTCCCCAGGCAGAGTTTGCCAAAGTAGTGACAAAATGGTGAAACAGGCTTCCTTCAGCTTCTGGATGGAAAAACCTCTGGTTAATATAAACTTCAAAATACTTGAATTTCTCTGACCCTTCCTGTGTGGATAAGGATTGTAGCCATGGGGAAGTTTCGCAAGGCATTGGTTGTTGGTCTCACTGGCTGATAAAAACAGGACAGTGCAGTGCCTTGTGTAATCTCATTTAAGCTGTTTGATGTAAGAAATCTTACATTTCCAGAACTGTTGCAGCCATATTTTCCTTACAAAGTAGCCTAAAATGAAAATGTGCATGGATTAATATTTAGTACTTGCTATTCTCTATGGAAACATGTTTCTAATATGCTGTTCATACTACGTAAGGAAATATTTGTAGATTTTCCAGAATATTTCACTTTCATGACATTTTAACTTAATTATACTTATATAAAGAACCAGACCCATTTACAGCCACTGCACAGACCAATCTGTATCAAACTTCCCACCCAAGCAGAAGGTTTAAAAACCTTTGATTTGCTGTGTGGTTGCTAGTGAAATGAATCAATACCTACTAATAACATTGACAGCAGGAGAAATAATATGACTCAAGTGTGTTTTAACTTCAGCAGACCTAATTGTTTTCACTGTCTCTCAGTACTCCTGCTCAGTATCTCAGGGGTGATGAGGTTTAGTTTTTCTGTGAATATCAACCCCAGCAGTCATAGGTCTGTATGTGTTATTTATCGAGCACAGTGACTGTAGTTGCCTGTGTCCTGCAAATTCCATGGGGAAAAACTGCAAGTGAATGGAATTCTTTTCTCTGTCACTTTTAAGCTCATTGATCTGAAAAACAGAAAATATGTTTTCTAAATATGTGTTTAACTATGCAAATGGAAAATAGCAAGGCTACAAAATATTAGTATGATGTAGTTGTTTTATGACTTTACATAGCCAGCACAGATTCTGGATTGACAGGTTCCTGATCACAGCATTTTGACCTATTTTCCTGCCTTGTTTTTAAAACAGATCAACAGCTTTAACTTTGCCAAAAAAACATCCTGTTGATCACTAGGTTATCACTCAGTTGCTCTTTGTCATTCTTCTCACAAAATTAAACATTGTTTTTGCTTTTTGCCTTAAGCGACTTGTGTCAGCCCTTTCACAACTTTACCAAAGGCAGCAACCTGAGAGTGATGTAATTTCCTGCCTTGACCTTCTGGGCACCCTTGACTTGTTCTAGAACTTTCCACTCTGCTTCATGCATGCTTTTTGTTTGCCAGTATGCCTGTTCCTAGGACCACGCTGGGTAGCTGTAGGTGATCTTTTCTCTCTCCTGGGCAATAAGCCTTCCAGTTTGGTTCTTTTCAGGACAGCTGCTGTTCTTCCCCGCAGCTGTTACTGTGTTGATCAAGTTTTAGTATGTTAGATAAGAGAAATCAACATCTAGCAGAAGCAAGAGAGTCTTGCTGGCTGGTTTTTATCTAGAGCATTCAAATATTTCCATTGTTTAAAATGTCCTGTAAAATAAAGTTGGCTGGCAGGAATGCATAGGCAAGTTAATTTTACCTTTAAAAACTATGTTTATTTTCTGTAAATCAATAAGTTTGGTCTATGTATAGGTTGGAGTCTTTTTGTTGTTGTTGAGGTTGTCATTGTTCTTGAAAGAAAGAAGAAAAAGTCCTTTCTTTTCCTCTTTGTCTATTTTTTTTTTGCTAATCATAATGACTCATTTACCTGTTCACTCAAACTGTCTCTTGGCTTCCCCTTCTATTCCCCATGAGAAAATGTATGGCAGAAGAAATAGATCTTGTGCTGGACTGCAGTTCAGCTCCAGTGAGAAGAATGCCCCCATGGGACAAAGCACTGTTATGTTTCACTTTTCCCCTTCTACACTTGGCCTATGGAAATAAGCTATAGAAATATATGTCACACCACTTAACACCAGACATGGGATGCTTTCTCTTTCCTCATGCTTCTTCCCAAGAGGTGAGAGTACAGAGATAGCTGAAGTGGGGGAAGTGTATATTTATGCATGAAAGTTCATGCATGGTTGGGTTTTCTGCAGAACATACACTCTGAGATGTGACATATTTTTTAAAATCTGAAAAATTAATTACATTACCCTCTATCTTTGTCTTCCAGAAAAAAAATAAAATGGAATAACAGCTGCAATAAAATGTTCCTGACAGAAGCTGCTGTTGCTAATTTCTTTTGGATTGCTCTCTTTTCCTTTAATTTATTCCACCACATACTGGCTGATCCCACAAGGCTTATCTTCATGGATTTATAGTCCATGAGGCTTTGGAGGTAAAAGCTATCTTTTTCCTTTCATGACTTTGCTAGAAAATGAGAAATTGAAGTCTTGATTACATCTGGATGTGTGTTTTCTAGTTTCATTTCATCTGTTCAATGATCTGCCAATATTTCACAGCTTTTCCTGTACTGTATATACATTATAATACTCCACAACATTTACAGTTCATCATGTCTGGTTTTGTAATTAAATTATTATAGCCTTAGTACTTATAAACTGCTTTCTTGCTTACTTATGTCCTTGGACAATCCACCTAAAGGATTAATTTCCTCTGTGCCAATTTCTAGAAAATTATAATGTTTAAATCTTGGGAAAATAAAACAACCAAATTTTCTCATCTTTATTTCAGTACCACTTTTAAATGGAATAGAACAGGCTTAAAATTGAAGCTGATCAGAACAGTGTATAATTATGTGGGGGTTTTTCCCCCAAGAACATAAGATTGGCTTTGATTTAATGTTATAAACTTTTGAGAATTTGTAACAGTGATTATGAAAAGATTTGTGCTTCCTTCAAGTGTGTCCATTGAACTCAGTGGAATTTGTCCACTGACTTCAAGAGTCTTTGTGTCGTAAGCAGACTCATTCAGGTGAGATCAATTGTGTCCTCGGTGAAGGAGTTCAAAGTGGGTGATTTTAAAACCATATTACAAAGTAGTAATGAAATGGGGACATTTCAAATGAAACCATGATGTGAAAAAAAAAAAAATAGTTGTTTTACTTATTCCCTTCACTCTGAACAAATTGCTTTTGTATCATTTTAAAGAGTTGGAGGACACTTAAATTAGGTCCAGATATAATGAACATAATGAACACCCAAACTTGAATGAGCATGGTATTTTGCTCATGCTTAAAGCTGTACTATAATCTTATCTGCCTAATAATAAGTTAGGGTCTATTCAACAAAGTTTTCTTAAGTCCCAGTGGAGCTACATAGGTGAAAGAAAGGTCAAATATTAACCTTAAGTTTTTCCATGAAACACTGACCTGGAACAGTCTGTGCTTCTCCACCAAAAAGAGATCATTGTCAAAAGTATTGCCTTCACTTATTTGTGTTGAAAAATAGACCTGTAATACACTTCTTCTGGCAAAATGTATATAGTGAAGATATCTGCATCTGAACTAAGTGCATAGACCTCCTGCATGGCCAGTGGGCAGAACTGGTAACTGCAGAGTGCATCTCATCTCATTTGCAGTAAAAGTGTATTACAGATGAGATCAGATGCATGCCAGAACAATTCTTTTTCTCTTTACAGAAACAAGAAAGGAGAGAAACTTGCAGGAGAGATCTGCCCCCTAGCTTAGGTGTCTGTGCTGTGAAAGTTGAGTGAGTTTGAACCCTAACATTTCAGTCACCTCAATTCAAAAATTAATATTAAGACCCATTAGATCAGTGTGCCTTTAAGCTTTAACATTTGTTACAGAACCCTTAATTTGGCATGTTTCCCTTATGGCCTAGCCTTTGCCTCAAAAAGACCTTTTATAGTTTCCTTCTGCTATTGCTGAAGTTTAGCTGCATTAATAACACAAATTCTTAGAAATAACTGTGGAGAACAGTTAGCAGAAAATACATTATAAAATTGATTTTGTTGTACTGGAATGAACTGACTTTTTAAAGTATTTACACAAAACCTGCCAATTTGCAAAAAAATAAAATAAGGGAATACCTTAAGTAATAGAAAACTATTACATATTCTCTGGATGAATGGATTACACCTCACAAAAATATGGAGGGGGAAAAAAAAAAAAAAACAAAACCAAAAAAACCATAAAACCATAATGCCCTGATTTCATAACAATTTCCCGAATTATCTGTCCCCCTTCTTACTATTGCTGGAAACAGATGCATCCAGTTCTACAATTGCAGCAGCACAGTAGTATTATTTTTAGGCTCTTCTAAAGGTTGATTGGCTTTTCAAGCTATGTCCACCCATTGATTCCACCTCTGAAACATGCCAGTAAATACAAATTCCTGGTCAGAACATTTATCTTGATGAGTCACTTATTCACTTCAAGGAATATTGTTTTTAAACACTATGTTCCAAAAAAATGGACCCTGAACTTGAGAAGACTTCAGAACTGGAATGAAAGTTTACTACCTGAAGGGTTCATTAAATTACGGGGTGTTATACCCACAGTGTAAGTTTGTTGCAAAGTTCCACCATCCTAATCATGTTCTGAAAATCCGTTTCTGAACTGCTTTGAGGATGAACTAAGACAGCCTGTTCAGTGCTGTTACTGCTGGCAAATTTGTTCCTGGTTTTTTTGCTTGGAGAGGAATGAGTGGTGGCACAGCTATACCATTACAGGGTATTGTAAGCACAAGTCCATTCATTAGTAGGCAAGCATTCCTAATGGAAATCTTGGATAGCAGAAGTCCAGCATTCAACAAGTTTCAGATCCAGACTGATATAAGTAAAAGTGGGTGATGTTTCCGTATGCCTGCATGTACATGAATTCTACACAGTCTTATAACAGGTACTTCCAGAAACATGGTCAAAGTCTTTAGTGTGCTAAATTCCTGACATAGCTTGAGACCAGCTTGCATGCCAAACCTTTTTTTCCCTAAGTGAGACAGAGGAATTTTTCATCAACATGCTTGTTTGACATTGACTTCAAAGAACAAATAATGAAACATTTGCTGTGGAGAAATCTGAACAATAGAATAATGGAGATGATTTGGCCGGGTTCTTTTGGAGCTCACTTCCAGAGGAGTGATTTTTAAAACTTTGGAGACTTCCTTGTATTGATATTGCTATACTAGCACAACATAAATAATCCATTTTTAAGTAGCATTGTGTTCATTTCATTGGACTTTTATGCTATATGAGCCATGTAACTTTGATAAAAGATACTGTCATTTCTCTGCTATGGTTTATTGTGGTTACGCATTTGAATATGCAAATGTCACCATTTAACATGCATTTTCAAACCATCAGGAAGTAAAGTTCAGGACATGATGTGTGTTTCAAAGTGCTTATTATAAACATCAGGCACTCAAGAGAAGACCAAGCGTCAGTTCCTGAGGTATTACTGATATGAGTGGGAAGCTTCCTGTTCTCACCAAAGCCACAGCAGCACTTGCTTATGTGAATCAAAGGACATTCTGTGTCCTAACCAGGAACATCAACTGCACTGAAAATGTCTCACTGAAAACAGAAAAAAATACTAAATTTTATCTCGTACTTTATTATATTTTTCTTTTGAGTCTATCTTCACAGTAGCTTTACCTTGCCTTCTTTCTTCCTTTTGTCAATATGACCAAGAGGCCACTTACTATACTTTTTAATCATATGATTTTATACTTTATTTGTAATTCTACACTTATACCTTATTACAGATTTTAATTTCTATTATGAGGTATAAAAAAAGCTGGGCATATATTTCTCACTCTATTCATTACTTTCTAAACATCATAGTAGAGTTTGGTTGTTGATCGGTTCCTGCTTCTATTCTATAGATTCCTAGTTCCTTGTGTGCTTGTAATGGTCATTCATGCTGAGGAGCATCAAAGTCAATTTATTTATTATGTTGTACAGGTCTCGTAAATTTAATAATAATAAACAGTAGGTGAAGCTACTATTCTTATTTGTAATACAGGTAAGTCTGTTAGCTAATGTTTAGTAGATGTCCCAAAGGAGTCTTTTCTTAAGGTCCTGGTGCTGTCTCCCTACTAAAGGAATTCATGCTTTATATCTTCTCTGCCTTCCTCAGGTTTTGGGCTAACCCAAACCACTTGCCTCACACTGACTCAGTGTCAGTATCCCTCTGAGGTTTTCTCTGCTACCCTAAAGATGGAAGTTTTATTTCCTAATAATTTCAAGATTGAACACAAAACTGCTGCACTTATTAAAGAATCAAAAGTGTCCAGCTCTAAGCATTTAAAAGGATCATCTTTGTGGCATATCAGACACTTAGGAACTTCACAAAACAGGAAAATCAGTGCATAGCAGTTGAGCCATATAAATGCAGGACAACGCACAAAATTCTATCTGCAAGTCTCAGTTACACAATTCTTTTTCCTGCAATAATGTTGCACAAGTAAAATGCAAGGCAGAAAGTCTTCTGCAATGAGTAGTCAAGGACCAAGAAATGCTCTCTACTCCATGTATAATGATGTTATTTTGCTGTCCTCTAAAATATCAAAGGCACTGTGCAAAGAGCCTCATAACTGTTTTATTATATTGCTTTTAAGGGTGGGTTTTACTGCAATTGTTTTGGGAAACTGTTTCTGACAGAAGTATCTAAAGAGATCTTTACTGCAATACTTCTGATTATGAAATTATTCTAGGAATTCAGGAAGTAAATAATGACATCCTTCTCCACTGTATAGGAGAAACCAGATAAAGACAGTTCAACTCCCTAGAAATCAGTGTTACAGCAGCCAAAAATTAGTCCCAGTATGTTATAAAGCCTGGAAAGGACACACAGATTTTCCACTTTTCCACATTAAGGATGAATCATTTGTCTCTGTTTTAGCAGCAATGCTAAAACAAAGAATAAAGAAGGTGTATGCCAGAGGCGAGGAGGAGGCAGACTTGAATAATTTTGAATTGTTCAAGAGCTCAGTTTAATATGAAAAAAAATTACTTCAACAGTCTGCAAATGAATGAGCCATAGAGGAGAAAAAGCCATACTTTTTGTATTAAATCAGTCCATTCTTTTAACAGTTGGATGTGTTGATAGCTGAATTACCATCTGCCATATAAGCAGATGTTTTCCATCCCTGTTTTAATGAATCTTATTTTTCTAATCAACTTTGTACAGAGTAAAAATCTGCATTTAAGAAGCACTGGACTACTTTGGCCTGTCAAAATTACAGACTACGTTATCAAATTAAAGTGTTTATGTGACTGTGCTTCTTTTTATGGTGTGAAATGCACCCTTTCTTAAGCAAGGATTCTCTCTCCCATCCATTTCAAAATGAAGTAGTGACACTTCAGGCTTTCCTAGAGCAAGGCTGTGGCAATCCGCCTGCAATTTGAGTAAGAGCATGCAGATATTGAAATAATTACCTCCCACTATTACCCATGGGCTCTCAAGTAATTACCTGCTTCCATTAGCATTTTATTTGATTCACTAATTACCTTCAGAAATGCTGGTTGCTTGTCCACTACCTGAAAGGATTACATTCAAATTAACCAACAAAGATTTTTCTAAAGCTGTCAGCATGAAAATACAAGACAAGGTGATGTATAAGAAGAGTCAAGCAGTAAAATCCATCGTGTATGTCCTTTTTCATTTGTTCAAAGTCACAAAATGTTGCATGCAGTGTGTGCTTGCAGCCCAAAAAGCCAGCCATATCCTGGGCTGCACCATGAGCAACATGGGCAGCACATAGAGGGAGGTGATCCTCTCCATTTACTCTGCAGTCCTGAGACCCCACCTGGAGTGCTGCATCCAGCTCTGGGGGCCCCACCACAGGAAGGACATCAACCTTCCTGTGGAGCAAGCCCAGAGGAGAGCCACAAATATGATCAGAGGGATGGAGCACATCTCCTATGAAGACAGACTGAGAGAGCTGCGGTTTTTCTATCTGGAGATAGGAAGGCTCCAGGGAGACCTTAGAGTAGCCTTCCAGTACCTAAAGGGATGACAAGAGACCTGGAGAGAGACTTTCTACAAGAGCATGTATTAGTAGCACAAGGGGCAATAGCTTTAAACTGAAAAAGGGTAGATTTAGATTAGACATCAGGAAGAAATTCTTTACTGTGAGGGTGTTAAGACACTGGCACAGGTTGCCCAGAGAAGTGGTGAATCCCCATCCATCTTAAATTCAGTATTAATTGGAATAGGAAAAGAGTTTACAGGTCAGTGGTCACATCATCATTTGGAGAAGGAGATAAAAATACTACCCTAAGATTATAAGGTTATAAAGAAGTCTTTATGCAAAACAGAAAGCATCAAGTAGAAGACTGAGCCTGAGTTTCAAACAGTCACTAAGACTATGAATTAGGGAGCTTACTGCCAGAGCCTGACATCCAGTGAAAGCTCACTGAATGAATTAGAGGGAGGATAAACAAGACTCCTGAATTTGGGTCTTTTTCTTGGGTGAATATCATAAATTTACAGTGTAAGGGAAATATTGTTTACTCCTTGATCTTGTGAACCCTATCCTTGTAATTTTTATTATTTCAAAATGGATTAAGCTTTGGAAGTAGAGCAAAACTTACCATTTGTCTCAGAAAAAAAAAGGTTGTTTTAAATTTAAATTAATTTTTTTACTTACTATAAAGGTACGAATATTTCTCTTTGACTTTTCACTCTCGGTTCTATTTTATTTTTCAGTTAAAACACCAAAATGAACCAATACTCACAAATATTGACACACCCTTCCATAAACAGCCTGCTTCTGGTGGAGTATTTGGAGCAAGGTGCCAAAACAGGTTTTCAGATAAGGAAGCTCACTGCACATCTCTTCAGTCTCATGTAGTTCTATGCTCAGTTGTGTAGGTTTCCCATCAATTTACAGGAGAGCTTAGCATTGTCTTGGGTCAATACATCCTTGGGAACATCCAACACAATTCTGCTAATAACTTGCCCCACTGGCCCTTTTTTTAGCACCAGTGGCCCTTCCTCATCCAGTGTTGGCTGTCTGGAATGTAAGCATTCAAATTGTATTTCAGTCAGTGAAGAGGAACAGATATCTCCACAGTGAGATTCACCCTGACAAATCTTATTCCCTGATATTACCACACCTATGTCTTGCAGTTGGCCAGCTCACCCCCTTGGAAGTCTCTCCCTCACTGACTGTAGGGGTAACTGTAGGGGTAACCAGGTAAGTGACTAACTTGAGTTGGCACTTAACTTTTAGACAGGCAAATTTAAGTAAAAGTTCTCTGGAAATCCTGGCTACATAAACAGTGTCCTCACTCTACAAGAAAAATATTCTTCATTGCTCAACCACTTCTTTTTCCAGAAAGATGACCCACAAATTTGACTCGTAAGTGTGTTTCAGCTGTCAGACACCTAATAGGAGGTGATCTCAGTGGATTATGTCTACATGTCTGAAAAAATAGATGTTCTTTGCTGATAAATATTATTAAATTATTACATGGAAGCAAGTCCCTTCTGCCCAAAATGTTTGTTCCCAAAATATGAAAAAACAGATATGTGAATTACAGCTTGAATCTAAATGTAGAGGTGCTGATTGTTGAAACTGTCATATATGCTGGGAAAAGAAAGATGGTTTTAAGGCATATGGCAGGTTTTCAAGGTAGGGTTAGATCACCCTGAAACACTTCTGGTTCTGTTAAATCAATTACAGTGTTTTCTATCACTTCAGATGACTTAGGGTTTCATTCCTTCTGAATATTATACTTCCTTAATACTTTACCAGACAGCAATTTTCCATCAATAGTCTTTACCAGTAAAAATTATTTTAAAGTGGTATTGAAAAGCAGTTTAAACTAAACACAATACAACTCATTAATGTATTTTGTTGATATGAAAATTATTGCTGTCAAACAACTCTCAGGGATCCTTGAAAGAGTATAAAATGGTTATGCCAGTGCCCTGATGCATTTTGAAGTCACTTAGAGAGTCTAAAATAAAGCATTATCGAGAATCTGTTTACACTGAATTTTTCTCATAAATGCGTGGATCACAACTTCATAATTTCATTGACTGTAGCAACCCCTGCACTGAGAACTGTACTGACCTGCACAATATCACCACATCACCATGTCCATTCTTGATCAAAAAGATCATTCCAAAGAAAAGAGTCAGCAAAAACCACATAAAATTTCAGATGCGACCATGTTACTTCTATTCACTCCTTGTGTAGCAGCATTGTTCCATCTGAATTTTGATCCCTAGGTCCCCTTTTCATCTTGTCCTTTCAGGACACCTTTTAAGACCTCTAGGATATAACTCTTCTCACCATGTTTTTGAACAGTGGCAATGCTATGTGAGAAACCTGGTTTAGGGGAAAGTTTGCAGGCCCCTAGGTAAGAGGCTCACATTCATCGTAGAGGAAAAAACCATCAGAAAACAGCCAGATGTTTTCCAGAGGCAAAAGAATAAAGGCTGGTTCTAATAAAGTCAATTACATTGCGCCCCATGCTTCTAGACTTCTAAAGCAGGAAATACCTTTTAGAGATAGAAGCTGCCATTTCCAGATTTTTGACATTTTTTGTATTGTTGTTACTGCTTTAGTCTTTACCATTTTGTGTAATCATAGAAGAGATTTTATGTAGAATCTCTGAAATATAAAATGAAATGGCTCATGCTCTGCTTTCAAAAGATAGGTCTCTGTACTTTAGTTGTTTGCATTTTGAAACCTGTTTGTACTGTTTGGAAACTGGAAGATAATCTAGCCTTGTCCTACTTATGCAGCAACCCCAAAGCAATCTGTAGATAATACCATCTTAGTTTAGCAAAACAGAAGTTCTGGTGTCCTAATACTTGCATGTTCTACAGGCATGAGCTCAGGTAATGATGTTAAAAAGCATACTTTTCTGATTCATGTTTGGTAGTAAGGATGTCAAGGCAGTAAACCTATAAAAGTCTCTTGGGTGACTGCACGGATCAGTAGCCTCTCACTTGAAAGGACTCTAAGCATGCTGTGGGCAGCGGTTTACAAGTTCTGATATTTTACATGTTGGCCTAGCATTTTTATCTTATTGGCACTTTCTTCTAATGCATGAATTTATTGTTTCCTAGCTACTTTATCTCTCTCACCATTTAGAAAACACAAGAAAATTTTGTTATGCAAGCATGATAAGTTGTTCAGAATTGTCCCTTCCGCTCCCAAAAGTCTATGAAAGATCATTTTGTATCTGCTCAAGGATATCTTGCCCTCCCTCTCCCCCTACCAAATTTATGTTCCAGGAGATCTCATGGAAGCTACAAAAAACAGATGTTTCTTGTGCCATCTGTGGGGAATGGACATTCATGTTTCGTCAGTTCCCCAGTGCCTGGCCTGCAGTGTGGTCTATGGAGCATCTGTGAACCTGCTCTGAGCTACCAAACCAGCATGTTACTACCCTTACTACCATTCTATCTAGGCTTCCTGCTTTCAATATAACCTCTCTTCTACAATTTCTCTTTCTCAGCTATACTTTAGATTAAAAAAAGGTCAGAAAAATATTACCTCTCAGTCTGTAAGTACTTACAGATCACAGAAATCAGAGAGTTTGCCATTCTGTGCTGCATAGCATCAGAGGGACTTCTGAAACTGAAAAACTATGATATCAAACCAGCAAATGAAACTGATTTACCTTTGTATGGATGCAAAGGAATTAACACAAGAATGGAAAATAGAGTTTAGAGCTATTCCAAATAGCTTGACCAAGATTTTGTTCCCATTTTCAAACATCTGCTTCCATTTAAGTATAAGCCCTCACCAAACCTATATACGAAAAAACAAGGACAGAAAAGAGACCCTTCATGCCGTTCACCTGGGGTTTTATAGTATTCATTATATGCATAAATCTCATTAATATGTATCAGTCAAGCAAAAATCTAGGATCTAATTTTCTATTTTCTGATGGAGATCTTGCATCTTTTCACACAAATAGATGCTGTTAACTCATTTCCTTTGTATCAAGTCTTCCTAGACTGCTGTATTTGGCAGTCCAAAGTGAAGTGAATTATCACTTGCAAATAATACTGTATCACTGATAATATAAACTAATAATATTGGAAACAGCTTTCTGCAAAAGCAAGTGGATTTTAGCTGTAGATGGCACTGGGCAGATTTTTTGCTGTGGTCTTCTGACTTTAGTGTAAGCCTGTAAATATTCAGGGCACTAAGATCCAAGTTTATGGAATGTTTTAAAAAAACTAAAGCAAAGCTTTAATGGAAATTTAGATGTATGTCTCCATATATGGCTCTGATAACACACATCTGTCCCTTTGGTCATGTGAAAAACACTAACTTCTCTTCTCTTACCATATAGATTTCTTGGTTCTGATTCTTTCCAAGACAGTGACTATCCCAGGAAAGCTGACCACATCTGTCCCAGTTTCATATTTAAGTCTAATTGCACTTTAAGTGCATCACAAAACTCCTCAGAGATGAAGACTTTGACTTGAAAACATGGCTGATGTTTGTCCATTGTAACAAAAGGAAGAAATAACAGAAATGCATCATGAGGACCAGAATCCACCACAGTACACTGTAACCATGAAATAGAAGAGGAGTAGGTAGTTCTTGGGCATGGGGCCTGCAGGAAAAAATTAATTATGGTAATTTTTATGAACTGTGATATTGTTTCCATGCATTGAAGTTGGAGGGCCAGGATTCAAAATAAAATTTTGTGAAAGGCCTGATTTTATTTCCAGTTAGGTGTTTTATTTTTATTTATACTAAGAATAGTGTGAAAATTAAATTTTACGTGAGACAGACTGTGAAATTTAGATTTCAGCATTGTTTCAAATGTGCTGAGGATCATAATCATTGGAGTGAGTCATAAAAATCACTTGATGAAGACACATTCAAACGGTGTGAATGCAACACAACTGTTTTGTGCAATGCTGACCATTGGCACTGACGACCACTGGGGTCCAGGCAGAATGACTCTGTCTTTCATGGACGTAACTGATTGCCTCAAAAGTAAATAAGCTAACACTAATGACTTTATAGAGCCTGAGTCTCCCAGCTCTAAATGTGGTAGATTGTACTGGAAGCTATTTTCTACTTTTGGGAGATGTCTGGATGATTAAGAGCAGATCTAAAAAAGTAGCACTTAATCTGTGTTAAATACTTAGAGAACTCCATAAGTCTAGACTCAAAGCACAGTGACATCCACCATACTGAGAGCCCCCAGCACAGTGTAGCTTAATTCCATTCCCTTTTTGTGGTTTCCCTAAGTGGATGGTCAATTTAAATTATAATGTTTAGCAGAAGAAGGTTGACTTAATATTTATCCATAAACATTGCAGATGCCGCATAAGAGATACAGTGGCACTGATGAGGTTGACAGTGACAGATTGTGCTTTGGGACAGACATGTAAAACACCTGGCCCACAGTCAAAATAATACTCAGAATTTTCACAAGTTCATTAAATTGTTTCAGGCAATCTCCATAGGGAACGTTGTTTTGTAACTTATCTAATACTATTTCTGTTATTTCCCAAAGTCTGCCATAAATGTTAAATATATGCTTACTACTTTGCACTACTGACCTAGCATTGCCTGAAAGAAGCCTGACAATTCATGTTAATTTATTATGGTTGTTTCATGACATGAAGAAAGCTCTTTTCCACTAAATATTAAAAATAAAAACAAACAATCTTTGTTCTCAATGACCCTAAACTATAGGTGAGAGATTTTTGGATCAATTTCTGAGACATCTAAAATTAATAAAAAAGAGCAAGTAATTCTTACATGTAATAATCTGATTTTTCAAAAGCAAAACAAATACATTCATTGTGCCATAATTAAAAAAAAATATATATTTTTTCAAAGCAGTTGAATGCAACCTGTTTGATCTTCAGAAAATGGTAAAAGTGCATTTTGTTGGATTTATCTTCCACAGTGTCATGGTTAAACCCCAGCTGAAAATGGCATGGTACAGCCACCCACTCGCTCCCTCACTGGGAATTGGAAGGGTTAAAGAGAGAAAACTTGTGGTTAGAGAGAAAGACAGTTTAATTGGCAAAGCAAAAGCTGCACATACAAGCAAAACAAATCAAGGAATTCATTCACAACTTCCCATGGGCAGGCAGGTGTTCAGCCATCTGCAGGAAAGCAGGGCTCCGTCACATGTAACAGTGACTTGGGGAGACAAACACCATGACTTCCAATGGCCCCATTCTTCCCTCTTCTTCTACCTCTATATGTTGACCATGCTGCCACATGATCTGGGATATTCCTCTGGCCAGCTGGGGTCAGCTATCATGGCTGTGTCCCCTCCCAAGTCCTTGTGCACCCACAGCCCTCTCGCTGGCAGAAGAGGCCATGATGTTGTGTGAGCACTGCTCAACAGCAATAGCAAAAACATCTATGTATTATCAACACCATTTTCAGCACAAACCCAAAACACAGTCTCATACAATCTGTTGTGAAGAAAATGAACTCTACTCCAGACAAAACCAGCACGCAGAGCACCTTATTCTTAGCTTTATCATAGGAAGTATCTATCACTAATGCAATGGAAACAGTATATTAAAGAAGAAGAACTACTATTACTAATATTGTTTGCTAAGGAAAAAACCTTGGTCATTTTTTTGTGTTCAACAATATTGATGCCTAAAATGAATGAAAAGAACTTCCCAGACTAGATTAGTATAGATAAAATAGAGAGCCCTTCTTTAATTAAAGATCTTTAAGGTACAATGAATATGTAAGTGCACAATATGATATAAGGGTCCTACAAATTAATAACACTAATTAATTATCATATCTACTGGATGCATCCAACCTGAGAATTTTTTACCCCGATAACCTCACTCAGGTCTGCCCCTTGGCATGTCCTCCTGCAACTGAGTAGGAGGTCTCAAGACCTCTTACTTCTTCACCATCATCATCTTCACATCACATGCCTTCTTTGGAGCTTCTTCAAGGTTTCTGGGCCTTCAGCTGTGACTACGATGATATCTTATTATGTCCTTCTAAGTGTGTGTCCTAAACAAAATGTCCTTGCTAAAATCTTTTTTCTTGAAGAGAACTTTAAGCAAAATTTCAAGAATTTTGAGAATTTTATATAAAGCATGAGAAAGGGGTTTAACAACTGTTAACTGCTATTTTAAAGTGTTAGAAACTATACAGCTATATTAAAAATCTATATGCTACAAATCTTAAGAATCTTAAGGCATCAGTATAGTACCACTTACTCTGCAATATCAATCAACTCATGCTTAGTTTAGAACATTTAGTTCTTTGCATTCTATTTGGCAATGTATGAAAAGTTAATCCCTCAAAGAGACATTTCTAACACTGAATTATAAATTAAATCTGTTTAAATATAATTTTGAGTTCAAGAGGTGTTATTATAATTGCTCATTTTAATTCACATCATCCTTAACTTTATTCTCAATTTCTCTGTCAAAGTAGTAGAAAGAAGCACATGTATTCTACTTGCATAAAAATCAGGGAAAGAGGCCTTTATATCTACTAATATAGGGAAAATGTAGTAGACCTCCAAGGCAATCAATCAACAAAATTATTTTTTATCCAAATGGAATAAAATTGTCGTCCTGGAATTCCATTTTTCTGCCATTATGAAAAGAGTTATTCCTGCTTAAATTGAGATATCCAGTGAATGTGACTAAGGCAGAAGCAAGCTGACTAAAGTTTACAGGGACTATGACCAATGGAGCCCTGGGGACATCATATGTCTTGGGTGCATTTCTGTGTTGCTGTCAAAGGGAAATAAGAATGACTGAATAATACCTGAAAAATTATGAATATTGAATCAAATTTAAAAACTAGCTTCATGACCAACAATATATAGAAAAATGAGGCAGAAAGTATTCAAGTTATAGGTGACAACATCAGGTACTTTAGTCCAGTCACATTTCACTTCTAATAGAAGAAAGTGCTTTCTAAAGGAAAGAGGTGTTTAAAATAGATTATTTTTTACTTTGAGACAGAGGGTGTAAAATATGGAGAACATACTTGGCTTATGGCGGAAAACACAGTGATTCAAACAGGCATGTGAAAGAGGGTGCCACAAGAATTCATTTGTCTTGTCTTTTGTCTCCAAGAAGAAGACCCTTGCCAATCTACCAGAGATTAGTTAGTCAAGACACTTTTCTTTCTTTAACTGAAAGTGATGTATTTTTTTTAAAAAAATAAATTCTAACTATAGTAAGAAATTTTTTATTGAAAGGTATGAACAGAAAATGACAGATAAAGATAAGGAAAGGCAGTAGCAGTTGCATGAGTCCTGAGATCAAGCCTGAATGAGTCAGTAAGTTCAAGCTCCTTCACAGATCATTGAGTTTGATGACAAAATCTCTGTATAAAGCTTTATGACCTGTAAAATAAGTAGCCCAGACACTGCAGAAGCTGTCCTGTGTGTCAAGGATAGGAGGTGTGCAGAATAGAGTTTAAAGAGCAAAAGAGCTTTTGTGTTCTACCCGGTCATAGTGCCCAGTGTGACTAAAGCCATACTGACAACATTGTGCAGAGGCAGTGATTTCTTTAGGATTCCCCCTCCCCACCTCCAGCTATACCTGACAGGACCACAAAGAGGGGAATCTATTCTTTATATTTTTATTCCCATCTTTTTCTGCCTAATTAGTTTGAAAACTACAAGTGATAATCTTGTGTCTATGTGAAACAAAAAACAATAGAGTTGCTACAATATATTTACAATAGAAATATCTTGCCAGTGAAATGGGAATAGATACTTCCATTTCAGAACGCAACTATGAGCACTAAACAAAACATTTCAATTACTCAAGCTAAAACAATAACTTCTGCAATGGAAGAATTCCTGCCTAATTACTGGAAAAAGTGTTCTAATCCTTTCTATATCTTACAATAGCACTCAGTGCATTCTGGACTCCCACTGGAGTCTGTCTCAAATGACAGCACACAGAGGATATAGCAAGGAATATGCAAAATGTGGAACATAGCCAAGTAAAGCTCAGTAGCTTCCCTCAAAAGGAGTAAGAATTTTTTGAGATTTGCCCTTCCCTTGCAATACTAACGATTCTACTCAAAAAATCCACCAAATTACTGCCTTTTGTGACAGTGTTGCATAGGTGTTAAGTAATTGAGAAATACATGCTTCTACAAAAAAAATAAGTATGAACAAAAATTTTGTGTTTTCCTAAATCATTTTTAAATATTCTCTGAAGTAGCTGATACCTTGAAACAGTATTTTTTGTATAAATCAGGTCCTTCATAGAAGAATAAAAAGAAAAGGGAAATATATTTGGGATTATAATTATTATTTTGGAAATTCAGAATATTTTTCTCATAAACATTAGCCATGGAAATGCTTCTTGTCCAGCTTATGCAGTTACTAATATGACCTACAGTACATTGCTACAGATGCAAAAACTATCAAACAGTC
This sequence comes from Margarornis squamiger, assembly GCA_035222235.1. Taxonomy (NCBI): domain Eukaryota; kingdom Metazoa; phylum Chordata; class Aves; order Passeriformes; family Furnariidae; genus Margarornis; species Margarornis squamiger. The sequence goes on from JAWWTY010000106.1 coordinate 108,326,148, forward strand.
TGGGAAAGTTTTTCTTTAAATGTGAGTTTGCAGATGTTGAATCACTTGGCATTTGCAAGTAGAATAAATATGGTGCCTATAGTATATATTCCCATTGGCCTTCTGTGACCCAGGTTAGCTTTCCCTTAAAGAAAACATAAAACATTGATGCATTATTCCTTTCCTTTGTTATGAAATTTAATAAAATAATAGAAAAACCATTTGCTACTGCATAAGAAACAGTAACATTTTAGGTCTCAGGCAGTGAAAGGTCACGGCTGAAAACTGGTTGTGCATAGTTTCCCTGTTTCCTTTCTCCAACAAGTTACAATTTGAAAAGCGTGTAGAAAGCACACCTTCATGAAGGAAGAAAACTATAATTTTCATTTTTTTTCCAAAATTAGCACTCAGAAACATCTGTAAGTATATGTAAATATGATTTGTTGTCTATTGTATGTTCCAAAAGAAGTCAATTTTATTTCACAGTAATTACTATGCTAGAAGAAAAATCCAAGGTCAACAGCAGCATGATTCGAGGATCGTTCCTAAGTGTCATCTTCAAATACGTAGTCCTTGTCAAATGCACAGTTTCAGGGGAGTGTTTGAGTGTTCATATTTGCAGCGTGAAAGAAGCATGATTCATGTGAAGATTTTCAGTGGTAGCTGGCAATAAATGACAAGAACTTATCTATCTTGTCATGCAAGGATAGTTATTCTGTAACAACTGTTTTTAATTCTCTAAAATTTTTACATAGGGTAGGAGCCTCTTATTCTGTTTAGTTTCATTTGTGTTTCACTGTGAGAGTAAGGGAGAGCAATAATACTTTTAAGATCATATGAATTTATATGATTTAATTTCTGTTTGTAGATAACTACCATCATTGCAAGGCAAGTGCCTAGTTTAGAAGCTCAGCTGTTAATTTTGGATTAAATTGTTCACTATCCTGTCAGAATCCAATGGAACCAGTAAGAATTTTATTTTTTAGAAAGATAAATGTATTTAATGATTTCTTCTTTACTGCAAAGTAGACATGACTGTGTTTAAAGATCAGAAGCATATCAAGCTGAATAACTGAGGGTAACCTGAAAACCCAAGAGAGAAGGGAAATGCTGCTCTGTGGATGAAATTACTCCCATACTTTCCTTTGGAAATATAGATGATCATTTTCCTGCTCATACACTTCTGCTGTTTACTGTAGAATTGCAGGTAGACAACATAGTACATTGCAGGAAATATGTTTTATGACAGGAAGGGATATCAGGTGCTTAGTTTTATTTCTTTTTTTTTTTTTTTCCATGACAATTGCATTTTTTTTTTTTTTTTTTAAAAAAAAGCCCATATTGACCAGCGAGTGGTGAACATCAGGGACTGGAACTGGAACTGGGACAGGCACTGTTAACTATCTTTCTTGGTGGCATAGAGAGTGGCATTGAGTGCACCCTCAGCAAGTTTTCAACCCAAGTTGTGTGGTGCAGTCGACACACTGGAGAGAAGGGACACCATCCAGAGGGACCAGGACAGGCCTGAGAGATGGGCCTGTGCAAACATCCTGAAGTTCAACAAGGCCAAATTCAAGGTCCTGCACCTGGGTTAGGGCAATTCCAAGCACAAATATAGGTGGGGAGAAGAATAGATTGAAAGCAGCCCTGAGAAGAAGGACCTGGTGGACAAGAAGTTCAACATGAGCTGAGCAATGTGCACTTGCAGCCCAGAAAGCCACTGGATCCTGGGCTGCATCCAAAGCAGAGTGGCCAGCAGGTCGAGGGAGGGGATGCTGCTCCTCTGGTGATACCCCAACTGGAGTTCTGCATCCATTAAACTTTGTGGATTGAAGAGCCAAGAATCCTAAATCTAAATCAGTTGCAGATGAATTTTACCTGTGTAGAAACATAAGGTTAATAAAAAAAGACCTTTAAGTCATGTAAATCAGCATCATTTTAATGAGTGGTCTTCCTTAACAGTGGTTGGAGATCTAGTTCATGAGTGAAAAATCAATAAAAATCAATAAAAATCCCTGCAAAAATCTGCCTTAAATGAACAGAATAAAACAACACACCCTGCTTCTTTTTTTTTTTTTTGCCTTTAAAGAATGCACTCTCCATTCTACTGCTCATTTCTCCCTATATTTTCTCATTCATAAGGAAACTTACAGATCATTTCTTGTCAAAGTCCATGCTTCATCAGTTTCACATATATTTTCCAGTTCAAATCAATAGAGTGAAATCAAGAAAGAAAAATAAGGCATTTTCCTATTCTGCAGAGTGAATATAAATATGTTTTTATACACCTACTATTAACAGCAGATGGAAATAAGTATGTGAGAAAATTCTTCTGGTTTTCCTCTATATTTAATTTATTTGTGATTTCCATACCAAGTTCTGTAATGTCTAGGCACAAAAGTCCAGTAAAAGAAATCAATGTAATTTATTTGTTTGGAGGTCAATTGACCTGATTACTCACCTATACAACCATATTTTCTTCCTGATTGTGACATGGTAGCCTTTTCTACAATTTAGTTTTGTTCCCTTGTTCAAAACCTACATTTATTTCTGTCTTGACTGAGCTTAGAAAGCACTTTCTTTAGGTCATTGTTAATACCATTCTTGCACAATGACACTTCTGACCAAGTTCTTAAAAAAAAAAAAATAAAAAAAATAGTAATAATTAAGAGAATGTAAGGGTTAACATAAGAAACAGAGTTCATTAAAATTCTGTCCTGCACTGCTTTCTGGGAAGTGGTAAAAACATCATACTTTTATCACCTTTTTCAAACTCCATCACCCTCCAAACTATGTAGGAAATGACTTACACTGTTTCCCACCACAGTCATACCTAGTGGCATTCCAAAGCAGAACTCAACAACAGTTTATCTGTGAAATGGCACTTTTTTTGTGTTCAGTGACATTGAAACACCTCCACAAAACCATATCAGTTTCAGTGAAACTTGTATTGGTCAAAGTTAGTGAGGAATCTTATTTGCAGCACTCTGAAGTCCAGGCAATAGTATGAAAGTCAAAGGTGTAAGTCCTGTTCATCTTGGATTAAGGCAGGAATTTGAAATATGATGTCTCACACTCCAGGCAATTGCCCTAAATTACAGTCTCTGGGCAAGTCTGGAGTGAAGTTCAGGCTGAATGGAGGAGATGGGAACGGAGGGAATTGTTTTCTTTTTCCACAGCATTGAAAGGTCTCAGATATTGCAATGTCATAAGGAAAAACTCTCGTCAGTTCTCTGAATCCTAACATTATTAGTGTTAATTATTTGGGAAGGTATGTGAACTCAGTCATGAAGATAACAAATAATTTGCAGGAGATATCTGGGCAGTGACTTAATTTGACACATGCATTGAATAGAGCAGAAGCCTTGAGGTGGGGGGAGAAAGCTACATAGGATGATCAGGCATCTGTTCTTTGTAGTGCCTCAGTCTCCATAGGGCAAATAACCCTCCATTTCCTGTATTTATTACAGACACTTGTTAGACAGTAAAAGAATGTGAAGTATCATCCTGGGCTATGGAAGACATTTATTCCAGGTGTGATAGGCTTGTTTGCTCTGCTTCCCTCTGCTTTCTGTCCATTCTCTTGACGACATCTCTTCCCCCAGATCTGTCACTCTGGTAACACTCATCTCTTTCTTCCCTAATCTCTCTTCCTAGTCCTTCTTACTGTGCCTACCTTTGTTAGCAGTGATATCCTCAAAGAAATAAGCTAGTAAGTTTTAGACTTTCACTCGGAAAGCATGTGAACAGAAATTTTTAAAAGTCTGACCAGCTGGTCTTATTTAAGAAATTTCCAAAGCACAGAGGAATGCAAACTTCTGAAATTAAATTTGTCACGTCCTTCCTCCCTCACAGATAGATCCCAAGTCCCCATGTAATCACTCATTAAGGTGGTAGAGCTTCGCAAATAAGCAGCTGTAAGGTTATCTTTAGATAGGCAAGACTAGGTATTTTCAGAAAAAGTAGAGCTAATTTAGGTCAGAATGATAAAAATATTTGATCTGAATACAAGATTTCTCCTGCATAATGAGTATTTTGCACAGTTTTAAGAATCGTAAACCACTTTTCATATTGAAAAGTTTTGTCTATTACCTACCAACATGTTTAATAGGTATTGATAAGTCCTAAATCAAAGCCAAATGTGAACACAATGCATTCTCTTTAGTGAGATAAGTTCAGCTGCACAGTTTAGCTGAACCATTCATATATGTAAGATTAAGTCAAGACATGTCCAGCATCTCCATAAAATAACCACAGTAGAACAATCTAAGAACAGTGTGACCAATCTGACTGTGACATTAGATGTAGGAGAATACCTTCAGAAACACAAGTCAAAGAGACTAAATTCAAAAGAAGGCAGAACATCACATCACAGTAATGAATGCCGTACATGACAGTGTCCAGACAAAGGTGACCTATACTATTAAATTTAAGAAAATAGTGCATGAGATACAGAATGTGTGATAAAGGAGGATGGTATAAGATTGTTTGTAGCCAGGAGAAATCAGTAGAAAGCATTTCTCTCTGAAAAAAAATATTACATTGTAATATGACTGCAAGTTTGGAAATCACTTTTGCCAAATCATTCATTTTAATTAAAGAACTACATCTATTTGCACAGTGCACCTGCCAGGCCATGGGTTATTACCAAGGGGTTGAACTTTACCAACTCAGATGTGCAACAGTAGACAAAGGCAATATGTATGTAATCATATGATTCATCTTGTCCTGGAGTAAAACAAAGGCATACATTCTTCTTCACTGTAGAAACTAATATAGTAATGAAACTGTCAGGATCACATTAGAGAAAAACATATGCTAAAGCAATGTTATTCTAACCTTGGGACCATACCCTTAGCTGCTACAAACTAACATCTTTTATTCAGCTAAACAGGACTGTACTCATCTACACACAATGAAGATTTCACAAGTGACATATATTAATCCTCAAGAGAAAAGTAGAAAACTAAAATCAAATATCACAACTAGAGGGAAAGAAAAGTGTTTCTGCTAAGTTTCCTTTTACTTACATTTTCTGAACCACTTGAAGAAAAATGCAAGCTGGAATCTGAATAGAATTATACACAATATATCTTGGCATAAGGAGAATGAATGTTAAATTGACAAGCAGGTAAATACTGAAGGCATAAGTTTATGGAAAATGTATACTTTCCCAGCAGTTCAGGAGTCATAAGGCAATCATAACTACAAGTGACATGAATGAGAATGGTGTCTATTTACATCTAATCTGCAATGTCTGGGGAGAAGAAGGGAGAAGGAGCTAGAATTTTAAGAAGTAGCGAAAAAAGCAAGTCTTGAAAAATGTTGAACCCACACTGAACCTATTTGTCAATTTGAAAAACTCCGTGAGCCAGAAATGTTAGATACGAAGTTAGTGACCCTATTTGCTTTTAACAGCAATGGGTAGGAAATAGCTATATCGTGTAACCATGCAAAAAGTATATTATAAGACTGAAACACACAGCTGTGTTCAACATTCTTGTCGAAATAGCTGGACAATATCACACATGCCAAGCAAAATTATTATTCTTCATCTCATATGTGAATTCCAGCTGAAAAGAGAGAGCAGGTTTGCACTGCACTTAAAAATCAGAGAGAACAGCTTAGCATTTTGTCTCTAATTGCATCCTACAGGTAGTAACACTGGAGACAAGGAAAAAAAATTAGTCTTACCTTAATGTTACTACAAAATGTGTGGCTTTTGCAGTGCCTTTCATCTGAAGATCAGGAAGTTTTTATTAACTCTACGCCTGATTCCTCATCATTTTGGTCTTGGACGGTAATTGATATTAGTATTAAAATGTACAAAACATGCTATTATGATTCTTTGGGCAATGGTTTATATTTCTTTTGTGTAGCTCTCAATAACTTCGTAACTCCAAAGCAAGTCAGAAGAAACCAGCACTACACTCTTTGAATATCTTTATCACCTCTCCCACTCCTAAGTGAGAGGTGACCTAATTGCAGCCTTCCAGTATGTGAAGGGGCTCTACAAAAGAGATGGAGAGAGACTATTTACAAGGGCATGCAGTGACAGGACAAGGTGAAATGAAAGAGAGTAGGTTTAGATTAGATGTTAGGGAAAAAAAACATTACTGTGAGGTTGGTGAGGCACTAGGACAGACCCTGGCAAATTGTAGATGCTCCATTCCAGGAAGTGTTCAAAGCCAGGTTGGATGGAGCTCTGAGCAACCTCGTGTAGTGAAAGGTGCCCCTGCCCATATCAGGGGGTTAGAACCAGATGATCTTTAAGGTCCCTTCCAATCCAAACCGTTCTATGAATCTGTGATTAAATTCAGCATGTGCAGGTCTCCTAAGCATGTTAGCTTTTACTGTGTGCAGTCACTGCTCCAACAATAACATCAGTTTCCTTGGATCTAGGAGCCTTTTCCCTTACACACAAAATATCTTCATAATGATTTTTCACCAAAATAATATTATTTCTTCTCCTGTACTTTCCCTAGAAGATAATTTTAAGATTCAAACATGGGCACTGTTGTTTTTTCTTTACAGGTTACCTCTTGACATCTGAGTAGCCCCTTCAGGATTTGTGATTTTCTCAGCAAATGGGGGGCAACATAGCATTCCCATTTGTCTGTGTTTAGGGTGAGTGCATTTTTATTTGATGAGCACACACAGACAGATACTGCATCTCAAGTGATCTGAAAATTCCTGATGTGGTAATTTTCTCTGAGGGGCAAAAGGACCCTTGGCCCATTCAGGAGTTAAGTGTTATTTCAAATAAAACTTCTTTTGCTGTACTGGTAGAGTAAGGAAAACCCATGTCCAGGGAAGAATCAGACTCTCCTTAATATGTGTTGAGGCATCAGGCAGCAGCCAACATTTGCTAACTATGTGACCTTGGAAGCATGATTGTTCTTTCTTCTCCCACCATGTTTGATGTGCCTTGTTTCCTTTTACTCATTGCACAGTGCCTGCAATTAGTCTTTAAGCTCTTTCCACCAAGGAGTCTCTTACGCAGTTTTATTTTCTGTTTAATACCAATTAAGATGGATTTGTTCTTCCTTTGCCAAAGTTATCCAAGTCACCTCATAAATATTTGGAAACCAACTTGCCATTCTCTGGGTTTCATTTTTTGCCCAGGACGGTTGAAGTTGTTATCCAGGATGCTCTTTCAACTAAGGCTGAAAAAAAATAAAAATAAAAAAAGCTTATAGGCTTTATAGAATATGTACATGATACCTAAATCATCTCACCACTTAATCTACTTGAGATGAAGAATTTTTTTTACTGACTATTCTCAGCTGATTGATTTTCCCTCAATTTGTTTTTTTTTTCTTTTTCCAAAGCTTTCCTACATGAGCAATAAGCCTCTGATATCTAAACCACAGAGGAGATATTTTGTTTATGCATATTCATAGGTGATTAAAGGAAATTGCACTTGTTTATTTTGCCCATCTGAATTGTAATATTATCCATGTTGACTCCTGCCTTAGAAAAAGCTGCTTAAAACTCGTGTGAAAAAAGGGCAGGAATTCCCTGTAGACCAGTTCATGGTTAATTCTATTTTGAAATAAATCTTATGCACAAAAGGCCAGTTTTATTTGATGCCATAAGAATAAAGATTCATACTTGCTATTATCTTACTGAAATGATTTTGTAATGCAAATTGAACAACTTTAGTATTCAATTACTTTTGTGCTGATATAAATTGTAGCATTAACATAACCATACTATAGCTTCAGCAGTTGGTATCATAAAAATTCAGCCAATTTCAACAGCTGCAGTTAAATGGCATCCTGTGGTCCAAATACTGAAATCGATGTACTGGTAATAGAAATGCTTCTTTTGGACACAATTGTGATAATTAGAATACTATGTAATGTCTGAGTCACTGTCATGAATAAACAATTAAAGAAAAAATAGAATAAACATACAGCAGATATCAGCCTTTGTAATGCTGCTTTCTCACTGCAGTAGTGGATTAGGTAAGAGACTACAGGCAAAGAGATTCCTCTGCATCATCATGATGCCCACAGAGCTGCAGGTACTTGAGGTATTCTGGCATTACCTTGTGATGAAGAAATGTATGGTGGAAGAGAAATCAGCAAGAGCTCAATCCCATCTGGAACAGGTCCTATGGGTTCTGTCCTTACATACTGCCTAAGCACCAAATAGGTAACCTGGATCACCCACAAGCTGTATTATTTAGTTTTATTTTACTTTATTTTATTTATTTGATTTTTAACATCAAGGAGAATTAAAAAAAAAAAAAAAAGAAGGAGACATGGATTTGTATTTGAATACAATGACTCTAAATAAACATAGACTGGAGAGCATCTCAGCTAGAAAGGTCGGGAAGCATCCAGAATTAATGTGGTAGCTACTAAGACTGCTCCTTATCTATTTCTGAAGCTGTCTGGGAAAAGTTCATGGTTGGAAAAAATGTGTCTCATTCTCTCATTAGCAAGAATTAGTGGGAAACTGAAGGAGTTAATTTAAAAAAAAAAAAAAAAAATTAAAATGGTTCTCATTGTAAAAATACACCCCATGTAGTCATTAACTAGTCAAGGCAAGCCCCATGAGGGGCTGGATCACAATCCTTTCCCCACTACTGCTGTAGATGGATGCGCTTTAGGGAAGTAGTAGATTATCACACCATATTTTGTGGATATATGTTGAAGCTGAGAGGGAAGCAATAGCTGCCCCTATAGCCTTGACAGTCCTACAACATCTGGATTTAGCTATTAGCTCTCGTGTTAACCTGAGATAATGCCTCAATTAAAGAGGTAGCAGAGAGAGGTGATATTGTTTAAAGACCACACTATGACTCCTTCTACCTCACCACCCCAGCATGTGGCACTGGAGTGTATCTTTCCTTAGGTCTATTCTGAGAATCCTCACTCCACACAGGACAATGCAGGATTGCAATTTCTCCGTATGCTTCTACTTCATGTTTTTCACCTGTCTACCCACTCACAAACAAACATGCACAGAACTCAAAAGAGTTTTCTGTAGTTCAAAGTAAGAAAAATCTTCATGATGTAATTGAGGGTTGCCTGTACAGTACATGAAATTTATGTTGAGTTTTTATATTGATTTTCAAACTTGTTTTAATAAGTTACTGGACACAGTGCAATCAAATTTCAAAAAGCATAATCTCCTTTGGTTTATTTTTACACAGAATTTTGACTGTGTTAAAGTAGAAAGAATAATATTATCTTTTCAATGATATCTTCTATGTGATTCCTGTAATATGGAAACTATTAAATTTAAAATTTCATTCAAAATTAAATTTATTCCATACTATTGCATTTAAATTATTTTTTCAGCATAAACTAATTAATTAGGCAGCTTTGCGGTTTTTTCATTTGCTATGTAAAGTCCTTGGGAAAACATGGTCCCTATACTTGTCACTTTCTATGGTATTGGCCAATCTCAGTTTGTCCATGGGAACTGGGAAGTTTTTGTACAGACATGATATATGCTGCCAAGTAATGTAAATGTAATCAAAGTTTTGGTGAGGTTATTGGAATGATGTAAGTAACTGAGGCGTTGATGGATGAGGCAGTAACAGTAACAAAAACTGGTAAAGGGGTTATCTCAACATCCCTGGTGCCAAAGATGGAAAGTATGGACCAGATTCTACATATGCACCATCCTGGACTTTCTTTATTTCCCTAGAGAAGCCAGTGAGCTGAGGTTTTGGATGCTTTGCATTATTAAAATGAATTTGATGTGTCATCTTATTTTGCTGCAAAGTTAAAAGAATTCTGACATGGAACAGAAAATTTTGTCCTTGTTGATAACAAAAGCACAGTACAATTTTGTACTTTTTAGGTAGGGCATCAAGGGTGTGGCCCATCATTACCACTGCTCCCTGTCTTCAGAGATGGGCAGATAAATAGGGTGAGGTAGCTGTCAGTCCCACTGGAGGGTTCAATACCAATCTGCTTTCATACTTTGAATACACAACTGAGTTGCCTTGTTGGCTCAGTCTGATGGAATGCTTTAGCTGGTGGCTCTTGTCATTACATAGGAAAGAGCATATACCTGTCAAATTCTTAGTCTGAATTATCTCAGGGTCTGCATCGCAACTACTCAACAGACTCCAAATCTAAATTACAACCACATTAGTTTTCACTTTCATGGAACAAAAATGCCCACTATAGGCATACTGTGAGAGTCAGTGCTAGAGGACACTCAGGAGATGTGATTATTTGGATAGCAGCTTTTGCCATCATGCTTTAGTCTGTCAGTACTATGGCATTAAACTTTTAACAAAGTGGTGGATCTGTCATGTCACTGTAACATTTTTACTGCATAGCCATGAAATTTGAACACCAAAGAAGCAACAAGCTTGAAGATTTCACATTTTTCTCTTTGTCCTCAACAGTGACCCAATCATAAGAATAAAAATAAGGTCAGTGATCAAGACACTGGTGATTACAAATATCAACTACTGCAATCTGTTTCAATTTTTACAGCACTTTTGGTAGAAGCAGATTACAGGGGTGGAAATAACAGAATTATAAACCCTGTTTACCAAGAAAAGCCACTGTGCAGTTAGTGTTTGTGTGCTTCAAAACCTTAGGTGGCATGGCATTATCACAATGATAACATTTGCCTAACAACAAGACAACTCATTTTAATAATTCAGCTAAGATATGGTCTAGCTGACATTCAGTCTTCACTGAGACTCCTCACTTTTGTATTTGCATCCTTAGTAGGAGGCAATTGAATCAAACCACAGACTCTGCCCCACTGAGTCCTTCTTTGCCCTGTGAGTTTAACACCAGCTGTGGTCTGCTGTGAGATTTATGCATTGACCCTGACAAAAGGGCTATAACCAATTAAACTCTCTGCCCACACTTCCTCTTAATAATTTCCTAATCTGGTAGTGCTTTCAGTCCTCTTATTTGTTTCCCACATTCCTGAGACACAGCCCCAGTCTACTACTTTTAGTAAACTCCCCTCTCAGACAGGAGGAATGCTTAGTTCAGGATAGGGCCCTGACGAACAAGGGTCAAAGGAAAAGTCACTTTCACTGCATCAGGCCAAGATGGGAAAACTTGGCTAAGGAGCCTTTACCTGCCAACAGAGAAGAGAAATCTGTTTCAGTGCTGCTATGAAGACACATCTTCACCCACTGTTGACACTCCTTTCAGAAATTGAGAGTACTGAACTAAGGTCCACTGCCTTTCAAAGAATCCCATTTAATTTTCTGTATGTCATTGCTCAACACGTTGCACTTTGCTGGAACATTCACTGTACCTTCTATGATTTAGAAGTATAAAAATTGTATGGAAGCTGCAAACTTATTCTGAGGTAAGAGTCTATGGTCTGGACTCCACTCTACAGTCCACCACACAGCTGAGAAATTACTACTGAACCCAGTATATTCCTCTGACACTGCCCTCACAAGAATGTAGACTGTATTCCGATCACAAGCAGTAAATTTGGGCTTCTTCTATTAAGTGCAAAACAACACAATTACCCTAGATTCTAAACTAAAAATGACAACTCCTGTTCAGGCTACAAATTAAATTACAAGTAGAGATTGAAGATTGTATCCATGCAGCTGACCTTGGTTCACTTTATGATGAGGTTTAGAAGTCTTGGATTTTGATCAAATGTATCCTATAGGATTTTATTCTGGTACACAATAGCACCTAATTATTTGCTATTTTTTAATTATCCATTCAGAAAAATAGGATGAACAAGGTAAATAAATAAGAAGATGTCAAATTGTTGAAAGAGTCGTTTTACATGCAAAGTGTTTATGTTGTTTTATAACATGATGAAGCATTTGAGTGTGGATTTCATATCTGGATTTTTCCCTCATGCAAGGAAGCTGTAAAACAGTAAAATTCCTATAGAAAGATTTTAAATCTCAGTCTAGCTCTGAATTTTGTACAAGTGGGCTGTCACATGGGAGTGTTTTGGCTGGGTGTTTTAATCTGGTTTCTTTTTGAAGAGTGCATGCAGTTGTTTAGATAGAAGCCATATAGGTCTCACTGGGGTCAGTCCAGAGAGATGGCTTTAAGCCAGCTCTCTCTTGTGCTTCTTGGTGAATGAAGACCTTATCACTAGCCAGCAGCATTGCAGGGAGGCCACTTAACAACTCAGCTCTCACAGCCAAGCACAAGCCTCTCAAAATCTCCTCCATTGCATATACATCTGCCTCTTGTATCCACAATTGCATCATATACATCCAGGTTTTATAGATTTTTAGGACAAATGTGTAAACAGAACAAAATGGGGGAATTACCATCCAAATAAATGATTCTTGTGGGGAAAAATGTTATGAATGCTGCTTGGCATACTGCACCTGCAAGCAAAGAGCATTCTACCTGCTGTCCAGTGCCAATAGTAATTGCAGGTTTAGCAAGAGACTGGGAAATTCAATGGACAGCACTTGTGTGACTGCATAAAATTTTGAGCACATGAAGCTATAGAAATACGTGTGTTTATGCTCTAGTCTTGGAGTCTGTGTTATCCATTTGCTCAATTCAAGGCAAAATAGGAAAAATAATTATCCTTTCAGCAGAAAAAAAAAAAAATAGAGCTGCAAAAATTTACATTGATTAATCCAGAAATTGCTCAAGAACTTGAAGCATTTGTTCACAATAACCTGTAATTTTGCTGATGTGCTTCAGCAAGTCTCTAGGAGCCAAAAGGGTTCAGCTAAGGTGACACAGCAAATGCAGAAACATGCTGCTCCGAAGCTACATCGAATTTCAATTTACATCGTTAACTTCAAGTATAATAACTGTGAACTCCAGGGCAAACTTTCCTCATAGAGAACTAATGAGTTTTTGCAATACCTCAGAACATCCTGTACCTGCTGTTGAGCTCTGAGTTAAAGCAGGAAGGAAAGTAACTGTCATCGCTCCTGTCTTCCAGTCCTGTGGTTATATGCTACTATATGGTTCACCTCCAGATAACTGTACAGTTCTGGGTCAAATTGTTCCTCTTCACAAATCTAAAAAAAAAAAATGGCAAACCACGATTGAGTTGTGGCATTGTGAAGATTTGCATGTTTTCTATGACTTATATTCCTACTAGTTCATTTCAAGTGTATTGTGTTTGTAGTAAGAATGGGAAAAATATTTGAGAAATGGGTTTTCTATTAAACTACAGTTTTATCAGAACCAGAAAAATAAACATACACCTCTCCAAAAAATTAATTGAAACTTTTTTATATTTCATTTTAATTTATTATTTGTTTGTTTGTCATTGTATATTGCATATCATAGTTAATTTTCAAAGTCAGCTGTGTTATAATTAAAATAATGCACAGTCTACCCTACCCAATATGCCAAAAAGAGATTTATAGAAATTATGAAACACAACATTTTGACATAATGAGAGAAAACTGTAGTAGTGATTTAACAAAAATGAATTCCTCTTCTGTGGGAAATATCAAAACTTTGTCATATTTTGAAAAGGAAATCTGATGCCCAAACTCTGTAATTTTCTATCTCAGGCACTTTTGTTGGATATCAGATGTGGTGCCAGGCTTTTGACAATAAGTCAAAACCTACACGACCTGATCTGTAGTTTTCCAACTTTGGTTGGGTGAAAACACACAGGTAAATTGCAGTTGTCACAGTTTTGAGTTGATATTTTTCATATAGAACTAAAATGCGTTGACCAAACTTCCTTATGATTGCAGTCCCCATGTAAGCAAGGCCTTCTTGCTTGTACCAGGTATATTTAGGGAGGCTTTTACCTTCACAGCATGCTATTAGCATTTTCCATGGGGTCTGGGAGAGGGTCCCATTCCCCAGGCCCACAAACCTATGAGCTCTCCATGAATCCCAGAGCTGTATTTGCACACCTCACCACTGCAGCAGGTCTCACCGCAGCCTTCCTTTCCAGCTGCCTGCACTCCTCACCTTCCCCTGCTGCAGGCAACATCAACAACTCCCACTGGAACCTGCCTGAGCCTTGCAAAGGGCAGACAGGATAAACAGAGGCTGCATGAACTGCCAAGCCAGACCTCAAAGAAAGTGTGTGAATCACCTAATTCACAATAAAGCGTAGGACACAACCAAGATTTCTCCTTGAAAATCACATCCAGATTGTACTGACAATATGGCTAAGCAGCCTGGACAACTTAGGATAGAGTTAAACTACTTAAAGCCGTTTGGTTCACACAGTGATGTCTGCCACCAAAGACTGGTGACTCAGGGTATCTTCTGTCCACATGCCCTCTCTGGATCAGACTGGACATTCGACTAAGATCTCCTGTGCATCTCGTTGTATCTCTAAATACAGGTGTATCTACCAAACTAAACTGTTGCAAAGCTCAGTCCCTGGCCCTGAGAACTGGCTACATTCTTAATTTTTCTAACCTTTTCTTAGAGTGTTGGAGCATCCACTCTTGTCATAAGTCAGAGATTACATACTGGGAACAGAGACTGGGTGTGTTTCTGAACTTTGCTTAGCAATAGTTTAGAATAACACTGGGTGGCCTAAGCAAAAATTGTACAGGTGACTGCTCTACTACTTTAACACTCAAAATGATCAGGGTGAAAAACCTGGACTCATCACTTTAACTGTTGGTGCAATACTGGACTCCTCCCTGTGTTATTTAGTTTGTTACAGAGAGGTAAATCTATAGTTCTGAGACAAAAATACTAATTTTTTTTCTTACTTTTAATTTCAGAATGTCTGCAGTAATGCAAGTGCTCTGCCATTATTAACAAGAGTGTTTTTTATATACTTGAATAACATATCTCAGGCTGGGGCTAGAGAACTTGTGAGGGTGGCCACAGGTATGTTGTGGTCCTGCAGGAAACTGAAGTGCTGGAGAATGGGGGACAACGTGTGAGCAAGCAAACCTGATAGGTGGTATGAACTAACCAAACCATTACTGAGTCCATGTGCCATTTTCATCACAGAATAAATACTATTTTCACTTCTCAAAGAGAAGCAAAGTGCACTAACACAGACTCGGCAAGTGTTTCATCAGAGCCCCAGCCTGCATCCAGAAGCAAATAGGAGAGGCCACTTGTTTGCCAGTACACCTCAGTGAAATTCCAGGCTAAATTTAAAAAGCAAGTTTGGAAGAACCTGTATCTTTTCTACAGCAGAGAATAGAGATTTCTGTTTCCCCTCAGAGCATTAGAATGCTGATACTGACATTAAAATGATGTATTCATCCACAGTGGTGTGGTGTGGTGTGACCCTGTATGTGCACTTTTTCCATGCTTCATAAAACCATTCCTAGATTACACAAGCCTAGAAAAATGCTGATTAAACTGTATAGTAAATCTGAGCCTGAAATATGAATAATTAACCACTGCAGCAGCTGCCAATAACTGCAGGGCAAAAGCTTCTTTTAATTTTCCTTCAAAAGCTGAAGGAAGCAATGTTTGATTGTGAGACTTCAGGCAGCTACAGAAGAAAACAGAGTATAGTATTTCTTTGCTTTTGAAATAACATGATGAAAATTACCAGTGCCTGCTTTGTGAGACAGAGAGCTCTAAATCAGGACTCAAAACATAAAGAAGAAACCCACATAATATGCATATGTGTCTTAGAACAAGAAACAATAGTTTGAAGACAAGAAAAAAGAAGTTGGGGGTCAGGAAAAGACAAACCTGCTTCTAAACGGGAATTCCCACTTTGGTATAGACAAAAGACCACTATGGGACCTTGGGAAAGCCACATCCCAGAGCAGTGCCTCAGTTTCTCCATTATAGAATATCATAAAATCTAATGACAATAAAGTTATATAAAAAAACTATATAATGTGCAAATATACATTATTCTTTTAGTGTATTGGCTATTAAATACAGAAACAGTGAGAGTCAGCAAAGATTTCTTCAGGATATGCTTTATTTGAGACTGCAAGAGTCATACACTCAACAGGTAAGCATTCTCCTTTTTGTTTTCTTTCTTACCATGAGATCAAATCAAGGGATAATTAAAAATGTTGGTGGTCTGCACTCTAGCAGTATCTTTCAATCAGTGGGCATGATGAGGTAGCAAAGAGGGATGGACTTTTCAAAGACTAATATAGACGCTAGTCTGGCTGGCTTTTCCATACATATATATGATTTTGTTTACTTTCTGGAGTTCATAAAATGGCAATAGGTATTATTTGAGATATTTGTAATGCAGTCTCCAGATTTTTGGAAGGCCTTTCAGGTTTATCCTAGCACCATTATTTAGAAAATATACAGATAGAGCCTGAAAGTGCTGAGACTATATCATCCTTCCTGTGGTGAATGAATGTAATAAATTCTTGTGTTGAGTAGTGTGTAAACTGAGATTTCATCTGTTATCTGTTCTCATACTGAACAATAATTTTCAATAGCCTTTTCAAACAGTAGTCTGTTCAATTTATTGTCTTAAAATCCCTGTCATAATGCTTTCTAATACTACATGTGTTTTGAGAGTAAGGCTGAAATACCTCACTCAGCATCAGGCTCACAGCTGAGGCTTGCTGTAGAAGATTAAGTTGTTTCTTCTCTTCCAAAACCCTCTGTTACAATTTCACTAAATTTTGTTAAAACTAAATATACAGGAAAGCTGAGTAGATCATGACTTGCTTGTGGTGAGACCAAGTTGTCACTTCATATTCTGTCCTGATGGTTAAGTGACTGAAAGATGTTAATTGTTCAATATCCCACATGAAATGAGATGTGTGGTCTCAGGCTGCTAGAAGAGTGTTTTACATTACAGGAACACCAACTCACTTGGCACTTGCTGGAAACTTTATTGTCAGCCTCAGCTTATATGCAAATGAAGGGATGCAGCAGACTGACCAAGCAGCTATTAGGATGATGATAGTATGTACACAAAGAGACCCTGAAAAAACAATAAGCAGATAGGAATTAAATTGCTACTGTTTATTTTATATCTAGTTCATGAATTAATAAAAGGGCTGAAAATCCACTATCTTTGACTAAATGATAATTTGCTTCAGAAAAAAATCAGATCTAGGAGAAAACAAAAGAAGACATCAAAATGTTTAGAGAGGTTGAGCTCTGGGATATATCACAGAACTGAGTGACAAAAATCCCCTCTTATTGACAGGGGATTTCACTTGGAAAACTGGGCCTTATGAGTCACATTTACTCTAACTTTAGTTATATAAAAAGTTGGTAATAGTTGTAAATTAATTATTGGCAAACCCTCTGTAGTCAATGGAGAGGAAAAAAAAAAAAAAAGAGAACTAATCTTTCTATTCTTAACACTTCTGTCACTTCATTAGCTATTGAAGAAGCCCAACTGATTATTCTCTGGAGGTGGACTAAGTGCCTGGCTTAGTCATGTAGGTTTCCATGGCTAATCTTAGACGAAATTGCTCCCATTCTTGCTTTTCAAGAAATAGCATTTTTCATCAAATGGCTTTTACTCACACTTCTCTTCACAGGATGCTGGAATTGTCTTGCAGCTGTACCCACTGGAGGGCACTGAGCCTTACTCTGCCTCTGCCTTCAGGGACCCAGGGCATCTTGACCACCAGGCTGAGGAGAGGAGCAAGACTACTCTCATGGTAGTGCTAAGGGAAAATTATGATGCAGAACCAGTCAAAAGTAAAAGAAAATAAGTAAAAGATAATTTAATTTCAAAGTTCTTTTCTATGTGTATATTATATTTTCTACAAATTCTGCACATTCACAGATCAACTCAAAATAACACCCAGATGCAAGACAGGATCTTTCATTACTTCTGGTCATGACCCTTCTCCAGTCTATGGTGGGGTGAATTTGAGAGTCTCTGACTACTAGTGAATATACAGAGAAAAATGGAAAAAATAAGACATATATAAAGTCTCTCACTCTTGCTATGTCCTCTCAGCTACAGCAGCAATCAGTTTAGATATTTCCTGAGCCAGACATTGCATCTAGGTTACTTATGGATGTATTCCCACGATTTTCTCTAAACTCTCTTTAAGTCTGTTTATATTTTTGGCATCCACATAATCTTGTGGAAATGACCTCACAGGGCAGTTATGCAACAATATGGAAAAGTGTTTCCTTCTGTTTATTTTAAACTCACTACCTGAAAACTTTATTGTGTATGTGTCCTCCTGAGTTCCCATACTGAAAGAAATCCAACAGGTATTCCCTGTTCTCCACAATAAATTTGTGCAACTGTCCTATTCTTCTAAGTTGTCCTTTCCAAGATGAAGAGGTCCATTGGATTTAGTCTGTTTGCATATGGAAAACATTTTCCATGTCTATCAACCTCATTGCCTTTCAGTCCTATTTTAACTACTACAATATGGTATTTTTGGTAGGTGGTTCTTTTCCCATGAAAACAGCTAATACTCACAAATTTTGTCCTATTTTTACATTAGCACATCCCAAAAGCTTCATATGAATATATTTCTCTTCTGCTAAAGCATTTAACTGCCTCCAAGACTGAATCTTCAGTAACTATGTATGACATACAGCAAAAGAAAACCAGTTCTTTCATATCTCATATGGTTGCAGTTGAATTTTATTGAGGATTTTACTTATAATTGTCTTTTAAAGTTTCTTGCACATGATGAGAATAATCTAATAATCTTAAACTTGAGATAGCCTTGTGTTCTTCTCATTCTAGTAGCATTTCAATACCTTTTGAAGGTGTCTTGATTCACCCAGATTTAGGTGTAAACATCAAGAGACATTTATGCTAATGTCTAGTATCAGTGTATCCTTTCTACATCTCTGTTCTGCCTAAGGCATAAGAACAGCCAGTTTTGTCAGGCCCGTACAATCTCATCAGACTCTATCACTTCCTGTGGTGACAGTGACTGGTATTTATAAGTGAATTAGTGGATTTAGAAAAGAAAGAAGAGGCAAGTACTAGAAAGAAAAATTTAAATGACCCTGCAGTGGCAAACTCAGTGACCTGACTCTCCGTTCTGGTCTACTGTATGTGGAATATCCTCCTCCATAAGAACACTTCGATGCATGATATGTCTTGCACACACGTGAGCCTATCTACAGCAGCAGAGCAATGCAAGCCCAATGTATATTGCAGTGACAGCTTTTGCCTCTGGCTGCAGTGTGGATTCAGGAGCATCTCTGAACACCCAAATCTGCACATATATTCTTGCAGCATCACTGCCAGGGTGAAACCTAATACACAGCACAAGTCACAGGTGGGAAACTCAAGTGTAATCAATGGATGTCAACTTCCTTGTGGTCTGGTCTGCTGTTAATTTGAACAATCAGTTAGAGTCTCCCTTTCAATCCACAGTGAGCTCATGAATCTGTCTGTCTCCCTAAAAGCTATGTCTGGCTTTCCCTCCCTTATGTCTGAATGGCACTGACATATTTTACAGTTGCAGTCGTGCACGTATCCCGTAAGACAGGTGGTACTAATTAAATATTGGACATCACAGTTATCCATTTAGCAACAAATATAATTATGTTCTATCTGCTGGTGCATAAAAGCAAGAGTCTCTTGAAACTCAGTTGAGGCAGGCACATTTTAAAGGAAACTGCAAATAACTTATCAGAGGCTCTTCCCCTCTAAAGCAGTCCTCAGTGAGACTCAAAAATTGAATAAATGAGATCTAGCTCACCAGGTGGGTTTTTGCAGGCTGTGATGTTGGTTCTTATAGTTCTAAAAAGGAAGTGATAAGCCTTCTGTATTGAATGTGAGTGCTCTACAGACAGGAGGATAGAGGACTGAAAAAAGAAATCCCCACAGTGAGGGATTTGTGAGATTTGGCAGAAAATCTGCATCACAATACTGTGCTATTTCCCACAGGGAAGGAGCCCAGAGAATTTCTCAAGAGGAAGGCATTATTCCGCCATTGCTACTTTACAAGTGAGAGACAGGAGACAAATCGGGTACCAGCACAGACAGGTATCTTCTTTATTGTGTTCCTTGACACAGGAAAATCTGAAAGGTCTAAGACACCAATTTCAGCCCCATTGCACTTAAGGTTTATATTCAGAATAAAACTGCAAGTTTGGGGTATCTTGGAAAAATCCGTAGGGCGAACAGAGATCACTCATTTTCAGAGCTTTCTAGCCGCTTGCCAGACTTGCAAGCTTAGCAGAAGTCTGTAGAAGCAAAAAAAAAAGTAAAGCCTTCACAAAAGGCTGTATTTTGGGACTTACAAATGGAAGCTGAGATATTTTAACTATTCAATTAACTGGGGCTATAGGATTTGCTTTGTGAGCATTTTATTTCTTAATCTATGCTGCCCTTCTCTAACCTCTGAATAACTTTTTACTCTCCTCCCTTTTATCTGTCACTACCTTAAATGAGGAAGCAGAACACTGTGTGAGTCGAAGGACCACCTCTGTTGCCACTGAAAGCCATTACGTGTGGTGAAAGCATTAGAAATTCAGAAGTAAATTGCAAAGTTGGTTTGGAGCACAGTGAAGCATTTAGTTGCAACTCAGTTGGGTGGAAAAAAAAAGAAAGTCACACTCCAAAAGAGACAGAGAGCTTTCTCTGCTTGAAATTATTGAATAATTTATTTGAAACACAAATCAAACTATTAGAATGAAGGTGATGGTCTTCAGACAGAGGTCATGCAGAAAACTACGGGGCCAATAACTGCCTTTTTTCTTTTTCATTGGCTATCAAAATACTTGGTTCTTTTAAAAGAGAAGTCAGCCACAATCAATCATTTTTATATCCCCTTCATTTTAGATTATGTCTAATCAGTGTAACTGGATTTGAAAAACGCTATCACATAGAAGCTACAATTCATGCAAAATATCTCTTAAATAATGAAGCCAAAATGAAGACGTATCACATAAGTCCATTGAAAACTCCATTTCTTTGGAATGCTTTGTGAAAAGCAAGTTTTATAGTACACATTTGGTTTTACTACAGAAAGAGCTGCCTGACAGAGCCCAGAGTAGTGCAGCCACTGTGCACGAGGAATCACACAGCTCTAAAGTAAATTATTAGCTTTCAAACACTCAAGCCAGATCATTTTCAAAGGTAGTTTATGTTGCAACCCATTAATCCCCAACCAGGATCTAAACACATTGTACAGCCAAGTGCTCATGAAGGGAAACAGCTCTCCCCATTGTTGCTTCGGAAGGATGCTCTCAGGCTGTGTCTCTCCTCCTCCTCTCATGACCATTGTGTTCTTCTCTACTACCTTAAACAGCAGCTTTTTCTTCTCTACCCTCAGCTACCATGTCCACATGTGAGGGATCAAACCTCACTTACTCACAGTGCAGAAGAAAATACCTCGTTTACCTTTCCTGTTTATGTACTTTCTGCATCACTGTTTTTGATAGCTACCCAAAGAGCTACAGATTACGGAATTACCACAGCAGATTCCTTAGCCCTAGCCATAGAAAGGTTTAAAATCCTTAATCTGCTGCTTGTCTGTAGTAAGCCTTTGTTATTAGCCTTGGGAAGGATTCTTATCAGTCAGCAATCTGATTTAGCTCTCTTTCCCAACTTCTTTGGGTGTTTTTCACCTTCTGGGAAACAATTGCTTGAAGTTGTTAAGCTTCTTTTATGCGGGGCTAATAAACATTTGGATGTCTGTCTTTCTCTTTGAAAAATCTGCTGCAGATCAACATGATCTGTTCATGTGTAAAGCACTAAGGCCTCTCTGTCAGAGCAAGAATCATACTGCTTGCAGCTTTTTTTTTTTTTTTTTTCCACAGAGCAGAGATAAAATCCTGCACTTTCTTTTAGTTTTCGCTTGATGAACAGCATAATTTTCTCACTGGTTTCCAAAAACACAAACCCCAAAAGTTTTGACATACAAATATAATAGAATGTAGGAACATTATATTCAGAGATACAGAAATTCTGCTTTACTCTCTGTAGTCTGGCATTTGAGATTAACTCTTTGTAGTATCATAAGCCAGACTTTCATATAGTCAGGAATTTTCAAAGCATTATAAAGGATTAGTTCATGCAAATTTCTGATAAGGACATGTTAATAATTCTGAGAAAAGAACATATTAGCTAAAAACAAATATTTAAGGCATCCCTAAAACCTTGTAACCAGTCTGAAACACAGTAAACAGCATCTGTACATTAAACAAACACTAACAAACAATAAATCTTCTATCCATGTTAGAGTTCTACATCTCGTAGGTATTACATATATGCAAATGCAAGCCTTCCAAATAACGTACACCTATACTTTAGTAATTATACACACATTCTCTTCTGAGCCAAAGGTGACAGCAACATGCAGCAGAAGCCCCTTGTTCCCCTCAAAGTCTGAGGGGAATTGCAACATTTCTGGGGTTTCCTATCCTAACTGCAAAGAAGCAAAATGGCACAAGTCTGTGGTTAATGGGATCCATCCTCAGCGTTCAGCAAAATGTTTCCAAGCACTATTCCTCTTCACAAACACATCTGAACCTGTGTTAGGGAGACACTCAGGTCCCACAGCTGCTTTTCACATCTTAATTTGTAAGTTTGTACCCTGACTGGCCCAGCTAATAGGTATGATTTACCAGTGAGATGTCTCCCAATAAAATCTTATCAATAAAAGCTATTAGAAATGTATGATAATTGAAACACTTTGGTGTCTCAAAATGTTCCTAGTTGAGTTGCCATGTCCTGCTTTTTGCAAAGGTAACCATATATATAGTACTCCTAATAATACCTATCTTCTCTTCCTCTGCCTCCATTCTGGGATAGGCTTCACCTAACTAGAAGCTTTCAGTAGTTCAAGAAACCAAAGTTTACCTGCTGAGAAGATCCTTTTATAAAGATTTTCTTTGTGGACATCTACAGAAAACACAGTCACAAAATTTTACAGCTGAAAGTGATATAACTCCCTTTGAAGAAGTCTGCATTTTGTTTCATGTTGCTAGTTCTCAGAAAGCAATTTGATTTCCTTGCAGAAATAGCCATTTTAAAGATTTCTTGCTCTTTGATACTATTATGAACTTATTAATTAGTCTACTCTTGAGTCAATTTTCAGCAATTGTAAACTGGATCAAGACCTGTGGGATTAAACAACTAGATAAATATTGAGCCAGTGGGGCAAGATTTTAATGCCTGTGCTTGGGCTTCTATTTCCAAAAGAAACCTTCTGAGACTTCAGTAGTCTTTTTGTGGGTTAAGGTGCTACTCAGTGAAAATAAAATAATCGATACTGGACTCTCAGTTACCATCAGCTAATACTTTATGAGACTGGAGTTACTTATGTGTGTTCTAAATATTTCTAAGTTTGTGCACAGGTAGTTATTGCTGCCACACTTAGGAATTTCCACAGTATATATAAGCCAAAGACCCTCCAGCCTCATATTTACCTTTCACTGACAACCAGCACAAGAATTTTCAGAAATCTGCAAAATCGCAGATAGGCAAGCCCAGAAGAAATCTCAAGAGACCATTTCATTCATTCAAACCTTTCTGTTTGGAAAATGCCAAAGAAAGATTCTCTCCTTTGCAAGGTATATCTGATTTTCATTGATGACAGAGATAAATTTGAAAAGTTCAAATGTCAGATTTAATTCTCCCTTTAGATACAGTGGCACTTTTGTTATACTAGTATGCTCTGGACACCTTGGTTCTCTAGCTTTGGCTCGACTTTCCTTGAAGACCTCCTCTTTTTACTTCCTTCTTAAAACATCTATTGAATACTTCAACTGGTCTTTATTATAACAGAGATAGCTGTGATAGCTTTGTTCTTTGCCGGTTAAGCATGTTCATTAATCAACATTTCTTATTTAAAATAAAAAATACTTTATCCTGAAACTTCATGGTTATGGTCTCCTAGCAACAGAATTTCCTCTTAAGAAGCCACTTGTCTTTCAAAGGGTCCATGCCTGAAACATATTTGACAGCACTTTTCAAAAAAATTTAATCAACTGATTTCTTGGTATGAGTTATTTTTTTTTTTCACAGAGATGGCAACAGTACACAAAAAAGTTCATCACCCATAAAAATATCAACAAATTATTATTAACTCTTATTACGAGTGTTGTTGTCACACACCAAGATATCAATTGGCAAAGTTCTGTAAAACCAGAAAAAGAATGTACTCCCCTCATGCAGCTTACAAATTTTCATGGTTTCTTTCAATGTTTCTGAAGCATAAGGAAAAGGAAGCAGACTCTGGTTTCAATTAAGGAATCTACTTGTTTACGAGGTCTCTGATCCTTATGAGTAATTCTAATGCATTTATTATGAATAAAATCTAATTTATTGAACAGATACTCAAGTTCACTTCAAATAGTCATGCTAAATGCAAATGCCAGAGTTGAAAACCTGAGACTGGCTGTTCTGCAGCCTCACATTCTCCCCTCTGACTCATTTCCATTCATGTTTTCTGAAGATAATTGAATGGCTTGTAAAGGGATCATTTGCTGTTGCTCCCCATGATAGCAAGGTACAGACCTCACCATAATAGGAAATCACTTCCTCCTCTGTCCACCTGTAAATCCCAAACTCCTACAGAGCATGCTAAGATGGCAACCCTGAGAAGGGAAATCACCTGGAAAAGAGCAGGTGTAGAATGTCACCGGAAGCATTAATAGAACAGAAAAACATACCTTGGAGGTGAAAGAATAGATGGGTTGTGTTAGTCAGGACAGAAGGGTGAGGTATGAACAGTGGTGCTAAGAAATGGTCCTGGTGAAAATTATAAGTGTTGCTTTTCCCACCAGGACTCCATAAAAAGGCAACTGTGTTAGTAAGTCTGAAGACTATCTAAATTAAACAAAATGTCATATCAAAAAACCAGATCATCTTCACTGACATAAATGCCTGACCAGGCTAGTGTAACTTTTCTCCCTCCTATCTCTTTCACGGTCCTGCACTAAAGTTTAAGAGAACACAAGTACGTGTATATGAAATGCAGAAGACTGTACCCAACACTTCTCAGCTGCTCTGTTCACCACTGTACCAAATGCTTCTCAGGTGATCTACTCATTGGATTGGCCTTGATGTCAAGAGTCTCCAAAATGAGCAGTATGAGAGGAAGCCAGTCCCATAAGCTGCTGCTGCTGCTCTTTCCAGCAGCAGTCCCCAAAACTTGGGAGCCTTTTGCCATACTGGTCCACTTCAATATGCCAAGCAAGTTATTGAGAAGACAACTTCAATACTCCCCCAAGAAATCCACAAGTGAAACCTAAATATTCTGTGTTCCTGTCATTCTTCCTGGGAGCCAGGATAATTCAACTGATACACTGAGGAATTTCCATTGAACTGAGTGGCTGCTAAATACTTGGTAGATGAAAGATCATTGCTCAAGTGATTTTCTACCATACTGATATAGAAAACAATTTTGACCTCCAATGCTTCATAAACTCAATTTTTGTGTTAAACCTCATGTTATTCACACCACATCACAACCTTTTCAAACATCATTCTATCTTGCAGATGAACATTCGATAAGAAGATGTAGGTTGATGTGTTTTGTTCAATGTTGTAGGGTGTTTACCACTCAGAATTTTTCTATGAACTTTAAAAAAGCATTCACTGTTTTGTTGATATATGCCTTTTTTTTTTTAAATGTATATAACTGAAAAGAATTTTTTCCTCTTTCAGTAAGATAAAACATCTAATAAGGAAAAAAAAAACTATTCTGATAGGATATCTAAGTCATAGCTTTAATCTGAATAAGTACAATGCTGCTTTTAAATACCAGTTTTTCTTAATTTTAATACTTATCAATACTTGATCAATGAATTGAAATAAAAAATATCCATCATAACACTAAAATATAAAAACAATATTGGCAAAATTATTATGGATAAGTTCTGTCTGATGACAATTTAGATTTCTACAAAAGCAAATTTGCAGAGTTATGCAAATGGAGAGTTATAGAAAATGGGGGAAATCAGCCATTTCTAGGACAAGATTACTGTCTTTCTAAAGTGAATATCTAGAATAAGTTAGATAAATGAGACCTTGAAATTGATTTTTTTCTCACTGATGACTGTTCAGAGATCACTGGAAGGGTAGCTCTATGTGGACACCTAGACACATGATATCTAAAACTGTCACAGTTTAATCCCACCTCCTGTGATTTATTTTGGTAAAGGAGTCTAAAATTTAATCTCTTTATAGATCTCATGGTCTCTTTGACTTTTTTAACAGTTTGCTGTTTACAGGAAACCACAGATAAGTACTTCAGATGCAAATCTTTCAGTCATAAGATGGAACTGAAAGGACAACCACAAACAGCAAGTCTGGTATCTCACTATCCAAAGCAACGAAATGGACAAGGTCTAGCTTGAAACCCAACAAAACTCTTCAGCCACTCTCAAGATGGTTAAAAAGTGCTCTCTAATTTCCAGTCCAAATTTACCCATGGCCCATTTGTAACTACTTGACTATATGCCAACAGTTCACTTTACCTCTAAAAACCTGCCTCATTCTCATATACAGAAAGTATGACAGCTGATTTAATTACAAAATCCTCTTTGAACAGCTAAAACTTGTCACCCATCACCTTTCTCTCCTTCCACACCATTTGGTGCTGATGGCTGCCCAGAAGCTTTCTTCCTCTCTGAAAAATTATTTATTTCTTATGAAATGTCTTTCAGAAACCCACTTACAGTGATACCAAGACTGAGTAGCAGCTAGGCAGTACTTTATTTTTGTTATGTTTGAGTGCAAAAACACCTCTGTGAAAGGCTTGAGGGGTCTGTACAATTTGTTAAGCTTAAAATAACATAATGATCACTATATAAGGCCATTAAATATTCATATTCAGGAAAAACATTAACTGAGCCAGCAACTTTAAATAACAATATGCAGGTGACAAATTACCAATCAATATATCAAAGCATTTTAAAAGCACTTTCACCACCTTTAGAAACATACTCTTATTCAAAAAATACTTTCAATAAATTGCACTACTAATTAATTTTCTTTTAGTAGAGTTTCAAGAGTTTCTACACCATCAGAGAGAGCACTAATTCATCTATATGACCTCACGACAATTAGTTTTATTCACCCTGATGTTTAATATATTGCTATATTTTTTCTGAAACAGGTTTAGTGAGTAATATTTTCACACCTTCCCTTTGAAGGCCTGCTCTGCTGGCAGAATCCTTCAAACCTATACATTACTTCCTACTATGGAAATTAGGAATGATCCCAAGAAAACCAGGAAAGCTGAAGATAGTTAAAGCATTTTCTCATGTGCCTCTCCTTAGGCAGAAAGACTGAGGGGTGGAGGGGAAGGAGAAGGAAGGAAGCTGTTTGTTTCTTTTCCTGATGCATTGTTAGAGACAAGTTTTTTCTTTTTTAAAAAAGAACATATTTCTAACCAGTTC
Organism: Margarornis squamiger; assembly: GCA_035222235.1. Lineage (NCBI taxonomy): Eukaryota > Metazoa > Chordata > Aves > Passeriformes > Furnariidae > Margarornis > Margarornis squamiger. Next base: position 108,353,303 of record JAWWTY010000106.1, read on the forward strand.
CCTGTCTCTGGTTCTGACCTAGAGTCCCTGGTGCAGGTGACCACCTCCAGTATGACAACCTGCTGATATTTATAATAAAATGAAGTACTGTATTGTAGAACTGGACCAGCAGTGCCAGCCTACACTGAAATCTCCACCATTGCTGCTGCCAGCTTGGGCTGGATTCTTATTGCCCTGGAAAAAGGAAAGAGAGCAGACATGATATTGCTTTGCCTCATGACAAATCAAACATTTGGTGGAAAGGCTATGAGAGATGATTGAAAAAAAAGACAACACTGCTTAGATTTTACTGTAAATTTTTCTTGGAGATGAGAGATGTGAATTCATTGTTCATATGAACTGGTAGATTAAAAGTCAAAGAAACTGGACTTTACTCATTCTTTCTAAATTGAGCAATGAAGAAAGAGCAATTGTGGCATATCCTTCTCTCTATCTCCCCTTTGCTCCCAGTCCACCCTGAATGGGCCCTTTATAGAATTGTCACAATCATTCAGGCCTCTTACTCATTTTAGGTCTCTTCACTGATGCCAGTTACAGCTGATGACAGGTTATCAGTTGGACACTCTTTGGTTTACTGTCTTGTTGAGTGGTCACACAATTCTGAAGTATTTCATTGACATTAAAAATATCCTTCATATGGAATTTCATGCTCCACCCCAGATTCCCCACATATTACTTCTAATAAGCAGGTAAAGATTCATTGAGACACAGGTCCAAGATAACCACCCTAAGAGCCAGGTACCACAGAAAAATATCAGAAACACTCACATGTGTTCACTGATGGGAACACAGAAACATTTAATTGGGAAAAAGATCTGCTTGTTTGATTTTTTTGTTAGCATTTTTGGTTGCACAATTAAAGATTTTACTTGCTTCAGCAGTTTTCCCTGCTGATTTGTGGGGGCTCACAGAGACTTTGCTGCCTCAGCAACACCTGGGACCAGAGGTAAAGCTGTTTTAAACTAGTCAGCCTATAGAAAAACAATTTGAGCATTGAAGCTGAAATTGCACTAAATTTTCTCAGCTGTCTGTAACCACACAGAATGGCTGTACAAAGGCTACACTGCAGTGAGATAGAAGAGAGAGAAAAAAAAAAAAAACACCAAAACCACAGAGAGTGTATTTTTATATGTTTCTGACTAAAGAGTGCACATGGTTGATTTTAAAATGCTGTAACAAGCTATACATTGTTAAACCTCAGGCTAAATGTTTTTGTTATTATTGTTCTTTTCCTAGCTCTCACCATACTGATTAAGGCCAGTCTGATACCTTTTATTCCCACTGATTAGTATCTCCTTTCATGATCACTCCCATTTAAATTACAAGGCTGCTCAAGGACTCTCATATTCTCCAGAATGAATAAAGTAGCTCAGTTTGTCTCTGAGACGATCAGAAACAAAAGGACAAAGGCAGATATCTTCCTGTGCAACAGAATAGGAATGACCTGTTCAGATATATACTTAAGTCACCCTTCATCTGTTCTCTGTACAGGGGAGTCAGATTTGTCCTCCCTTGGGCAGCCCACATGAAATGTTTTATCTCTTGTGTGAAAGGGCCAGTTCCTTGAATCAAGTGTGAGGATTCAAGAGTTTCTTCTAATCCATGAAACCATAGACATGTGCTCCTGGTGGTGGTCATAAACCTGTATGTGTTCAGGACAAGAGGCTACAGGGCCACTAACCCCAAGTTGTACTCCTCAAGATTTTTCTTAAATAACAGCAGGGTTTCACACCACTTATCTTACACAGGGATATCCCCTCTCACCTCCCAAAACAGTCAACTGGAACTTAGCATAATATTCTAGAGCACATGCTTTGGTTGCTTATGGAACACACCTTCTGGAACAGGAGCAAAGTCCTCTCAATGGAACAAAAACTCTGACACCGGTCACTTAAATTAGATATCTGGGGCAGATATGTAGTGCCACCAAAGATGGTACAAATATCTACACAAAGTTTCTAAAACCTTGATTTTGCACCATATCCTTTTGGGAAATGTGTGATGGTGGAAAATAATTTCCAAGATTAAGAGTGTGGACAGTGCAAAACAGAATGATATAAACCCAAGGCAATAAACACTTACTCATATACAAAGTTTCACTGAAGTTATACAAGATACAAATAAGTACTTTAATAATTCGAGTTTGACTTGTACAGATGACCCTGAGTAAGGGTTTATGTGCACGAAACTGAAAAATTAAAGTTTCACCTCCTACAGTTACTACTGCACTTCTATTTGCCTGAACGCATTTAGGAGATTATGGCATTATAGTTCACCCAACACAAGCACAAAACATGAACTATTAAGTTTGTTTATCTATAGTTACAAAAAGTTCAATTTTATGAAGAAAACTTATTTACCAAATTTTAACTCACAGTGTATCTTTGAATAACAGTAATTTCTTCTTACATGTTTACATGTTTACAAAATCATGATTAGTCCTAGAAATGCAGATTGGAATAGACTACCTATGTACCAGTCAGAAACTACCATTTGAAGATCTGGGAATCATCCAAAGAAATCAGCTGGAAACCTATTCAAAGACAGCGCATAAATATGGTTATTCCTAAAGCAGATGATTCTCCTGAAATTCCCCAAAATCTGTTAGTTGCATATATATAGGTTCAAGTCGAGGCTTCACTAATTGTTTCTAAATAGACAAATCATATCAGGCTCCAGAAATTCCATGAACCTAAAATACCTAAAGGCTGGTTGAGCAATAGGGAAAAATAACAAATAGCTTTGGCCTCTTCTCTCCTTTCTTTTCTGTGTGGAAACACTCCTGTGATAAACCTAAATCTATTTCTTGAGTAGTGAGGATTAAAACTGACCTTCTCCTTGCATAAATATATTGTTTCTCTTTAACTTCCTTTCTAAGAAGAGGATTTCAGGACATAATTCCACCACTAGAATACCTAAAATTCATTTACATGCAAAGCTTAGGAAAGCAAAAGAATGCTATCAAACCTCCTGCATACGTTCTGAGCAAAGTAACCTCTGGCTCAGCACAGCATGCACACTTTTAGCCCATAACACAATTGTTTTGCAAGGTAGTAGCTGTCAATAAAAATGAATAAACTGAGAAATATACTCTTAAATATACTATCAATATAAAAAATGCTTAATGTATAAATGTATTTGGGTAAGAAAGAGAATTTGACACATGCTGTGAGGTGTGAGCACACTAAACATCAGGAAATGTATTCAAGTACAGGAAAAAAAAAAAAAAGGAAAAGAAAAGGAAAATTGTCCTTAATTAAGAGAAACCTACACAGAGGGAAAATAAATAAATAAATTGAAGCTTTCTTTCCTGAACTATATGGTACTGCTATGGTTCTTCAGTCAATCAGTACTGAAGATTTGAGACGTGTTTCAGACTTTTAAAAACAGGCTTAATGTACAAAAGATAATGTAATTCCACATGCATCATGGTGTCTGGTGCAGCTCCTAATTTTATGAGTAGATCAGGTCCAGCAACACTTAACTTTCATGGGATATTAAGTCATGTCAAATAAAACAAGTTCAACTACACCTTTGAAATCCATCCTCCACTGGCCCTGCATTCACTCACAATACTGGTAGACCCCTCTGAAGCTACAGGCAACCTTCATACAGGCAAAGCTTCAAGGGAGCACATGCTGCTGCAATTCTGTCCTAGAGGAAAACAGGAGCGAATAATACCCTCTTCCTGAATGTTTGATGATTAGTACCTCTAATATTTCAAAGGTATCTTCCTCCTCACAATGCAGAATACCCATTTGTACTTCAAGACTAGGTGCGCACCAGGTCTGATGTTTTTAAACAAGACAGAGTCACCCAGGCATGAAATAGCTGAAACAATTTTCTTAACAGCTGAAAAACACTTGGCTAACTCAAAAATAGCTGAACCAATTTTCCCAAAACTTTCCAGTGCAGTACACCTTTGGACTAACACTATACCTCCTAAATGCTTCCCCTTCACATGCGTCTTTGCTTTTACCCAGTGACTAACAGGATAAAATACAGATTAAAGACCCAATCCTGCACATATACAAGTACATGATTAAAATCACTTGTAGAATATTGAGTCAATGTTAGCAGGGTCAAACCCTAAGAATGTTTGTACCATTTCAACTTCATAACAGTGCTGTGTCGACACTGCAGCTCATAAATATGGAATAAGGTAAAGTCCACTATATTTTATAAGGCTGTAACTTTTCATGGCGTTCTCATATTACTCTCAATAACACTCTGGGGCAAATCTAGTTGGTTGAATTTTCAGAGATTGCTTTCTAAATCTGCTCGTGGCTGCTATTTCACATCAGTTTGTGCATGTAAATTGGAAATGTTTTTATAGAAACAAATCATGTGACAAATATGAAGCAAAATGGGACACATTTTTGCATGCAATCATGCTCTGAAATGAACAAAAATGCTCACAAGTCAAAAAATAGCATTCACCTTTTTTAAATATAAAGAAAGTTTTAATCCCTAGCCTGTCAAGCTTTCTTTCAAACCAGTGCAGCTATCATTCCCAATTCATGCTCTTACTGTGATAAGTGAACTATGTTCCCCCGTACATTTCCCTTGCTCTAACATAGTCATCTACTCTGTGCAGATCCAGTAGTGCAAAACACGGAGACCCTCACACCTTAATCAACCTCTGCTGCAGTTCAACATGTATTAAAAATCTATTAAAGCTAGAATGTATGAATTAGACTTAATTTGAAAGTCCTTATTTTGTTTTCTTGTACTCCTCATCAGTTGCACCCAGCTTCTAAGAACAACGTAAATCCATTTAGTAATCAAGTCAGTACAGCTCTGTTCTCAGAACAGAGGGATAGCACTGGAAATCTCCAACACGTGCAAATTAATCACAACTTCCAGTATTGTTTTTCTTTTCCTTGGCCAAGCACAGAATGTCCACTAAAGTTGCTTACATCTTGTACAGCAGTAGAATATACAATAAACTGGTCCTTATCCACCTATAAGAAAACTCCCAATTACACTGACTCCACCAATGAATTTTTCTTCATAATCCATATTAACTCACCCCTGTTGTTTTAAGATCATGGAATGGTTTGGGTAGGAAGAGACATTTCAGATCATCTAGTTCCAGCGCCTCTTCCATGGGGTCTCTCCACGTGCTCTCCAAGACTGCCTTTCTGGCAGAGTGGGGTGGCCACTGTCACTCAGTAAACTCAAACACAATAAAATGTCTTAAGACAAACCCAAATATATTGATCCCTTCTTTTTTGATTCCTGTGTCATGTCTGCAGACTTCCAATCCCTCCTCTAACAAGTTCAGTTGACTCAGTTCTTGTTTTGAACTTCAGTGTTCAAACCGGACAAAGTCTCTTGTTTAATAGGCTTCAGGAGAGTCAAAGAATCATGTCACACTGTTTCTGAGCTGTATTTTAGCTTGCACATTTTTTCGAAGCACACATTAATATTAAAATACACCTTAAGCCCTCAATCCTTTCCCATGTTATGTAGATCTGCAACCAAAAAATACTTCTTCCCAGCAAGTACACATATGGTTTTATGCAATTAATTTTTCCTTTGTGAGACACTTTGCATTTATTCAAAAAGATCCATTTTCCTGTACTATGACCAGGTTTGCCAGCGCCCTTTTCATTTGCAAGCCTGTCCTGTAGCATACCAAGAGTACAATGCCATCTGAAAAATTTAACAAGGTTACCTTCTACTCCACCATACAACTTATTAATGAAAATATAGTATTTGAGCCAAGACAGCCCCCTATCATGGCAAAAATAATTTGAACAATAAATCCAACTAATTCTTTTTGTGCAGCCTTAGTATTAGAAAGCTGCTTTCTTCAGGTAATGAGGGATAGAAGCCAAAATTAGAGTCATCTAGGCATACACAGGTGGCCTTCCCATCAAACAAAGGCACAATAGTTTAAAAGCATCAAGAAGAAGCATAGGCTTACCACATGGTAAGTCACTTTTTCCCATTTTTCTCAGTACTCCAACGGCGCAGAAACAAAACACGATAAAGTATATCCCAAAGCAGATCTTGTATGATGGTGAGTCAGTCAGTGTTATATTCATTATTGGACTGAAATTACTTGAAACACAACGTGCTTTTGAAGAGAGCAAAAAGAATAGGAAAAGGAAATGAATGATTCAATATATTATCTCCTTAGGCTGTAATATACAAAGCTGGCAGCTTCAGCTTTACCAGCACTTTAATTTCAAGAGACAAAGGTCTCATTTCTATTATTATTCTACTCACTGAAATTCACATTTTAACCAAGAAAGACCCTCTGTGCCAACTAGTGTCAGAAGTGACCAATTTATATCCATTAAAAAAAAAAAAAAAAAGAAAAAAAAAAGAGAGAGAGAATTGTTAAGAATAATACTTGAAATTCTGGCCCAGTTTAAGTCAATGGACTCTGTAGTCTCAATTCCAGCAGAGTGCACACAGATGATTTGGTATTCTGTGTTACACAATTAGACCAATTAAATACTGCTCTTCTGCCAACAGCAGTTAATCTTATAATGAATACAGAGGTAGAGCTACAGAAATACCTATACATATATTGCTTATCCATTAATGTGGAATTTGTGATTATTTTAATACTTTTTACACAAGAGCTATGTTCTTATCTGCTATTTCATATCAATGTATTTTTATTTTAAGTGTATACTTAAATAAAAATTTTTATTTAAGTATATAATGGTTTAAATAGGACCTCTGGTGGCATAATGCAAATGTGATAGGACATTTAGCATTAGTGGCAATATTGGAGAGAGTAACTGAGCTTCATCCCTCAGTTTCCCCTATAGCTGAGATGTAGGAAGTGACATTGCATACAACATATCATCACAATAATAAGTAAAAATCTTTGTAGCTTTTCTGGACCAGAAGCTAAAGTACCCGTAACTTGGATAAGAGGGTGAAATGCTACTAGTGAAGATGGCAGCAACTGTAGGTTTCCATCCTAAGGTTCTAATGAGGTGATCTGTTTTTGCCAGGCAGGGAAGTAGGAAGATGCTACTGAGCAAACAGGAGTGTTCTGCACCTTCACATCAGAAATCAAAAGCTACATGACCCACATGACATCAAAGAAGCTCAACTCCAGATTTAGTAAGCATTATCTGAAAGCTGATGAAGTTTCTGCAGCTTTCCCTTGTAAAATCACAGGATCACTGAATGGTTTGGGTTGGAAGGGAGCTTAAAGATCACCTGGTTCCAACCCCCATGCCATGAGCAGGGACACTTTCCATTAGACCAGGTTGCTCCAAGCTCCATCCAACCTGGCCTTGAACAATTTCATTATAAGCACAAATTCTTCTGTAGCTCATGCAAATCTAATATCTCCTCCTGTATCAGTAATAGGGAACCTCCCATTCCCATTCCAATCTCCTGCTTTAACTGTAGTATGGTTTGCATATCTTAAAGCTCTTCTCCTTAGAGTACCACTCTGAAATACAGAAGATCTTTGATTTATGTTTTACAGATGAAAATTGAGAATGAAGTTGAATACATTTGCCTGGTGTCCAAAATCAAAATATTCCATTACACTTCGGAGCATACACTTAATCTATATCATATAAAGCTTCCTACATCAGTGCTTTCCTTGCATCACTCACACGACATTAGTACAGTTGCTGGTATGCACGTGCAATTCTCCATTTCTTCAGGAAAAGCCATCACTTGGAAGAAGATTTGGCTCTCTAAATCTATAAATCTGTCTCCCATTCGGTTGGAAGTAAAACAGGATGCAAGAAAAGGGCGAAATCTGGTATTTCAATTGTGGGGTGAGAAAACCATTCCAGAAGTTAGTAGAGGGCTAAAGCGAGTCTGCAAAGCAACCATAAGGTTTTGGGACAGTGCAAAGCTGTCCCATGCTTAGGGGTGCTCAAGAAGGCAGGAATCTTTCCTGAACTGAATAGAAAATTGGTGAAACATCCTCTCCCCTTCATCCTAAATGAGCATGAGTGCACCTGGTGTAGCCATACAGCCCTGCTGGCTCCCTTTGGCAAATCTAAAATTCAGGGAGTAAGAGTTTTCCTTTGGCAGGTGGTAAAACATGCAACCATATTCCAGTACTATGGAGAAAGTCCTGCACAAAAACAGGGCATTGGGTGTATATTCTGGCTTATGCCAAAAGCTGAGATTTAAGAAATAGATAAGAAGGTGACGCTGGCACTGAAACTACTCTAAACATTGAGGTCTCTTGAAACCTAACTCCAAGTCTTACTTGTATGGGTCACAATCCAGCCTAATAATTTGATGTCTGAGGAATTTTTGTCATATAATTAATCATTTGGTTCTATAGCTGGCTCAAATGCAGCACAGTATCAGCATATTATAAACACTTGTGCTGTTACTCTGGACATCCACTCATTTTCAATCTTGCAGGCACTTTACAAGGATCATAGGAGGCTGGCTAACTCAACTGCAAGAGAGGTATTGCTTTTAAAAAACTAATAGGACATAAAATCCTCACTGTTCATCCTAACCAAAATATAATACATCATGTTTGCATTTTATGCATTTGTGATAACTGGCCTGAGTAACCCGAGTAGGAAAATGAGCTATGTGCAGTATATTCATATTGAAGAAGTTTGCATTATTGATATCAATAATACTCTGCATATAAATCTGGTTTGGTTCAGGTTTTTTTCATAGGGAGACCTGGATATTGCTTTAAGATATTTTCTCAGTGGCCCTACAGAAAATGTTAATTCTTTCAATGCCCCAAGTTACATTTGTAAACTTTATACATAAGTAACATATTTTCAGTTTTGCACAGGCAAAACTATGGACATTATAAGATGTTTGTGGAGGGATCTATATTTTGTGTGGGTTTATATTTTGGTTAAAACAATCCACTATGGAATAAAAGCACTCAAATTATTATTATTGTTGTTGCTATTATTCTTATTATTTTTATTTTTATTATAGATCAAGATTTTGATTAACTTCTGTGTGGGGCTGGTTAGAGCTCACCTACCTTTGAAATATAAGCCCACTTTTATTACAGTGCAGACAAAAATTTCAGGTTGCTATGTCTGAAAGCAACGCTCTCAGTTATATACAGCTTATGACTTAGTTATGGCCTGAATTTTCAAAAGAGTCTAAAAAAGTCATGCTTCTTAATCCCATCACATTTTAATAGACTTGGGAGCACATATCCTTGTGTGCAGGCAAGGTAATACTATGAAGGCTGGAAAAGTACGGAGTCTAGTTGCCTTCAACGTGATATAAATGTGCTATAACTAATACCAGGTGAGAGGCACTCACACAATCTGAAAAACTGCTTAGTTGCAAATATGACTAAGCAAGGTATTCAGCAAGGGATACTGGGGCCTGAGTCAACCAGAGAAAATGTGTCTCACAGAGAAGAAAGTATTAGTTGAGAAACAGACAAATACAGAACTTAAAGTTATATGGCCTAGCGTACAAAGAGAAGAGAGAAAGTCAATAATTATTAGCTCTGAGTGCTAAATGCTTCGGCATTTAAATTAAGTAATTAAATAATCACAGAATGCAGGACAGCCACAGGATAAAACCAGTGGAAGCTGTAAGTACAGAAACTTGTAGTCACTGGAATTGGCTTACAGGACCTCGTGCTGGAACCGTCTCACCTCTAGTTCATAGAGCGATGCTTGCTGCCTCCAGACTCAAGTGTAGTCTGATACCTCATCTTAGTCTATCTTTTTGGGCTTGGAAGGCAATCTCATTCTGATAAGTGGCTGCTTAAGAATGTCCTTTGGGGCACATGCATCCCACATGGGTCCAAAGTCTTGGTCAAAGCAATACCTTGACCCTGGTGGCCATGTTTCACTGCATGGCAGGCTTCACAGGGAAACAAATGAAAGATGTATGAGTTTAGGTTTCAGGTAAATATCTGTGGGTAGTAGTAGAAGAATTCAGATTCAAAAGACTGCAAGTGCAAAATGTGCATATAAATATGTATATATATATATATATATATATAAGAAATTCTATCCTATTCTCAACAGAATGCTGTCTGTCTATCAATGCTAGAGTATCTCAGATGAAATGCAGAATCTCATAACCCTGCATTTATAGCAACACTGACTCAGATTGTAGATAAACTTCTGTCTCTTCTTTTAACAGGCTAGAGTAAGTAGTCTTGATCTAGTGCAAAACAAATGAAGAATCAATGGCTTGTCTGGAGTGACTGCCCTCTTTGTTATTAAAAGACACCCTGGGTTTCACACTCCTCCCTTTTGTATCACATATTTCTGGCAAGAAATACTTTTATTCTAGCTCCAACCAACTCGTCCCAGTCCATGATATCTAACTCACAGTTTAAAAAGCTTTTCTGTTTTTGTAATATGCCATATGGTATCCATCATAAAAGCAATGCAGGATGATGCAGGCAGGGTGGTGAACCTACAGCCTTACTATAGGGATTTGATCAAGATCAAAGCATTTTGGAGCACATTACCAGAAAGACCCTAGCCAAAAGAATAAAGTATTTTCTCAGACAGAACTTAGAGAGCAAACATCCTTCCTTCACCTTCTGCTAACCTTTATTCCCAGCTGAGTTCATCCAGTACTGCTAAGCATGAATTTCCTACTGTATTGTAGGCCCTGTGTTACAAATGCTTCCTGTTGCCACTTTACCACCACCTTTCACCATTCCCTTTCCTTATGTATTTATTCCCCATCTTTCTCGAAAGAGGATGAACTGAGAGAATGAACTGGAACATAACTTAGCTACTTCTTTCCTCTTTACCTCTAGACAAAATGGCTAAGAAAAGCATGATGACAAGGAAAAGCAGTGCATTTTTCAGTGACTACTACCACCCTGCACCACTAAGACATCTTTGTTCTAATAATACTGAAAGCAATTGACCATGAAAATGCTACACAAATCTTGTACTCAAGGAGAATTCATTGTTTTAGTGAGCAAGTTATGCACGAAGAGACATAGATTCTGTGGACGTTATATTAGTGTGAGATATGAGTCCAAAGCAAAATAAGAATGCTTAGAGAACTATGACTTTATTTTCAGTGCTTTCCACAATCCAGCTTCAATAAATCAACAGCAGAAAAAGAGCTACTTCAAATTATTAAGTTTTTCAAAAAATTAATATAAGAACATTTGTATCTTTTTTTTTCCTTCTTTGTATTTAGCTGCCTCTACATATCTCACCAGGTCTGCTTCTGTGGAATGCACTGTATCTATACTGATATATTTGACTTTGATTAGCCTAAAAGTGGAAACTATGCACTGGCAGGAAATAATGTATTTTGCAAATAATACTCTACCAATATATATCTACAGAGTGCAGTGCAACTCAATTATAAAGACCTAGATATAGAGTGCAGTAGTTATCAGATATGCTCAGCAGGTTGTTAGGGGTTTTTTAATTGAAGTTATATAGGAAATTTTAATTGATTGATGCATTTTAAGCAGACTGGCAAGGTAGTTGCAAGACTCAGGTGCCTCTGTAGTGTCATTGGGTTCTGAAAGATTTGAACTCCAGTACTCATATGACCTTTGCTATAAAAAAATGTTTTCTAAACCAACAGAAGCCTTTGCTCTCACTATATACTGTTTGCTCACTCCAGTAAGTGTTATGGTCCTAAGGGGAGAAAAATACAAGGGATATGTGTGAGTCAGATATAATATCAGGACCAAAGAACCAATGCCTGCATCAGCCCAGGGACAAGATGCAAAGTCTCCTAGGACTAAATCTGGAATCAAGAGCAAGAAAATCAAGTGGCAAAACAGGGGTATACATTCACTTTAACCAGCTGGCAACAGTTTTTATTTTGACATAATGTGGCTCCCAATCAGGCTCCTGCAAACCCAAAGCTTGTCTCAGTTTTCAGGTCTGTAGCTGTCAAGGGAACTGTTACTGCCAACCTTCATGGTAGCCACAATGCAGTCACAGAAAAAAAGCTTTCTGTGAGGATACCAGTTGAAATAATCTACATTTCTTTGTCTTATTTTCTGTTGTCCATTCTGTGTTTTCCTTGGAATGCCTGTCAATGTGGCATGAGAGGGAATGCTCTCTCCAGCCAGGGAACAATATCTCTGGGGCACCCAGGCCTCACAGTGCCCTCCAGAGTGCTTCTCATTCAGCCAAGTTGTCACCCAGAAGCTTCTCTATCTGAAGAACTGTGAATCAGCTCTGCATCTTGAGCCAAATTTCCCCTCATTCATGGAGGCCCTCAGAATTTCCAATAGTCAAACAGAACAAAGATCTTTCACATTTACACTTTGATAGCCTTCCACATTTGTAATATCATGGCACCTCCCTACAAAAGACCTGGTCCCCACAGGACACCTGTGTATTTGTCTCTGCAGACAGAAATGCAACTACAATATTTGCAACATTTCCCAAAATCTGCACTTACTTAATTTGCTGCCTGACAAATTATAGGAAGACTATAAAACTGTGCAAGGTTAATGTTAAAAAATCTGAAAGAGACATATGAAAAGTCACAATAGCAATCTGAGGAAGGTGAAGAGAAAGTAAAACTCTTGGCTCAGAAATTAAATGTCTCAGAAGTCATTACCTGAGGGTTGGTAGCACGTTCTCTCTCAGAAGATGGGGGAGAAGGAAAGAGACAGAAGGAAGGAAAATTGTTTTAGTATCTGCATCTAGGAATATCATGACAAAGGGCAATGGCAAGGTAATTAACACTCAACAGGTGACCATGGCCATGGCACCAGCCAAACAAGAACAGTACCTGATGCCTTTTCCCCTGTGTGTGCCTACACTCATTGCATGACTAAGCAGGGCAGATGACTGAAAAGGCAGATTCCCAGTCCATTCCTTGCAGGAGTGCTTTAACCAGGACACTTTTAACAACCAAACTAGAACCATATTTATGTTCTTTCTTGGTCAATTACTGCAGGAAACCTGACACATGTCCCTGTCCAAAGGAGATATGTTTAATCTCAGCAGGTTCTGAGGGATTCCAGATGGTCCCAGGAAATATGCAGGTACTCTATGAAACTGTTTTCTTAACTGTGATTTACAAATAATGAGGTCTGGGTCCTCTAAGAGTAGCTGCCCCTCCTGCTCAAGCTCTCTCTTGGTTTTTAGTCTCCTCATATCCCCCAGGCAGTCCCTGGGGTGCTCTTACATGTACCCCTCTATATTTCATAGCTTACCCATAACCTGGATAACCTGCTTCAATACTCAACATATTTTGCTTGCAGATGCTATTAATAAGTAGTTTCCACATACAGCAACAGAAAAGTATTTGTGTATTTATATTATGGCCTAGTAGTGTGCATCTGGTTTTAGGGCTCAGTGTATGCTAGGAAGACCTATATCAGTCTTTTTCTCTTTTACTGTTGTCCGATATCGTACTATTAGACTGTCATAACTTTTACATCCTAGGAAAAACACAGTCTTATAGGAAATGTCATATATGTGGAAGATAATGCAAGGAGGATACAGGCTGGAACAGAGGTTTGCCTCTGGGATGTGAGGAGGGGAAGTGTGAGTTAACTATGGGAGCTGGTGAACAGCCCAACTTGACTTTTAATCTGACCTCAGTGGTGCCAAAGTCTGCTCTCTTATCCTTGGGCTGGAGCAGCAGCTGAAGTAGGAACCTGCAAAGGTAGATAAAAGTGCAATGTTTAGCATTTATATATGATGCTTCACATTTACATATGTTGTTTTGCATTTACATCTGATTTTTCCTTACCAGCACAGGGCCAGGATATGACTAAGTGGCTGGTGTGTATCCTTAAATAGTATGTGAAGAGATCTTTGAATTCCTTGCTGTTCCACACATAAATTGTGAAATGCAAAACAAGTAACACGCAGCAGTGCTCTCCATACCAGTGTCAACCCAGACAAACAGTGAGGGCCAGATGACCTTGAGGTAACTAAGGGCACATGAAGAAGAAATGTGGTTATTACAGTAGGACCACAGCATCGTGACAGCAGAGGATAATCAGTGCACAGCACTACCAATATTCCCAAAAGAGGGAGGAATCATTCATCTTCTGATTATAGTAATTACCTTCCCTCTGGAATTTTCTGGTACTGTCCTAGATGTCTCATGTGACAATACCACAGATTTACCAGCAAATTTGTTTACACATCATGCCACTACTTACAATGAGTTGTCATCAGCAACTTGTGAACACATCCATGGCTTGTCAGCATATCTCTTGGCTTGATAAGAGCTTGGCGGAATTTACTTCCAGAAGGCAGCATCTATACGACGAGCTAAGCTGAGGCACCAACAATACCAGCAGTACAACCATCTTGACAGTGTTTTCAACAGTTCAGCATAGTTGTGCCTGGAGCCATCCATCATCACTCTGAGATGAGGTCTCATCACCTGGTGGCTTTTTGCAGGCAGGCTCAGGGGAACAAGAAGCACTGGTGGATGAGAACTTCAGTGCAGAGGTACACTGTGGATCAGTATTATGAATAGAACAGAAAGGTCAATGGCAAGCTGAAAAAGGAGCTTTACCAGCAGATTTGCTGAGTTTGTGTGGAGGGGGTGATCACAAGATACAACTAGAGCCTTTGTAAGAAAGTATATGATCTGAAACCTGGAAGTATTCCAGCTGAGGGAAGTCTCATTAAATGTTTGACAGAAGAGTTCTGCTAGACTTTACAATTAGTGTGAGCATTAGAAAGCACTACCTTGTGTTTTTAAATAATATGGTAGGCTGTTTACAAAATTTAGGTGTGATTAGCAAGAAATTCTTCATTAATCTATCTCTGTGTGCCCTTTATTCAGGCTTTGTACATAATAGACACAGCGTTTATTCCTTGAAATATTTGCTGAAAAGACAGACATTCTTGTTTGTGCTTTGGAGTGGCCATAAACAGAAGATGAAACACAAAACTGTCACAGCAATTTTCTGACAGCTTCTCTAATAGCATGATAATAGCATAAAAATCACAGCCAATTCAGGCTAAGAAACAGTAGTATGTGAGCTGTGGAGAGGGTTAACCAAAGGCTGATAGGAAGATTTGAGACAGGAGAAAAGAAAGAAACTCAGGGATTTGCCTGACATTCTGAGGTGCCTTCCTGTAGCACAGCATTTGCAAAAGACCATTTGTCTGTGCCTGCAGGAGGAAAGTATTCCTTAAAACTCAGTATCTAGGGCTGTCAGTCTCCCTTTTGATGCCTGTAGCTCAATAAGAGACATCCGCCAACCTCCCGGTTCCTGCAGATGGTACCTTCATACACTGTTTTATCTCTAAAGGTCTGCCACTCACATAAGTTTAGTGACAAAGTCAAAATTCATTCAGCAAAGCAATCTTCTCCAAGTTTTCTCTTCTTCCTATCTTTCTTTCATTTCTTATTCCATAGAAATGCAGTTTCCTTTGAATCATCACTTGAACCAGTCTTGTCTTTGGGAATTAGACATTGAAATACAACTAAAAATGACGTTATCCAAGAGTTCTTGCTATTCAGAGCGTTTCCTTGGTAATTAAAACATTATTAAGGTTCTCATAATTGAACTGCAAGAAATATTAATCTTTTCTACATTTCACCATGCCCAGGATCTTCAGAATTTTTTAACATTGGGTAAGGATGACACATTAAATCCTACTTCATTTTTAGTGCAATAGACCAGCCCAGTACCAAATTCTTTGTCTAACTCTTTTACCTCTTACTATTAAGTGCAAACAAGTTTCCACAATCCCTTTGTGCCTGCAAAAATAGCTCTCTTTCTTTAATCAGACTTTTCTTCTTCAAAAGTTTTTAAAAAAAAAACCCACACAAAAAACCCAAACCATAAAGACCAAAGCAAACACAAACGAGCCACAAAAAAACAAACAAAAAAACCCAAAAAACCTCAAAACCAAAACTAACTCCCCCTACAAAACAGTAACAAAAAACCCCAACCAAACAAAAAACCGAAAAAAACCCAAAAAACAACTAGACATTAACTTGATGCTGAGGAATTAGAAAGTAATGTAAAAAGGCTTGATGAGGTTCTGAAAGTTTATAGAAATAGAAGGGTGAATTTTGGCTTTTTGAAAATATAAAATAATCATAAATAATTTTCATGTTACATAAGATTCCCTAGTATCTGGAAGATTCCTGATGTTTTGTTTCTGTATTTAACACAGAAAACATGACAGACAATATTTTGCAGACTAACTCCTAAGCTACTTTCCTTGGCTACCACTTCATCTTAGCATGCACTTGACCTTATTTGTCTTAGTCATTTTGCTGGTAATTTTGCCCAACATCCGTACATTCTTTTGCCCCATTCTGTCATTGCTGTTGACATACTTTACATGTGACTCTCAGTTTTTCCTTTCCATCCTCCAATGTCAAGGGGAATGATGTCATCAGCACGACAGCTGTCCCTTCCCATCTGGAATTCATAAATGGATAATATTCTATTTCCACAGAAATAGTTCAGTGCTGCCTGATTGCTTGGGTTTGTATGAAAGTCAGATGCTTTTGCCTCCACACACATTCCAATGGTCTCTGATGATTTCCATAATGTCAGCCCTGTGAAATGTCCTTCCTCAACCCTGACTGCAGGAAATACAAACTGCAGTGTTCTACCAGCCTCTTGGTGTTTTGTTCCAAGGTTGGACGAAGCGCTGATAGCTTGGTTTTACAGAGGGGGCAGTTTGAAATCTGAATTCTTAGTCTGTATTAGTATTGAAACGACAATGCTGGCCATGAGTTTGACTGTGTTCTTTGCATTTTACTTGCTCTCAGGCTTCTGGGAAGGGCACCACTCTAAAGTAAGGTAATGAGTGCTCAGCCTGTACCAGGCAAAGGTTAGGGCTGACTACATTTGTAGTCAAATGATTCTATTTTTTTATGCAGAATCAGTTTTGGTATATTTTATTATGGTCAACCGTGGTTGAAGATGGACAGAAAATTACATCCACAGCTTGGGGATATTTCAGATTTACAATCTTTCTCTATAATGATTTACATCAATCACAATTTCTACAGCAGAGGTACAAAGTAGGCTAAAAGAAAGTTGTGCATATATTTAGAATCTTTGAGACTACCAGAGACTCTGAAGTTAAGTCCATGTGCAAGAACAGGCACAAAGTTGGCTTTTTTTTTGACACCCTACTAAATGTCAGTTTTTTTCTTTTACTAGAGGAAACACACAGCTCTCAAAATCACCATGAAAATAATGTCATTGTTTGCTAACATTATCCACAACCTCAGTAAACAGGGTGGAATTCAACAAGCCAAGAGACTGTATCAGACCACATTAGTCTCTTGCCAATGAATGGCAGCCCTTCCAAAACAGACACAAATCCAGCTGTTAGAGCAAGGTGAGAAAAATCTTATGCTGTCATTGCCTTTTGCCATCACATCTTTCAAACACAGGACTTGCACACAGAAAGTTGTAATGTGCTGAAATAAAGCTGGTAGTTTGTATAAATGTATATATAAGAATTACGAGACAGGAAAAATCTGAAATAAGACCCCAGAGAAATACAGTGCATAGCACAACTATAATTTTAAACAGATGAGGAACTACTCGCATTTTTAAAAGCTATGTTGAATCAGAGCCTGAGTTATTATGTGAATTGGATGGAAATGTACTCTGTATTTTGGAGGGCTTTGAAGGAACTTAGACACAGTTCATAAGCTGCCTCACTTAGGTGTTAAAAATTGTTCTTCCACATCTGTGTTTCTCCCAAAGGAAACAGCAAAGTCAATGGCTTTCTTGTACTTTTTTCTCCCAAATGATTGAGACAACAGAGTAGGATTTAATGGATAAGTACTTATTTAATATTTTTATCTCCCTAAATGAGCAGCTAAATTTGGTATAAAATGACCTATCCCTTTTCTCTGTGTTTATAATGCTTGTTTATAAAATGATGCCAAATCGTCTGTCCTTGAGCAACACTATTTTCATGCATGTAAAAAAAAGAAAAATAAAAAAATAGTCAGCAGCAGTGAAAGATTCCACAGAGGTCTCCACCAAAATGCTGTAATATTGACATAAAGGAACAATTTACATGGATAGAGTCATAACATGTTCTCCAGACCAGCTGCAACTTCTTTTTTATTTTCTGTTATGAGGCCTTTCTGACAATCATCAGGCTAATTTCAACTTTTCAGAAAACATCAGATCGTAACAAGCTTAAGTTACTTCTGACTTGAACAGAGTTAGTAGCTGCAGCTGAGGCCAGACCAGAGAAGGTTAATAGCTTCTGTACTCAAAAGTTTCAGAGACAATCCGGGTAACCCGATTTAAAACAAAACTTTGCACCCAGCATTCCTTTGCACTGCGAGGAAGACTCAGGACATGCTGACTGGCAGTTCTCACGTCTTAATGGCCTGTTATGTTTTGTAGCCCAGATTCAGCCAAGGAGAGGTAGGAAAAGGATCTCAAATGACTGGAATGCTTGCTCTTCTCACTGGTAGCTCAAAACAATTTTCACTCCATCCCCATTGGGAAAAAGGAGAAGAGAAGCTTTCACTCTTTTGAACTATTTACAGAAATATAAAGAAGAGTAATTTTGATTTGAGTATTATATGATTTTATCATTTAAATTAATTTTATTATTTGCAATACTAAGCCTAAGACTTTTATCTATGTCTGTGTATATATGTCCATGTAAATACACTCCATTTATATAAAAAGGGGCTTCAGCCACAGGTATTTCAGGAAATTATAGAAATATCCCATTACTCCTTAACATAAACAAACATGGATATATGTCATAAAAGCTTGTATGTTCAGAAGGTACAAATTATTTTTTTACCATAACTTTCCCTGCAAACATGTGACCACTTAACCTTTTCAGTCTCTTCCTCAGAATACAGCCTGAAAGCATCACAGAGACTGCCAAGCAGATGGCACAAGTAATCCAGAAGAGGATACTCTGCTTTTTTTCAAAAAATTAATAACATATTGAGCTTTATTTTATTATCACAAGAGAATTACATATTTCCATTTCAAGCAGATGCTGCACCTTCTCTGTTTACAGTCCTCTCTCACTTTGGTGTAAGTTACCCAACCAGTTAAACACAAGCTACAATTCTCTTTACAAGTGCTAAGGAAACCAATTACATCTGATGAAAGCAATCTGTCTGTAAGCGTAAGAAAGTTCTTTTTTTTTTCCCTTTCTGAGTATAGGTATAAAGTTACCAACCCTTGGCGGTGGCAAGGCACTCAAACATTGTGCTAATGTATAAATTAAACAAGACGTGAGCTGTAGATTAAAAATCTCAAGTGCCAATTCCAAGCCAATACCACAGACCAGCCAATTTTCTATTTCTGGCACAAAAACTAACTATTTCCTCTTAAACTTTTATTACAAGGTATGAAATCAGTACTATGTAGAGGTTAAACCTTTTCATTTGAATACAGTGCCTTCATGATTAAATTATGTTAATTTAACACAAAAAGCCATTGAAAATGAGCAATATATCCTACTAATTTTTTTAAAGGTTTTAGAACTAGATTTTCAAACTCTATGTTTGAGGTGTATTAATAAGTAGTTGAGCAGAGGAAAATGCCAGTGTGGAACTTTGTTTTCTGTTAAGCATGGCTATACATTTATGCAACTGTAAGGACATTTTTAGGAGCCCCTGTTGTCTCAGTTAGGAAAAATTATCTTTCTTTGTGAACTTGAAAATACTATGTACTTTTGCAAAAAAACCTTAACCTATTGTATCAGTCACTTTTCCATATCCCTATGCTTGGACACATTTTTGGTTCAAAAGATGTAAAAATTATGATTAGTTTGTTTTAGAATTTTAAGTTTAAATTACAATGAAAAAATATTCCATCATTTGATTCACCATAGTACTTCTATAAAACAGGGCACCCTTTCCATATGTTTAATTCCTCAGGTTTTTTTTTAAAAAAATCCATCTTCAGAACAAAGAAAATCCAGGCTGATTGCACTAATTGATTTCCTTGGAGCTGGTGATTGCATAGCACAGCTAGCTGCTAAGTAAAGAATCAGGAAAAAAAAATACCAAAGCCATGTGCTTTAGTTACAAAAGCTGATTTATGGAAGCAACTTTCCAAGTCTCTTGTTGCTGTGTAACATTCCAGGCGTATCAGGAAAATTCAGCATCTGTGCTGCCTGATGGTTTTTTTGCTGGTTCGACACATCCTAATGTGTGCTGGTGACTGTGATGGAACATTGGAACATCAGAGGAACATTGCTCCAAGGAGCGTCGCAGAGTGGATACTGCAGTGAAAAAACAGCAGGAGGACAGATGGAATGAAAACCATGAAAATTTTAAAAAGTGGAAACGGCTTAGCACATTCCTCTGAAGATCAGACCTCAGTGGGGCCGGTGCTGCATTATCACTCCCCTGTGTGTGGTGTTGGGGTACACTTTGAGTCTGACCTCCCATCATGAGATGCAGTATGAGAACTCAGACCCTAGAGTATTGGTAATTCCAGTGAAGTTTGGTAAAGACTTTCCATCGAATAGGACTCGTCCTTATGTTCAGACTCTTCAGAGATTTATTTACAGCTTTCAAAATCATTCTCTTTGCTTATTATAACTGGTTCTATGCTGTTGGCTAAAATTGCTAAATGCAGTTCGTTATGGAACAGAATAAATAAACTCTATAGCATAGTTATAGAAAGAAAGTGTCCTTTTCATGAGGGACTGTGCACTTTTAGGGGACTGTGCTTTCCCACTCCTGTAGACACGAAGAATGGAAGCAGGAATTTCTGCAAGATGCTTCCAAGGCTCCGTAGGCTGCAGCACTGCTCCTGGACTACCAAGATCTTTGGACACAATTATTTAAATCTGTTACTGTCAAAAGTATTCCATGATTCTATAGCTCTGTTTTAGAAGGAAACAATGGCATTCACGTCAATTATTGCAATTAATTACATTCTTCTAGAGTTGCAGCTGGGAGACATCCACGGCCAGGTTATAAACTCTGATGGTGGTGAGTACTTCTGTGATCATCAAAGAAATGTCAAGAACAGATATATTGTATCTTTTGCACAAACACAGTATTATAGTGTTTGATTTCACAAAATGCAGTGAGTATACCAAATACTCGCAGTATGCTAGGTTTGTTTTAGCATTCTAAGATCCATGATTTAAGGCTCAGCTTCAGGTAAAGACTCTATTGCGAATCTCTTGTGGCACTGTGATAATACCTGAAATTACCAGAAAACCATGCAATTTTAATTTGGTTACTTCTAGATGAATTATATATAAATAAGCTAGATAAAAGAGGACTTTCTTTGTTTGTTTGTTTTTTTAGTGAACTTTTATTTTTGGATCTTCTTCCGTGCTCTGGACGTGACTAGGTATGAGTAGATGAAGTTTACCAGGGAAAATTCCTAGGATCTTTCCCACAATCCCAAATAAGGAGTAAATAAAAGGGTAGGTAAGGATTTTTGCTATGTTGTACATACAGATCCCAACTCATCCCACCTAGATGGAGGTTCACAGCAGAGTTGGGAAGGTGGGATACTTCTTACTGTAAGCTGCTGTTAAGGTCAGTATAAAGCACCTTCTCCAGAGAGCAATTTGTCTCATCTGAGATGTGATTCATACCTGAGGTATCAGCTGCTCTTCCTTAGCAGTCAGAGAGATAAAGCAGACATTTAGTCTAGAACATGCTTAAAATTAAGCAGGATAAACCTAGTTCCTAAAAGAAGTGTCTAAAATCACATATATCCGATGTTCCAATATCTTTCTAGCTTTCTGACTGACAGCACTGAGAATCCAAATTTAACAGATATGAGACCACAATTCAAGCCTTTTTATCACTCAGTAGAGGTAAATTTATAAAACTGATACACTCGAGTAAATTTCAGGCACTTTTCAGAGAAGTATCTTCAAAGAGACCATTTTTGTTTATTATTGGGAGGAATCAAAGATTTTAGTCCTGTTAAGAGTGGTAGAATTTGCAACCACATTCGTACTAATTTAGTTTCATATCTTTAAAAAAGAAAGAGATCAACACACCTGAAATTCTAGTAGCTTGTCAGAAAAATGTACCATTGGCTGGGTCACATCTCCTGCTATCATTATCAGAATGTCATAGGCAGAACACTTTGAAACGGTAATAAAGCACTCCTGCAAAGCTTAGGAAACTGAGAACGGAAAAAATGTTTCAGGACAAATGAGAATTCGAGATTATAATGGACCTAATTCTCTCACATATAATTTACCAAAATTCTCATCACAACATTACTAATTCAAAGGTTTTGTAAATAACTTGACATCTGGAAAAGATGAACAACAAGAGGAAAATGGCCTTTCACTTTAATGCTCAATGAAGTAATTACGGTTGAGAAAAAGAAGATGAGTTCTCACTGGCAGATAAGTCAAATAACTATGGTGAGTATGATAGGTGAAAGAGGGTCACTGAAACAAAGAGCAGGAAACTGCACAAACAGATAAATTCACATTTGAAGTTCAATGAGGAAGAAGACACAATTTATTCATTTGGAAAATTACTCCTGTAATGTTTTGGATACGTGTAGTTTAAATATTTAAAAAAAATATTGAGTGAATTTAGTATATCTTGAATGAAATGGAACACCAAATACAAGAACCTACTACACTACTGAGAGCACACAATTGTTGGATTTTTGACTCAGTAGAAATAAACAAGACCTTGAGGTGACATCAGCTAAGAAGCTTTCTAATTGTTTTTCTCTTCCAGGCTAGTTTTCTAGCAGAAATTGCAATGTGAAACAAAACCGTGAAACATTAAAAACCATTAAAAAACTTTACCTATTTGAAAGATCATGATATAGCACTGTGGGGTTTTAAGACCTGGGAGCTGGTCCAAAATTCACTGAGTCAAAAGAAATATCTTCATTTAAAACATTTGGTATAATTCAGTCCCTGTCTGATGCAATAGCAAGATTTTGAAGTATTTAGATTGCTTTCTTGCAGATCAGTAGATCTGATTAACCATTATTCCCCCCTAAATTTGAGCATTGATTAAATGTATCCACTCCCAATATGCAGATATTCTGAATAGTCTCTGGTTTCACAGAAAACAAAGGGAACTATCAGGTCACCCAATCTGACTTCAGGTCTCTGAAAAAAAAATTATATTTCATCTCAATAGGCTACATATTTAGTTGTAATGAACCCTTCAGTCATCAAAAAACTGAGAGGTATGACAATATAGGGATCAAGGTGGTCAAGGTCCACATGAAAGAAGAAAACTGTGTGTCAGCTAAAGAGATATATCTTCAGGTGAAGAAGACAGAAAAGCAAGAGGCCCTTCCAGAATAATCTAGGACAAATTTTTTTTTCAACTACATATCTCAAAACAAATATGAGTCTAAGTGTGTGAGAAAATAAACCACTCAGACACCTGTGAGAATACTCTGTGCCAAATAAGTGACCTATCCAATACTCAACTGCTGCTTGTTTCTGTTACTTTGGTTGGGGGAGGGGGGTGTGTGGAAGAAAATAAAAAACACTAAAAACTTGGCAGCAGGGAAAAAATTCCTCCTTGACTCTTACAGGTAATCACGTAAAGTCCAAAAGCCATTAGCTTTGATTGTAATCATTGGCTTAATATAATTCTACACAGGCCTAGAATAAAAGCATGATCAGGGAACGCAAATCCTTCTCCCAGGTGTCACTCACCCAGGCCAAAGAACTTGTTCAAACTGCCTGAGCAAAACATGTTTTTCAGAAAGCCACTTAGCTTTGCGTTAGAAACACCTAAGGTTTCTTCTCTGTTATCTTGTTATTCTACCAATCTATCATGCCTTACATGTCATAGTCTAGATAATGAATAAATGATATTAAAGAACCTTTTAGGAAAAGGTTGTATTTTGGGGCAATTCCAATGAAAACTCCTCTCACAAATATCTTCCTAAGAGCTGCTGCATTGTTAAATTTCACTGAGACAGAGTTTAACCGAGCTCCTATGCACCCTTATTACCACCACATAATGTAAGACTTTGAGTCAAAATGTCATGAGGTTTAGTTAAGTGCCTTTGAGAAAAGATATTTCAGGTATGATTGAAGACCATTTAAAAGCATTACCAAGACTACCTTCTTGTAGAGTCACGTTGCCAGTTTTTTTGTATAAATGGCTGCAAGAAATGTTTATAAAGGGGACAAACCTGTTTTTCTTCCCTCCAACCTCCTACAAAAACTGTTAGACTTTACTTATAAAGCTGACTTACTTGGGCAAATAGTCCACTGACCACCTGGGGTAATGAAACCTGATGAGAAGCAAGCAGGGCTGCAAGACAGCAGGGTGGTCAGATAAGTATAGGAGTGGGAGAAAAAAAATCTGTGTGACATCATGGAGCAGTTAACATGAGTTAAACCTAGTCAGCAGAACTGTTAAGATAGCACTTTAACCAAATCTGTGTTTTAGTAGGAATGGACAAACTTCAACCAAACTCTTATCAAACTTTTGGTAAGTAGAATTAGGTAGAGTAATACCAATCTCTCATTGCTTAAAGTTTGAATAGCTTTAGTGCTCGCAAGGAAACAGCCAAGCCTTGCAAGCAACCTGTGGACAGTGAAGAAGGGCAACCATGTTCAGAACAACCAGGTTATGAGCACCAACAACAGTGAAATCAGCCATTTTCTGATAGCAAATCACAAAACATCAGTGGGTATCCACAGAAAGGTATTCTCCACCCTAATAAGAATACTGGACCTAGGAATCAGAGAGACTATGAATGGCCCATTGACCCTGCAGTGGGGATCTGAGAGTATTTTTCCAGCGCTAGGAGGACAGAGGGAACTGAAGAGTCCCTCAGAGAACCTGCAACCCTGTTCCAGGATGTTGCATAGCAGAGTTGGAACCACTACATTAACACCTCCAACATTTCTCTTGGACTACATCACCTCTTGCACACCACAGGGAAGTTGTGAAATTGTTAAAATTGCATTATCTCTATAATTAAAGTGTTTTGATTAAAGCTTTTCTGAAAACAGGACATCGTAATGGTTCCCACCTGTCTGTGTTCCTTCCTGGTAAGAGCTGAGGCCACATCCAGCCCCTGTCCCAGAAGGGACTCCCCATTCTTATTGACATGGAATTTTCAGGAAGTTAAGGTGAAGTCCAGTCTAGATGTCCACACTTGTCCTCTAGCTCATTTCTCTATACAGCTAGTGAAAATAGACATTTATATAGCAAAAGTTGTCTCATCCTACAATAAATGTCTAAAATAGATTACATAAATCACCACATACAGTGACAATTTCTTTCCACTGCCTATGAGGGGAGCCTAGGGTATTTAGTTCAAATGGACACATCCACACTCTCAGCCATCCAAAGTTACATGAGATTACTCTCAATTTTACTATCTTTGAGATTTCTTTCCACACAGGTGTAGTTGAAATTGTCCAGTAAGCCGAATTTAATACCTACACACATACGCATGAACGCATAAGCATTGATTTCCTAGGAAAAGGGGTTAAAAATAGGAGACAATAAATCAGTGCTGAACTATGTTCTTTCCTTGTCCTGTGTGCCATTATTTCTTTATGGTCTCTGAGGCTTCACAGGCTAGAAATTCACAGAACTGAATCATTATCCTGGATATTGGTGAATGTTAGATTATTTAAACATAATTATGAAAATATTTGGAACATGAAATCACTTGTTTCTGTATGAGGAACATTTACATGATGACAGCTTTGGTTAAACAGACTATACTATATTGTAGTTTGATAAATCTTTTGTTTGCAGGTAATAAAAAAAGACAACTATAACTTACTGAATGTCTTTTTTGCTGAACTCTTGTGGGTCTTGAGATTTCCTTCATATCTACTTCCTCATTGGTAGTTTCAAGCCAGCCTCTTATCTGGGAAATAGAAAAGTCCAGCCTCAAAAAATTGACACCATTTTAGTAACTAGTGAGAACTAGATGGAATTACACCAACTTCAAAGCCAGTCCACACTGTAAATGTGATAAAAATATTTTTAGTGTAAATGAGAGTCTGATCCAAAGTGTTTCACTTCTAGATTTTTTTTCTGGACTTCTTCAAGGACATCTTTCTTCTGGCATTTAGATCTCTTACTAATGTTAGATTTCCCAGAATAGTGAGCTTTATCTCTTCAGGAAGCTGAAAACCTCTGACCTCTTCTTGAATAATTTCCCAGGTGGTAGCATTTAATTTTTAATTATTTCTAAGTTTATTCTGGCATTTTCATGTCCTGCAACAAAGCTTCTTTTACTTTCTCTCTCTTTTCTAGTGTGTCACCAGCTACTTTCATTACTGGGGTTAAAAGCTGCAGTTGCCAGTGCTTTACCTCACCCAACAGACAAAGAAAAATGTCTGAATAGAAGTCTTCAGAGACAGGCACCTCCAGAAGGTGATTCATCTGCCCTATCTTAGATACCTCTCTTAGGGAAAGATGAATAGACTTTTGACTAGGATTCTGTCAGTGAGAAGTTTCATATAAATATCTTTCAGAAGTGTTTTTAACAGAATATTTTTTTTTATCTAAGGAATATAAATTGCTTCTATTCCTACTAGCTGATGTATCTGGCTGGCTATGAAAAGTGAGTTTCCTTATCTCACTCCAGCAACCACTGTATTCAAATGCTAGCACTGCCATTGAATCATATTACCCTTTCCTCATTAGCACTCCAAAAAAAAAGAGAGAATGGAGGAATAAACATCCTACCATCACCTGGTGCTCTCTCCATGTCAACAATGAAGGAAGTTGAATGGACAGTTACAGGAAACTGTTGCTGTGTGAAATACATATCTTAACTTTAGTCATCTGAAAATAAGGGATCTGCATAAAACTAGTTGTCCAAGTTGCTTGTATGCTCATTGAAGGCAAACTTGAGGATTACCTTCCCTGGCTTGAGGCACCTATTTATGAGGAGTGGCAGTGGCCTAGACAGTTAAGTTACAATATAAACTGGTTTCAAATAATTAAAGTTAATTCAAAGCACTGCCTTGCAGAATTTACTCCCAGTTCCATGGATTTATAGAGACCCAAAAAAGAATTGCGCCCTGGTAATACTAAAGTTATGGGAGCACAAGAATAGAATCAGTGAAATGGATTCTCAGATCTGGGGTACCTTACTGAAGTTAACTAGTGAGCCTCCATCTTAGGGAATGGGACTTGGCAGGTTTGCTGTGAACTTGGAAGTCGATTTGCCAGCAGCAGAGGTGTGTCTTCACGTTCTCTTACTTGTTCCACTTTGGAAGCAAAATTGTTTGCTTAGATACACACACACAAAAGATCTTCTCACCATTTCATGAACTCCAATGATTTATATTGACAAATCTGGCTCCTCAAGGGCTAGCAATTGTTTAAAAAGAGAAACAGAGTCTGCATAATTATAAGACTATCTACTGACCCCAGTCAGAACATTTATGAGAAATTAAACCACTAAGAGAGAGAGAGGATAAAGCAGACATTAAACAGTGAACCCTGAGGTCAGGTCCAGTATTTGTGTGGGCTTGCTGTGCTAATGAGAGTGTTCGGCCACGAGGACTGACGATAAGTGTTCCCAGACATGCACAGTCCAGCAAAGACTTGACAGATGTTCTGTGAATCTCCCCACATAGCTTGACCAGAAAATGCTAAGCGAGCACAAACAGGCAGCTCTTCAGCTAGTGCTTACCAGGTGTAGTTCTGAGGGTCTCCCTGAGGAATTGTTTCTGCTTTGTGTTGGGATATATATTCAGAACAAATACCCCCAGACAGTGACAGCAGATGCTCCTCATTCAATGCATAGAGCAAGCCATGAAGAGACCAACCACCTGACCATAGTCAGTGGCAGTGACTGGCAATGTCAAAAGGGCAAACCTTTCACACATTTTTTTTTTTCCTTTTTAATTTTTTTTTCTTTCTTCTCCCCTAGCAATAGTTAGGGTCCAGGATCTGTTTGCACTAGACTGAAGCTAACCATGGGGCTCATCTTATATGGTCAGGAGCCAATGCTAGCAAAACCATGAAGAAGCTTTGAGATGGTTAAAAGGGGAAGGACTTAAGGGAAGAAGAGTTGTTTCCAGCTTGTTCAGATTTTGTTCACAGGCACAGAGTCAGAAATACAGCAAAGAGTTGACAGAAATTCCCAGAAAGCTAAACCACTTTATTTCACACAGCCTAAAGGGCTATTCCTCACAATAACATGTCTCAGATTTCTTTCCACATTATCTCATGTGGACCTCCTGAAAATGTCTTAACATGGCATGAGAGAGTGTAACATATTACTGTGTGACACTTCTGAGTAAAGTGGAATATATAAAAGTTATTTAAAATATCATCTCTGCTACCAGAAAGACCTTGAAGAATCAACCTTCATTTCTGATCTGTGCATAATTCTCAACCACAACTTAAGTTTAATCAACCTCATAACTTCTTCAGTTTCCTTCCACAGAGACAACCCAAAGCATAAACATAAAGCACATCCTCCTGTTTTTACTCCTCAAGGGTATCTTTACATGTGAGCAGATATTACCTGCTCAGCTCCATGAAAAGTACTAGAATTAGATTTCTACAATATTTTTTATGGCTGAATCTGCCTTTGAATTCTGAAAGGTCCTGTGCTTTTATTTTTATCAGTATAATAGAAGCTTTTTGTGTTGGTTATGTTAATCTAATTTAATTCCCATCATAGTCATTGCTCCATAGTGACAATCGGTGTCTAACTGAAGGCAATAATTTTTAATTCATTACATGTGTTCTTTCAACTTGTGTATATGTATTACTAACTTTCCTTTTCGACTGTTTCTCAAGAGCAAAAATTAAATCATCAGTGCTAGATGCATAAAATGTTTTTATATGGTTCTATGTTTCAGATTAATTTGCAAGTCAGAAGTTTCCAGTACATTGTGCTAAACAACACTATGTATTTATCTTGACAAATGATGCAGGAAAAACTAATAACAATGAGGCATATAGAAAGCTTTTCATCCAAAGATCCCGGGACACACGACAAACTTTACATGCTGATTATAGTCTATACTCAGTATTGTTCAAGCTTTTCATTGGCTTTAAAGGGTATAAATGTAAACAGAAAACTATGCACAGATGACATCACTCGTTGATATTCAGCTAGGTCTGGAGTAGGAGGTGCAAACAAGAAAGGAATTTCTCCTCATAGTGTGACACAGGGCACGAGAACAGTGGGGCAGCAGCTATAATTACCCAGTGTAAACCAGAAGTTGTTCTCTCACTTTCTTCTGAGTAACTTTCTGAGTAAGAACCAAATAAAAACCAAGCAAGTAGGAAGAGAAAAATACTCAGAGGTGATCTGACTTTGGTTTTTGCCGAAGTTACTTTAGGGTAAGAGCAGAGTGAATTGTGACCTAAAAGCTGAGGTTCTCTTGCTGCATCAGTACATTGTTGGTTTGGAGACATATTTAAAAGGATCAAGAGGCTTTTCTTTGCATTTCCTGTCTTACTAAAGTCTTCTTTTCCTATGCCTACCTGCATTATAAGCAATTTAAGCTGAACCAAAGCCCAGAATATTATATATATGGCAGTACCTGAGGTCTTTGCAGATCACCATGAGCTGAAAAGTCCATATGGCTTTTATCTGTGTGCTGATTCTGTGGGACTGGAAAGATTTGGTGGATTTGATAATGTGCTTTTTCTCCTAACAATTCTTGAACTACTAGGAGGGAATCAACTAGGTCAGACTAAAGCTCCCATCTGCCCAGTATCCTTCTCTCAGTTCCCTGGCTCCCTAAATGTGTGATGCTGGCAAAAAGGGCTTGTCAATGAGGTCCTGCACAAAGACAGAAGTTCTTGTAGTCAGTACAAAACAGTGGTCACCTTGCCTGACATTGGTACCCTTGGGAAGTCAAGATGTTGGAGCCCAGAGAAGTTAGGTTGAACCTGTCCAATTTTTGTAAGATACCTACAAATTTCAATTGCTTCCCTCTCACACTTCCTCTGTTGTATCCCATGAAACAGATTCTTCCTCTCCAATGCTCAGTATAACCAAATACAATCAGCAGCTAGTTAAAGTAGATTATACAACTTTATTAAATATAATATGCTGGATGAATAGAACAAACTCACATTGGAATGGGTCACATCTGTGGGATATTTCCTCAAGTGCTGCAATTACCATGATTAGGATGGGTTATGGTGAGGCAAAAGAGCTGGAAGAGAGTGATGTTTATGAATACCTGCCTTGTGAATAAATGGCTTCCTAGAAGAAGCCCTTGACCTTCCTCATCACCTTCTAAAAAGAGAAATGTGGATATAGCTATTCACCCCTTAGTGAACAGAATTACACTGAACATAAAAGCACATAACCTACAGTAACATGCCCAGTTATGCATTTAAAATTTATTCTATTTAAGCTCAGCTACTTAATGGAAAAATCTGAAAGTTTGGGGGGCCAGAGTGATGTTAATTGATTGAGAGCACAAAATGCAGAAACACAAATAGGAGATGGGGAATTAGAATCTAATTTTAAAAAATTCTGCATGATTGGGGTTTCATTTTATTTGGGTTTCTGCAATTGTTTGTTTTTCGGAAATGGACAAATTAACAACATGGAAGAAAATTAATTTGACTAACATCAAGATACTTAATCTACAGTTATTTAGCTTTTCAATTTTTTTTTTCCTCCTATCTATTTTATTGACTTATAAATGAGGACATTTTTGACAGTAAACAGACAGAATCTTTAAAAGAATCTGAAACCATTGGGATCTTTATACAAGGTAATGTTCACAAGGGAAACCATACATCTCAAACGGGATGGTTGGTCAATGCCTAGATGGTGATGAGGGAATTTTGAGGGTCCTTGCAATGGCACCTTTAGCTATTCAGAGTAAAATATTCCAAATGTCTGTTCTTATACTCAGTTCTTACACTCACCCCACCTGGGGTTCTACTACATAGAAACTACAGAGGAAGAATCTCTTATGTATCCGTACTACACACAAACCCCTTTCCCACCCAACCATTTCAGCACTCACTGAAGGAGTTTGTCCTTACAATTGAAATGTCTTACTGATGTCCAATTTGATCAATTCTGCAGCAGGAAAACCCTCAAGAAGCTTCAGGGAGGACCAGATTCTCTACTCTTGATGATAATCAATACATTTGAGGATAGCAATTGGTCTAGGCACAGTTGGAGCTGCCAGGAAATGCTTCAAGTCAGGTTGAAATTCCCACCTGGAGAGTTCCTGTGCTAGATAATCAGATGCTTTGTGGTGAAGCAGGCTAGGGGTTAAGTTCACCTTGTCTCGAGTCTCTCCACTGATTCAGATCAGTCTGTTTAATCCATGCAGCTAGATGAGGAAGGAGTTCCTGGGACACGCAGGGAACTCATGTCTAGAGTTCACTGGATTTGCACAGAGGCTGTGCCATGGTTGTACAATGAACTTGAGCTTCATATTATAGCTAAAAGTCCTTATTTCTTGTCACACAATCCTTTAAAAATGTAGGGAAAAAAGTTTTTGTCCTTTCCTCAAGGAGATATTCTATTTCAAAATATTAGGGTGAAGCATTTCACAAAGTTTAATTTTCTACATTCCTTTTAGCTAAAGACTGAAAGTGAATTCTATCTGGTTAGCTGCATATTTCAGTCTCTCACAAATAACATTTTTCAGCAGATTTACTACTCACTGAAAAACTCTAGTCTGGAATTACTTTGCTTTGTCTTATTATCCAAAACTGCCAGTGAAGTAGATCATGTGCTGTTGGTCTGTTTCTAAAGTGTCAGGAAGTATGGTGTTTTAAATACAGTATTCAGCTGTCTTCTCTATTTCAAAAATTTATGGTGTGGACTGTTTTTCTAGCCACACTGTATCACTCCACCACACTTACCAAAGGAATATCTAAAGTATTTAACCAAACTTTCCTGCATATTTATACTACAGGAAACTGTTGAAGAGACTTTACCAGTGCTATGAGGATTCTGACTCTAGTAAAGCTCTGTGTAAATAGTGTGGACTTTTTGGCTTGAGTAAGTCTAGTTTTCTCACAGTTAGTGCAGTTTCACTTGCTGTATTAATAATTTTTTTATCATTTCATTTGCTACCATATCTAGTTCTTTTCATTTAAAGATTTTCGCTATCTAAATTTGTCAATTATAATCTCAATATTTGGCATTAGAAT
Source organism: Margarornis squamiger (assembly GCA_035222235.1). Lineage (NCBI taxonomy): Eukaryota > Metazoa > Chordata > Aves > Passeriformes > Furnariidae > Margarornis > Margarornis squamiger. The sequence continues at coordinate 108,385,256 of JAWWTY010000106.1, forward strand.
GAATGAACTGGTCACTTCTCAGCACTGTGCTCATGCACAACATGTCTGTGACTGGAAAGGTGGGTGTTCTTTGTCTATCGTAAGGTTTCAAGCAGGGGCAACATTTTACTGAAACTTCACTTCTTGTTCCTGCTGCAAACAGTGTCTGTCATCCAAGGAAGGCAGATAGGATGCTCTATCATTGTTATGTGTAAGGTTGTTCAAAAGATTTATGCAGATACATACCCTGGACAGAGGGATGTCCACTGGCTGTCTTCCACCTGTCTTCCACAGCTGCTTTCCAAGCAAAAATCCATAAATGAGTTATTTTGATTCCTTAATCCATTTTGATTAATAATAATAATATTTTTAAGGGTTAACCATGACCTTTTTCCATTACATAAGCTAATATTACTTTGTGCAACTAAAATGGGTGATGAAGTACTCACAGAATCAGTTCTGCTGAAAAATAAGAGCCAGTCAGCACTGATGCACAGTAATCTTCTCATAAGCAGAGCTGGGCTGAGAAAAGCACATCTGTTCCCAGCCTGAGCTGTGCTCTGCAGAGCCCCATCCACAAAATTAGCCATGCTCTGCTATACATTGCTATAGAGGAGCTTCAGCTTACTTTTGTATTATTATGAAACCAGTAATCGCCATGACTGTGAAAACATGAGAGAGTGAAATGTGGGACATTGCAAAGATAAACACCTGAAATTACAGCTCTGAGGATATGGGTTTTCCTTTACTTTCCAAAAGAATGTTAAATCTGAAACCTAACTACCTCCATTTCAATGGGGGCATTGTTAGCTATTTTACTGCTGAACGTTGTAACAAATCCAGCCAACTTGTGTGTTAAAATTCCAGAGATGTTCAAAATCATCCGTGTCCTGAGATGGCTGTAAAGGGAAAACTATAAAGCTATGGGAGTCTGCATTATATCCCTGGCATGACAAAAGTGGGAAATGGGCTGAGCACAAAATAAATAGAGTTTTCTGAGAAAGCAGATGATATTATAGAATTGTGCCTGCAAGTATTATTCTTCTTACGTAAGTTATTGCAACTTGAACCTACATTCAGTTCCTGTTAAAACATCTCAGATTTTTTACCAGCATAACAAAATTCAGGTATCCTACCACAGTCTCTGGGTCTAGTTGGTCAGAGAGTACACAAGGAGATGATTTCATGCCAGCACTGACAGCAGCTACCCCTCCTTGCTCATTTTGCATCCCCAGGATTTGCACCAACATCTAATTTTTGGGAGAATGAATCCTGCTGTTTCAAAATGGATGCAATATGTTGGTACCAATGGCAAAACAGCACACAGAGGCAGTCAGAAGTTGGACTCTTTGGGCTACCGCTCATGTTACCGCTCCATTCTGCAGCATTCAATGACAGTATGGAATAAAAAAGATTTAGGACTTTATATTTGCCAACCATAAATACATTATTTATTAGGGAAGTTCTTTAAAATTGAGTTAATAATCACTTGCCTGCTGGACAGATGTGTTTTAGTGCTTCTAGAGAAAATGAAAAAGAGATCTTTCTGCATACAGAAATATAATATAAACTGCTCTGATAGTAACAGCTTTTTCAATTAAAGCTAGTTCCATACTGTTTGTATTAGCACAAGCCCATTTTACTTGTTCATTCAGCCTGCTGGCTTAATGAAAGTAACATCTACACCACAGTGGGAATGGTCTGAAAAATTCAATTTGTAAGTAGCAAGTATATAGAGGAGTTACAGCTTACAGGTTTCAGAGACAACATGGAACACTGCGTTTTGGAGAACACATTGGGAGGGCAAAACAGTCTAGGACCAGTGATTTCCTGATAAAGCTACCTTAATTGTATAGATGTTGCCCTTGGAGGCTGTAGGGGGAAAAAAATTGATCTTAACTGGGAGAAACTGAGCAATCTCATGAGTAAAATCTAAGTAAGTTGTCCTAGGCTGTGTTAATGCCACTCTGAGTTACGACCTTGGAAATGAGAAACTCCTCATGAATACACCATGAAACAACCTAATAGCCATTATGTCTTTTCTCCTTCCTTCTCCAAATGAATGTCCCTTAATAGAGAGCTCACGGCTCGTTCTGTTTATAGGAAATGACTTTCACATACAGCACAAGAATATGTTCTCCTTAAGTTGCTGAAACAGATGTAGCAACAAGCTGAACAATTGCAGATCCATGTTAAAGCATTATGAGTGACTACAGATTACCAGCAACTTATTTAAAGCATTAAAAAAGCTATTTACTTTGATCTATATGGATATAGGAGCAAGTGTTTTTTCATATGAACCTTAAATAACCGAGGCCACGTCTGGAGAACAGGAGAGGCATGGGGGTATGGAAAGAAATGTGCAAGCAGAAAAAAATCATTAACCTAAAGAAAATATTTGACTTGCTGATGAGTCAGTGTTACCTGATCTCCTGTTAGGCCAGATTCTTGCTCATTATCAGAACTAGCTTTGGATTTCCATGCATTTCCAAGAGCAGTTTTATTACACTCCACTTGTGTGTGTAAAACTCTGCCCTTATGCAAAAGTATTTACAAAGAATTATTCTATTGAAATACGTTCTAATTTCATAAGGGAGAATCATCCATCAGTCACTATGCTTACCTATGCTGTCTAAGCATAAAGCAATGTTTTAGAATATAGGATAAGGTGGTTATACTGTTTCTTCACTATACACAATCTTAAAATATTTGCTGCAGTTTAGGTTCTCTTCCAGCACAACCCTACAGAAATCAAAGTATTTAGAAGACTGAATAAATTAATTTTCTTTAAAAAAAAACAAAAACCTGAGACAATTACCAATATTTGCAATAAGGACAGAAGTTTTATATCATCATAATAGCCATAACATAATAATAACATTACATTAGTTGGCATTCTCCTTAAAATGTTCTTCTTACTTTAGGCCTTCGTACAAAATTCTGGGGATTGCATTTCTCGTCCTTGGGCTCAAACAGGCAAGATTTAGTTGTGTGCAAAGTTGGGAGGGTTTTATAACAGGTGACACTCTATGATTTCTGAAGAGTATAAGTTTTAGAAAGACTTTGCCTGTAATCATACTCTGAAAAGAAACATATCAAAACTGTCAGTCTAATCATTGGGACCTAAATTTGGTTAGCAAAAGTTTCGAGAATGCATAGAAGAGCCTATTTAAGGTGACAGAAGCAAGAAATATTCTAGTCCAGCCCCTCTTTTTCTTAGCAAAAGAACAAAGTGCAGCCAAAACCAAACTATGTCTCCAAAATCTATGGTCACAACTGCTTTATATAATTTATTTATATCATGTGACACTTTTTAAGATGCCTCCAAACAAGTTTTGTAAAAGCATGCTCTAAAGTCAGAGAAAGAGGGCTTTGAAGGGAACCTTGTCATCCACTGTTCCAGTGGTTTTCAACTTTTTAGTTCACATTTTATTTTGTGCCTCATTTCAAGTGTGTGACTTCTGGGACAGCGAGGTGCTTCATGCCTCATTTGCTGCAGTAACGCTTTCACCACAAAGGAACACATCCCTGGCTGAGAATTCTATCTTATCCAGCACTGGTCCAAAGTCAGGATCTGCTACATCTAAATCATTCCAGACAGAGACTTGTTCTATCATTATAGTGACATGCTTTTCTCTAATGTCTTACCTCAATAACCCATGCTACATTGTAAGCTGTTATTTCCTGTCATGTCTGTAGACACAGAGAACTGATTATTTCCTTCCTTTTGCTGGCAGTCCTAGAGAGCACTGTTAGCATGTCCTCCTCAGCATTCTTGTCTTTAGGCTTAGCAAAACAAATTCCTCCAATCTCACCTTAAAGATCATATTTTCTACATCTGTGGATCACCAGCAGTCTCTCTGCTGGACTGCCTCCAGTTGGCCCATCTGTTACAGTGCACTGCTTCAAACTGGGAACAGGACAAGGTCTTATGAATGCTGAGTAAAGCAGAAGGAGTAAAACTTCCAGCAAGTCTGCCATATACCCTAGTATGTTGTTTACTTTTCACAGCGTGGGATTCTTCGCTCACATTCAGTTAGTGATTCAGCCGCGTCTGTGTAACTTCTGCTTTGCCAAGAGCGCTCTCTTTCTTATATGTATGCAATTAATTATTCCTCAGGATAGTGTTCTGTGCCTCTCCTCACTGAGAGATTTTTCCCACACATCTTTTCTTAAGCTTGTCAAGACAAACATGAGTCTTCTTAAATCTTGTTTTCAGTCTTTCAGATTTCTCCTCCCAAGAGCTTGCAATCCCCTTCTGGGTTGGTAATGTCTGCAGATATTAGAGCTCTACTCCCTCTTCCACCTTTCAAGGTGATTAACAAAACTATTCCATACACTCCAAGCCAGGAGAATCCCTGCAACAAGCATTCCTTCTTTCACTTTGAGAATGGGCTGTTAATCCCTTCATTTATTTTTTATCCCCAGCAGTTTTGCATTCACCTTATGATGGATTTAGAAACCACATTTGCTACTAAGAGTGTCCTGTTAGACAAGATCAGTATTTTATGAGAGTCAAGTAATATAGCAGTGCCTCTCCTGGTCCCTGGTTTTGTTTTTTTTTTCAAATTAGTGCAAATTAGTCTTGTCTGACATAATTTGATCTTCCCAAGTTTTACTGACCTGCTGCTTATCATATTGTTATATATTAGATTTCTAGCTCTATTAGTATTTGATCTTCTCAAGTTATACTGGCCTGGAGCTTATCATATTGTTAGAACTTAAATTCCAAACTCTATTAGTTGTACCAGCATCTTTCTTGTAATGGATGATCATCTGGCTGGCCTATAATTTACCCATCCTCCAGCAGTTCTCAGAGGTCAGAGATCTACAGCCACTTCATTAGGTCTTGCATGGAGGATTTAATCAAGAACAACTGACCTAACTTGAGTGGCCTCTGAACTGTCCCTTCCTATTCCCACACAAGTCCCTCCTCTTAGCTAGTTAATTTAGCAGCCATTTCACCAAGTCTAATCTTCTTCATGGAGACTGATGCAAAAACACTCCTAAGTCTTTATATTAAGATCTACTATTATCTGTGTCTATCCACTGGTAATCCAATATTTATGGCGTTTCTTCCTTTCACAGAATATTCAGGTGTTGAAAAGCAAACTTCCAATGATATTTCAATCTGTCTTGAAAAGATACACATTGCTTGGATACAGAGAAGTTGCTTAGACACCTTTGAAGACCCTGTAGGAATATATACATTTGAAAGCCTGAACAAGAACTCTCAAACAACATAAACCCTGCAACCAGGGAAAGGAAAAACTTTGTAATATCTTGTAATAGGAACAGTCTTGAAGAAAGCTTCCTCGAAGAATAGCCTACGCAATTGGCTGGCAATCACCAGTGCAGATAAATAATGTAGATTTATTACTTGGCTCATAATTCAAGTAGAATAAACTGAATTACAAAATTAATATCTCAAAAGACTTTTCTCTACCAAACTGTTGTAAATTCAGAGCATGCACTCCAAGGAATAAAGTGCATTTATGGTTGATAGAACGCGGCTTACAGCTTTGAAGGTATGAGAAGGTGAACAAACTGGTAATGCAATTTTCTGCACTCTGAAAAAATAGCCATGCAGAGTAAACAGTCATAAATACTAGAAATTCATCTGTCCCCTGAGATAAAAATACTGATCATGGTAATAGGAGCATTATAGAAGGCACAAAGTAAAGGATGACAGAAAAGAAATTAATCAGTCCATTATTGTCATTGGCTTAAGCACCAAAGAGCTACTGAAACTTCTACAGATAAAGAATATGAAGTTGTTGGAAAAGCATCCTTTGAGTGCAGCTATCTGCAACTGAGATCTGAGACAGCTGTGGAAGAGAGAAAGGCATTTAAAATGAAAAATCACGTTCCCATATCAGGCAAGTTTTCATTCTTTCTGGATCCAAGTAAACACTGCTGCCAAACGGCTTGAAGTATGAAGAAAATATCCAAATGCTTAAATCAAGGCTCCCTTGCATTATCTTTTCACCAGTACAATTTGATGTAACTTCCACAGGGACAAAATTCTGATTTATTCCAAATATACCTGTGATTGGAATAACTTTCAAAAACAGTTGAGATGTGCCAAAGAGAACTTGGAGATGAAATTCCTGTTTTCAGTAGAAATTCAGGCAAACAGGCAATCGCATTTTATGTATTTTTAGTTAAACTTCCACTCCAAAATTTCTAACATGAATCAGGCACCCTGAGGTCACCAGTATTTGTCTAAGAGCAATGATGACAACTCAGTAAGAGATTTTTTTCTTTTTGGCTTAACTGGAGCTGCCCAGATGCCCACTGAGGCACTGGGGCTGGATTCAGGCTCCTCACGCACAGCTGCATGCCCACAACCTGCCTGTGTGCACACATCCTTTTGGGGAGAGAAATGACTGGCACACAGGGGAGTCCCACCAGTAGCATCTGCTCACAAATTTAGAAAGTTTGGATAGCTCAGATTTCAAGCCATGAGACAAGTTGCTCTAAGGAGAAAGTAAACTGCATTCGCCCAAATTAATTCAAATATAAGAAAATGATATTTCCCTAAGGGAAAGTGATCATAACAGCTACCGTAATTAAAATTCTTTAGAGCTGAGGTGACAATAACTGACCAAGCAAAGCAAGCTGACATGCATCAGAACTACTGTTTTTAAGAAATCCCTCATCTCTGCCTTGATTAGATGTCAGCAAACACTTCTGACAGTAATTTTTCAGCAGCACAGGAACACAGTCAATGGCTGTTCTCAGCCCACCAGAGAACGAATCTATTTCTAGAGAGGAAAAGAGAAGGGGGGAGAGGAGGGAAATAAAAGGAAGAAAAAAAAAAAAGAAAAACAAAACAAAACCAAACCCAGAAAACTAACAATTCTCCACTTCAAGGATGCATGGGCTTCCCTAGGAAGTTTGCTTGAGTGAATGCATTAGAGTCATTGCATGCACCACAGAGCAACACTGAATAGAACGCAAACAAGGGGGACCTTATCCTCTCTGCAGAATAAGGTGCCTCCCCTGAGTGCCAACAGTGAGGTCAGGGGGAGGCCCTGCCATAAGGAGTTGAAAAGGGTGAACTGTGCTGCCACTAAGTGAGAAGTAAAAAGTGTTACCAGTGTATGACTCTGTTAACAGCAGTGGATGTGCTGCTATTTAATGCCTCCACTTGAACCAAGTGGGTATCTGCAAATTCTCATACTTTATGCCCCAAACTGCTGCACAGGGTTTGAATGCAGGTAATTAATTGACCTGCGTAGGTTTGCCCCAGCTCTACACCAGCCTGCTGAGGTCAATAACATTAAAAGACATTTGTGGCTATAGTCACTTGCTACAGAGGTTCAAGAAATTTTGATGAAAACCTGCCCCTAGGCAAAGACTACTCAAGTGCTGAAATACAGAGATAAAGAAAGCACATCATAGGCCTTACAAGCACATGAACTTTGAACAAAGCATCTTGTTGGGGTCTAACACACATTAATGTGCACTGAGGAAATAAAAGATCTGATTTTTGGGATTGGGTGGTTGTTGTTTTGTTTCTTTATTTTGGGAGTAAAATAAAGGTTAAAAATACAAAACATGATGTCATAAAAAATAGGATTTTTTAAAAAAAATTAAAAGATATTTGAAATAATGTATACCCTTTGGTTTGGGTTGGTGCTTTATTCTTTGATTTGAAGTAAATTTAAATGACCAAACTTTACTATTTTTCCAACCGAAATGTCATTTTGAAATGGACAATCACAACTTCTTTCGGTGTTGAAGTACTTTTATACTTTCAAAAGCTTTTTTAGTTTTTCATCTCAGTTTAAATTTGCAAATACTCTGTGTGGCCCAAGAATTATTTACCATAGAATGGCACAACTTTGACAGGAGAAAATTGCCCATTTGCATTAGTTTGCCTTATATATGCTGTTGGGGCACTAAGAGGCACTTTGAGCAAGGAGAGCAGTCTCAGGATGGTGGGATTATAACACAACTCAAGGAAAGACCAGTTTGTATAAACAGCAGACACTGAGCTTTTCACACAATGAGAGGGGGGATTCATCTCCATCTCAGCTGGTCACTCTGGCTCCATTTATAGTAAATGGAGACAAATGAGTAGTTTCAGCACAGAATTCACAAAATCTCTTTCAAACATCTGTATTAGGATGAGATGAAATGCATCTTAAACCAATCTGCTTTTCCACACAATCATAATAAAAAAGTGAGGATAAGCTATAGGTCAGATGCAGACATTTACATTTAGGCTGATGAATCCCACGTACCAAAGCTCAGTGAAATCATGAAGGCTGTCTACTGAGTTCACTGGGCACAGAAAAGGACTCAGTCCCTGTTAAGAAAGCATTTAGGTACATTTGTTACTCACATATTGTAAGTGCATTTATTTTGTTTTGCTTTCAATACCAGGTCACTTATTCTTGCGTATTGATAATTACATAACATTACTTCTTAATGACATTTGCATAGATGTAATACTTAAATAGCCAGTTGTAAGAGATCATACACTTTTTCAATGGAAAAAACAAATCTTTTTTACATTGTTGATTGTCAGAAGTCTACAGGCCTGATCCAGGCCCCTGCCAATTCAGCCTGTGATTTCAGCAAGTGCTGCAGCAGACCTTAAAAGTGTGGGTGGGGGTAAAAAAATATCACAAATTTTCTGTTTTGCAAAGCGTTTCAGAAACAAATTCACTACCAACACTCAAATTTTTTGTTTTTCCCCAGAGCTCCAACAGCCCTCCCACTCAGAAATAATTATTAGCTGGAAGCACATTCTGGCTTTTACCATTCCAAATGAACCTGACAAGCAATTTCCAAAGGAATTTATGTGCTGTTGTATTTCCCTAGGCTATGTTTTAAAAGTATGATCCTCTTTATTGCCTTTTGAGAGAGTTTAAGCAAGTTTACCGTTCCCCTTAGGGAATATTGGTGGACGCTTTGTGAACAGAACAAGAAGAGATCCAGTCCCTTCTGCAAGAATTCTCATTACTTCACCCCACTCATTAGAGCAGTGAAAAAAAGATATCTGTCAAATGTCTTTAAATAATTACTGCTTTAGCTTAACAAGATTGTATTTCCCTTCGAGTTGTTATTTAAAATAATATTGGCATAGTGAGAGTAACATGAATGCTTATAAAATACATTTAGAATGCAATTTTTTGCAAACTTATTTGTGCCACAAATGACACCTTTCCTTTCCTTTTCAGTTAGTTTATACAAACATAAAGTAGAAATAAAGCCATGTGACATAAGTGATCAGGCTATCCAAGTTAAATACATCAAATATCTAAAGGTACCTGTGATTTAAACAGTTCAGAAGTAAACCTATAGGCTCAAGTCTGTTCACATGAAACCTCCACTAAATATTTTCAATTAATAAAAAAAATTTGTTTTGGCCTCTTCAAGTGTACAAATTAAAAGCCTAAACTTATACAATGAATTACTTCCTGAGAACAGTTCAAGGCAGGTAAGTATGAATGCTTTTT
>JAWWTY010000106.1:108394807-108463789 GCA_035222235.1 Margarornis squamiger
ACAAATTAAAAGCCTAAACTTATACAATGAATTACTTCCTGAGAACAGTTCAAGGCAGGTAAGTATGAATGCTTTTTGGATCTGCTCCATGGGCACATCTGTATGTAATAAAGAAAAGACTTATTGCTCCTAATACATAGTTGGAGAAAATAATAGTTATACTGAAAATGTATGTATAATGACAGAGTATTCCAAATGTCATACCTAATTACATATACCTTTATGGATATGTTTGTACATATATATATATATTTATATATGTATATATATATTTCACAAATACCTGTGAAATAAATTAGTTTCAGTTATCAAAAATATACAGAGGAAGTCAACTGATAAAGGGAGTTGAAGTGATCTGGCCAAAGCCAAAAAGCAGCATCTGAGTTAGGATGAGAATTCAGACCTTACAGGTGAAGTCTAATCCAGAATGATATGGACAACAATATACCTGTCGAAAAGGCTGTATATGTTACTCCTACTCTAACCTAAAAGTGTACCTGGAGGACATCTAATAAGGGCTGGTCATCCCCATGCCATTAAACTCTCTTACTTTCCAAGACATAACAGTAAACCCCATAAAATTAGGGAAATTTTGTTTGCCCTGTTCTAAAAACTCTGACCATTTAATTGCTAGCAAAAACAATAGTTGGTCAGGCCAAAAGTGGGTGGCCAGTGACCATTTAACAGCGTGGATAACCAAGTGCAGTGCTCAGGTTAGTGCCTGACAGTGCTCAGTTAGATAGTAAAGTAATAATCAATAGGATCAGACTATATTTGCATGAGTTCCAGCCTTGAACTCAGACTCCAGCCATCCTGTTCTGCCTTATCACTGTAGATTATTCTCCATCCAAGAGTTGTTTGCTTCCATTTGGTCCACAGAGAATATTTGTGCTGTAGCTGCCTCCAGGAGAGTTAGTCCTTTCACTCAAGCAACAGAGGTTCTGTCTTTCACATTTGATATCTGAGGCACAGTCTCCAGTGATGACCTAGATATCAGGGTTACAGAGAGATCATGCTTCCATGCTGAGTTAGGCACCCTATGGAGACATCATTTGTTTCCTCAGGCAAGAAAGTATTACACATATAAACGAAAAGTGCCTTCAATTGAAAAGACATTTCACACTTTTCCCAAGTGCACAAGGGACACAACTCACAGAAACATAATTTAATAGGATTTTTAAATGAGTCCTATGATAAATGTTTTATGGCCAAAAAAGAAAGTAAAAGCCCACTGTACTTTCCAAAGAGGCCAAAGAACATGTGAGTTCCCAAATTAATTCATAGGTCTCCCTTGAAGAGCAATTCTTAATGCCCTCTATTAAATTACATCTCTTTATTTTGAGAAAATGGATTTACTTATTCCTTTTGCTAGAAACCTGAGAATAGCATCACCAATCACTTTGTGTGACATCTACATGCCAGCGACATTGGGTTATATAGTGACTGACAACTGAAACTCCTGCTGTACCTAGGAAGAGCTTAATAAAATTGACTTAACAGATATTTTTTATTATTCCCAAGAACAGGATTGATAATGAGATTTTTTAGCTAACCACACTTCACTTGAAAAATTATGAAGAGATCAATTTTTTTCCCATTAGCCTCACTCTCATCAATGGCTCAGCTGAGGTCAACTAGCCCTTCATTTGTAGTTAATGGTACACAACCTTTGTCTACTGATTTTTCTTTATCAAAGCCTAAAAGAAGAAAAATCAATGGCCTTTATTTCAAGTTCAAGGGAAAATAAATTAAAAACTCATCTCACTTAAAAGACACCACACATGTATTTGGGAGAGTATGCCTTAGTCTGATGACAACTCAATGCAAAGGCTGAAGACCAGAATCTGAGTGGTGCTGACCATTTGGAGATTTCACAGTACAGAACCTTAATTCTCTGAGAATATTATTTGTAATTTCAGTGAGGTCTGAATGTCATCTTCGGATTTTATCTGGAGATGTAAGAACTCAGTAGTGGTTTCTATTGATATATTAGTATCTGGAAGATGTATTACAAAACTTAAAATACTTTAAATTCTGATTATTTCTTTGTCTTTTTGTATTGTTGTATGAGGTACAGAGTGTGTTCTACCCACCTCCATTCTCTTACCTGCCAGAACCTCACCATTACCACAATGCAGACTGTGACTTTTAATAGAAATATGTATGTGCATGCTGACTTCCAGCAAGCATCATGTTCTCAGACACTTTCTCTTTCTATCACATATGTGTAAGCCATCAATGTTAGACATGCCAGCATAGAAATAAGGTATGAAAAAACCCCATTTTAATAATGGTAAAATAAGGATCTCCTTCTTCTGGGAAGCTGATCATAATTTTTCACTGTTGTTGAGTTCCAAGGAGATCTAACTACCTCCCTAGAAAGAAGTGTTAGTCATTAGATGATTATACACATCATAATTTGAGTCACATTCATCCTTCCAAACTTCTGACACTCAGATGAGGCATGTCTCTCAGGATACCCTTCCGTGGTTCCCAGCAGCTTAAAAGTGAAATTTGAATCTCTGCTGGGTGGGATCAGCCCAATATCCTTTCCATTGGCATAACCAAAACCTAGGATAGTCTAGTAGGGTTCCTAAAGAGTCATTAAGGGTTAGATTGGAGGAATCTGGATCTCTGTGTACTGGATGGCTCTGACAGGAGCACAGATGCTTCTTGCCTAATTTAACATTAGGTATCAGTGCTTATACAGCAGCATCACAGACAGCAGAGGAACGTAAGCATTTCCTCCAGGCAATTTTTGCTGATCCAGGTGTATTCCCTGATTCAATCTGGGGCGACTCAGAGACACTAGTACAGCCTCCTGCTCCTCCTTTATAGAATCATAAAGGTTGGAAAGTAGCTTTAAGATCATCAAGTTCAACCATCAACCCAGCACCACCACCATGTTCACCATTAAATCACAACCTCAAGTGCCTATCCACATGTTTTTTGAACACTTCCATGTGATGGTGACTCCACACTTCCCTGGGAAGCCCGCTTCAATGCTTTACAAGCCTTTCTGTGAAGAAATGTTCCCTAATATCCTATCTAAACCTCCCCTGGTGCAACTTGAGGCTATTTCCTCAGGTGAAGAAAGTAATACGGGATTTTAGATTTGTATTCCTGGAATTGCAGTGAGATTTGTAAGTTCAGCCTGAGCATCTTTGCAGATCTAGCCAAAGGGTGTATTCTTTTAATGTCTGCATCAACTGAATTCAAATAAAACTAAGACTCTGGGGTTCTTCCTCTGGATTTTTACTCAACTACATCCATTTAAGCTCACACACCGTATCTGCAAGATTCTTTCAGACATCAAAAGATGCTGAAACTCTCACTGATAATTTACACAAGAAGGGTCTATAAGAGGTGCATGTAATAAGGACAACCCAGATATAAAAACCATAGCAAAAATTTTGGCAGAGAAATTAATAACTGGTATAACTCTTTAAAAATGCCTAAGGCTTTTTAGGACCACAAGTCGTTTTCCACAGTTTGTCCTTTAAATTTTCTGCATGCATTATTACTAAGAAGGATATATTATAGATAGGACTCAGCTAGTGATTGTACCAATACATTCCTTTGGCCACAGTGAACAGTAATCTCCTTTTTATGAATGGATGTCAGGTATATATCTGTTTTTGTTAAATGGACCAGCCTTTTTAGTACTTTTTATTTGGAAAGAGTATTTTGTTCTGATTACAGTCTTTTGTATTAATCTTCTCTCCAAGATAATCAGACTTTACAGAGCCCGTTCTCCCAAGATAAGGCAAGGGTGACCATCAGGCCAGGCGTTGTCAACAACTTGCAATGAGTTGATGGATCTGGACTCAATTTTTGATAACAATCCCAGGCAGGATTGTCCCTACTAAAAATAATTTAAGGTCCAAAGTTTCTACCCGTAAGTTTATTTAGATTTTCCAACTTCCACTGAAATCAATACCAATTACAAACTTACATGACCTTGTAGATCTGGTCCCAGGTAGTTACAGTGTTGTATCAGGAGTTAGACACTAATGTAAAAATTTACAGAGATTATCAGTTCCTATCTAACTGATCTTATCTAACCCTATCTCAGAGAATATTTTCTTGTTTTTTCCTTAGTTTCATCTCACCTTGTAATACAAGATTAATTGCTTCTAGCCCAGATATTGCCAATAATAATACCAGAACTTTTTTAGAAATTGGTGGATGAAGGAATATTGGATCTTTTCTTAATGGACTACAAGTACATTGAATACTTAGGGATTTGTTTAACCTCAGATGATCACTACATGAATAAAGTAAATTTTGTGGAGATAATTAATCAGCTTCAGGAAAAAAACCCTTCCACCTTTATTCATTAGCTTACTGGAAAGAGTCAATGAAGCATGAATTGATTACCTGGAATACATTATCTTTTCTAGATGCTGACAACCACGGTTCCTTCTTCCTTTCTACAGTTAAGTAAAATCATGACTTCTCTTGTTTGGACTAGAAAGACATTGAATTTGCATTCCAAATTCATGCAAAAATCAATACAAACAAGGGACTTACTAAGTCTGTATCTCAAACTTACTTAATCTGTCTGTGGTTTGCAATAGAGGGATATCTAGTACAAGAAAAAGAATTCAGTAAAAGAACTTCAGTCTGGGAAATGAATCTTGATAAATTAACTGAATTTCCCCTACATCCCAGGATCCATGAGAAAATATTTGAAGTAAACCAGAAACCAAGAAGATACATGGATTTGTCAAAATATTAATTTCCCCAACCTACAAATTTAAAATCTGTCAAATAAAAGCCTGGCCATGAGTATATCTCTCCCTGGGCTGTGATTGATTAGCCTTACAGTGAAACACACCCAAGTTGTCAAGCCTTATGTTTGTCTGTGAAAACATTAGCTCTTGGAACAGAGTATTTTAAAGTAACTCTTATGGGCCAGATCCAAATCCCACAATCTTTTCATTTGTTTCAGTAGAATAATCTCTATACTTTTATTCACCAATAATCAGTGTAGCACATTTTGCTGAAACAGCCGCATCAAGGAGACACAGAGGCAGGTCTGACACAAATAAGAAGAAAAGGCAAGGTACAGGTTTGTGCTCCACACAAACAGCAAGCTGCAAAAATCAGGTGGACTCCAGTCCCTGTATGAGTGGAGGCATAACACAGACACTTATCCAGGAGTCCACAAACAGTGTCAGCATTTTGTTCTTCTAAGAGCCAAAGAAAACTCCTGCAAAGCCCAGCATTGAAGAGCTGGGGAGGATGGGGTGAAGGAAATGGTGTAATCAGAGGACTGAAACCATTGATCCCCCTTCTTTCCTCAGTAAATCTGCATGGTGTAGCCAAACAGTAAAGTAGTCATTTTACAAAAGGTCTAAAATATTCAGTCATTTCATGAAATGCCTGTTTCAATTCCAGATATGACTAAAATTTTCAATTATTTCAGAAAACTACCAGATATCACAGACAGACACTGTGGGAAATGCCTAAAGCTAGTTTCTCTTGGATCATGGGACAAGTGAAACAATGTTTCTATTACGTTTAGTTTTAAAGCTATATACTGATATTTGTGCCTAAATCACATACCAATACACATCCCAGAGCTAACATTTATTTCAAAATTGAGACTATTTCAGAGAGTAATTTTTTTCTTTCCATTTTACAAAATAAATGCTTTCCAAAAACACCTTAAAACAGATTACAGGGGCTCAGAGAGAAAGGAAGGAAGGGTGGGAAGGGCTGTAGAGGTTTACAGAAGGCCTTCCCCATTCAGTGATAACCTAAAAGTTTAACTCTTGCTAGTACTAAGACTTACAGCCCACACTTACCTGCTAAGCAAAGGCTTCCTGACAGCAGCCTGGGAATGAACCACCCACAGGAGCTGTGAACAACCCACAGCTGGTGTGCTGGACTCCAGCAATGAGCACCTGGTGGTCCACCCCACCTCCAAAACCTCTAAAGAGTGTGGCTGCTATGGCAGAGTACTCACTGCCAGCCAAATTAAGGAAAGATCTATTTGCAAAAGGAGTGGAAGAAAAACAGGTGCAGATCCGGTGACAGGTCCAACAACAGCAATTCAGATGACTGAGACTTTCTGGCCTTTTCTATAATTTTTTATTTTTATTTTATTATGGACAAGAGATAGAGTCATAAAAGCAGCCTTAGATGTGACCTCTGCATGCCTGGAAGGGAGAGAGTGAGCTGATTTCATCCAGGTCAGTAATACTCTATCACAAATGCATAGAATCATAGAATCATTAAAGTTGGGAAAGGTCATCAAGTCCAACCATTAAGCCAGCATTGCCAAGTCCACCACTAAGCAGGTCCCTAAGTGCCACATCTACATGTATTTTAATACCTCCAGGGATGGTGACTCCACCACTTCCCTGGGCAGCCTGTTCCAATGATTGACAACTCTTTCAGTGAAGAAATTTTCCCAATATTCAATTTAAACCTCCCAAAGAGCACCCTGTGGCCTTTTCCTCTCATCCTGTCACTTGTTACTTGGGAGAAGAAGTGAATACCCACCTGGCTACAACCTGCTCTCAGACAGCTGTAGGGAGCAACAAGGTCCCCCATGAGCATCCTTTTCCTCAGGCTCCCTCAGCCACTTCTCCAGTGGGCTCCAGACCCTTCACCAGCTTCATTGCCCTTCTCTGGAGACACTGCAGTACCTCAGTAGCACAGAGTCACTCACATGCCAGCCCTTCCTGGAATTTTTGAATCCTAATATGTCCTGTTTATCTGAAGCTGAAAATGAACCCTCTAATCTCCCGAAGCAGCTCTTGATAAAAGCAGGATTTTGGTGCCATGTGGGAGCCAAACAGAAGAGACTTCCACTTGAAGAACAACAGTTTCTCCTTCACACTTCAGTGAACAAATTGAAAGAAATAGTTTACAAAAAATAAAGATATTAAAAGGAGACAACCTACTCAGAGACATTTTGAGTGTAAGAAGGTTCCCAGAAGGAGAGTCAACTAAAGGGCATTTTGTCCCACAGCTAGGGAATTTCCAAAGGACTGAACAATGCGTGACTGCTCTTTTGTTTTGTATCACTGCTGCTGTTTATTAATTCCCTGAATAGTAAGAAGTGGCTAGAGACATTATTTCCCAAATAACCACAGTGTGAAAGCACATGGATAATGCCAGGATTCACCTTCTGTTAGTTTATAAAACCAAGAGGAACAGGCATATGATCCAGAACACCTGTAATGCCAGTCAGTTGGCAAAAATGCCTAAAACCTTTAATTATTTCATGAAAGGACTGATTTCACAAGATGACAGTAATAAGCACAGACACACAGAGGCATACATAGATTTTAAAATACCACAGTGTATACTTACCTGTATGTATATGCACACCAAACTAAACACACAGCAGCCAGTTGTTAAAGGAATTGGTTATTTCCCAGTGCCACCAGCTGTCTCCTGCCTCTGCAATGATGACTCAGTGCAAACCAATGACCCTTGTGCTATAGAGAACAGTTTGTCTTTTTGAAGTTTGATTTGTCAGTGAGGATAATACTGCCTTAGCTTTTGCACTGTCCTCCACGGTGTTCCTATAGGGCTTCCCAACACCTGGAGAGTAATGAATCAAAATCATTCAGATTCCTGTTCCCGTCCCAGCCGTGGCTGCACATCACATAAAATGACTCTTTGGTTGTTGTTGTTCTTTAAAATGCCATTTTCTACAACAAGAAAAAAAGTTTCTGAAATTTTCAATTCATTTTTCCACTTCTTTCCTGAACTAACTTGGCAGCCCCAGATTTCTCATCTCATGCTTCACAAATTAAATACAATGAAAAGACAAGAGCTTTTCATTTATAGAAGAGTGAAATCATTTATGCTTTCATTTATTATTTTATTTTATTTTCACTTCAGTCACAAGTTCTTATATTTCCTTTTGTTGCATTTTAGGCTAAAAGAGGTAATCTAAGATGACTGTGTGGTTGTCCCAAGCCATAGCCTGTCAGATTGCTGAATTATCAGTACCTAGTCAAGCAGCACAGTAGAAACAGATCACATGCCAGTTCCCCCCTTCCTGGTAACCATTTTCCAGTCACTGGAGGGAAGTGCACAGTCCAATCTCTCTTTTGCATGATCAGAGTTAGTTCAACTCTATAGCTTAGCAGATGCCCTTGGGCAGCAGGTGGTCCAATCAATTATATCAGAGAAACCAATAAGCTCTGTATCAATCTGGAGACTCTTAGCCCTCTAAATTTTTAAAAGAACACATTCTCCTCTCCTCTTCTCCTATTTTAATGAATTTTCAGACTGCCAACCTTCTTTAAAAATAGTCTCAAAGAAAATACAGCAAAGAAACTGCTTTCTAAAAACTTGTTTAGAAATCTAACTTAAATTGCTGGCATCTGGACACAAAATGTCTGATGAAAAAGTGTTCTGAAAATATCCAAATATAATGCCCATTGACATCTGTGTATTCAAGTTATTTCAACTGGAGCTATTCTGACTTACATCAACAGAAAATCCTCCCCAGATTTATCATGTTAACAGAGATGAGAAGGGAGCACAACCTGTGCTGTCAAAAGCACTTAGAAATATCCTAAAGATGATAACCACAAAATTAATGTCACATAACTACATGGAAAAACCACAAGTCCTTGTTGCATTGTCAAGTTTTTTGGTGGTTTTTCTCCTACTGAAAAATGAAACAACTGCTGACCAATATTTTAGCAATATCCCTCCTCTTCACAATATAACTATGATTCATATTCACTTTGCTACTAACCTCAGAGTATCTATTAACAGTCATGCCTCCAGGCAAAAGTGATGTTTTATGTTTAATGAAGTGGACAGAAAGCCCAATCATCTGCATTCCATCCTTATTTACACAAGACTTTCTTTGTGGACTTAGCAAGATTCACATTTCCTGTGTTCTACAGCTATCCCACCTGTGAAGTCAGGATAAGTCTTTCCCTCACTCACCAGAAAGTTTTGAAGCTTAATTTATGATTAGTGAGTGTTTTTAAGGTGATTGGCTGAAAAGAAACATATAGGTAAATTATTTCTAATTGGGTTTAGCCTACTTGTATCGAAAAACATAATGCAAGAAACATAGATGAATGTATATCTGTGTATGGCATTACAAAATCCAAATTCCAGCAGCTGAGAGAATTAACAGAAGCAATGACAGGTGATCTGCATTTTCTTCATTAAGGTAAGGGTTATATGGTACAGTCTAATCAATAATAGAGTCATGCTACTGAAAATGAGCTGGAAAGTTCCTTGAGAAATAAAAGAGATGGAGTCTTAGGGTTCTATTCTACCATAATTTAACTTCCCTGTGTTTTGACTTATGGCATACTTTAGGGAAAAAGAAACCACCAAAAAAAAGAAAAAAAAAAGCCCCACATTTCTCCATTCAGGTAGAATAAAGTTTACAGCCAGCTATTTCCAAAATCCCCATTGTCAAGGAGGATGGCAGCAGATTTGTATGCAGTGACAGGTTTAACAAATCACCTGATAATGGGGTGTGACCTGCTAGGAAGAACAAATTGAAGCGTTAAAATGAAGTCTGCAAACATGTTGCTTTCCTCCTCAATGGATAGCTTTCCTAGTGCATTCAGGGATTATGCATTTACTTGTCGGCAAAAATTAGTTGCTGCTTTTCACTCCTTTTAGCTTTGCAGGCCCAGAGCCTAAAAAGAATGGGAATGAATCTATTAGTTCTTGTGCATCATAAATGTGTTTGTATACAGAGTTCCTCATGTTTTCAAGACAACAGAGCTGCATGATTAAATGCAAAAATAATACTGTGGAGGAAGAGAAGTCAGACACGCAACTGCCTTGCACTTTTCCTCCACTCCATGAAAACTGTATAAAACACTCCCAAGGGAGAATTCCCCACGGATATGCATAGGGCAGAGGAGAGTTTTACAGCCAGTATACAGCCACTTTTTACGTAGGTATAAATGACTGCATAACATTAAAGCAGTGCTGAGCACGTTGTGTTGCTATTATATAATGTGTCCTCCAGAACTATTAATGTTTTTGATGATGCTCAAGAAACAAAGGAACCAGCTTCATTCTGCAAACTCAAGCAGAATGCTTATGCCTAGTGGAAGCAAGGAAGGCAAGATAAACTCTGAGCTTTGTGAAATTTCTATTTTTTTTTCCCTGAAACAGTTGCTTTTGAAGGACTTAATTGTGCTTCTTGAGCATCACCAGCACCCAAGAAGAACTTCGTTGTTAACATGAAACAGGACAGCCCCACAGCACTGGATAGCAGGGCATGCTTCACCCTCACAAGTGAATATTTCAGGCAATACAAAACTGAGTTGTCCAAGGGAAAGCAGCAGATTCCCAATGGTGGCATTTGTTCTGTTCCACCGTGGCAGTGGCTAGTGCTGCTTTAAGTTCTCTCATGGAACAGACAGCAATGTTATGAGAGATTTGAGGCTGGAAAAGCCTACAGGCCCCTGGGACCAAACCCTAAATGGCTCCTTATATTGTAGATAGCGTTCAAAGAGACCTTTGTGGCCTGTATATAGAGCAACCTAGAGGGAAAGGTATTAAAACACAGAACCTAAATTGCAGAGGCCATTCATGCCAGAGGAGGGATTTCTCTTCCATTTAAGAGGCTGTTCTGCACTGCGATGTTAGAGTGGAAGTCTGGTTAGTAGCAGATGAGCCTCTGTCGTGAAATTATGAGTCATATGGCTGTTTTCTCTTTCTACTCAGCCATGGAGGATGGCACATCAGAGCCAACTCCTCAGATCTACATACATGTAGACTGGCATTTTCTTCAGTCCAAAGGACAGAATTTAGCTCTCCTTTATATTATCTCATATTTATTATTAAAATGTCAGCAACTCTTTGCATAAAATTTTCCCCCAGAGTAGTGTGTAGTCACTGTGACCACAAAGATACCCAGATACTCTTAACATGTAATGTCATTCTGAAAGGTTAAGAATTGTGCTTTTTATCCTAACTATGGATGTCTTCCTCTCTGAAAGCCAATGTTAAAAATTCCTCAAACTCTCTAGAATATGATCCAGGCCTTGAGAAATTGCCGCAGGGCAATTCAGAGCAAACTCTGCAAGCAACTCTGTTGCCTGATCACAAGAGCCTTAGGGAGTCTGGGGGGTTCTGCCAGGGTGACAGAAATGCCACAGGACCAAAGCCGGAGACTTTTATGACCAACAGGACAACCCATCAGAGAAACAGCTGGAGTACAGGATGGTTGTTCTTTCATCTAAAAACACACCTGTGTTCAGGCAGTTGAATCCCATTTGGTCAAGCTTTGCACTGATTTCTTCACTGGATTAGGTGCCTGGGGATTTATTTGGTGTGGGAGCTAGTCTACTAAGAATAGTTAAGAATCCACTGGTATTTTCAAAAAGACAATGGGATATTGCTGAAAAACACACTTACCAATCCTTGGCTGTACCATTAGATGTCCATACAGCTTAAAAAATACTGGTCAGAGTCTGAAACTTCATACAAAGAAAGTAAAAATCCATTTATTTTTTTTTATATGATGAAAGAGCACTGTGTTTCCATTCTGCAGCTTTATATAAGAATAAAAATAAATAATAATTACTATTATTTCTACATCTATTGCTCCATCTTTATATCAATGTTACTATAGCTAAAATACAGTAGTATAAAACCCCTAGATACAAAAGTTCCAGGCAAAGTGGCATTCATCACTATCATGTACTTCAAAACAGATGGGCAGAAATTCACCAGTAGGACAGTTTAAAGAGAGTCTTTTGGCTTATCATTTTCCCCTTCAGTCACATGGCATTATGAAAGATCAAAACAGGGAGCTCTGAAAAATGCAAACCTTCAGAAAGCTACACCAAAGGAGAAGGTGAAACATAATGTGATTTGCCATTACAGCCACAAAGTCACAAAGTACTAAGAGAGAGAACAAAGCTGAGTGTTTAACAGTATCAGATAAGTAGGGTAGGCAAGATGGGGAGAAAGTACCTTTTAAATTACCCTTATCCAGATATGATCAGATTTCTGCAGAAAACATGGAGTGAATCTAGTTCAGTTACAGCACTGAAATTACAGTAAATGGGGTTTATAAAGTTCTTTCCTTTTGAAGACTAGTAGAAATATTCCCTGGAGCCCTGAAATTCTGCTCGGATGAGGGTTTTATTAGCACATGGATGGATGCATGGATGTAAAACCAGATCAGTAAATTTGTACTTAGAGAAGAAGGATGATTATTTGGCCTAATAATGAGAGAGTTTAGGACTGGGCTCAGTGCCCTGATTTTAAGACAGATTGATCCAGACTTCAAGATTTTCCACTATGTCAAAGAAATGAATAAGGCTATGGCCTTCTAAAAATAAATGTGTTGCAGATAATATATGGTGTTGATACCTTTCTATAGAAATCTTCAGACAGTAGCATATTTCATGACTTAGGAAATTCAGTGGAACAATTATGCCTGTAATTACATAAGTCTGTGCTATTTTGACTTTAGCCTAGTTTCATTATATTTTAGGTTTTAGCCCTGATTTTCATAGATTTTAATGACTTTAACAGAGGTTCTTCTAATTTAACCAATGTCAGCAAGAGCTAAATCAGGTGCTTTGTGCTCATATGATTAAAAATAGATTTCACAGAGCCATTCAAGTATTTTAGCTTTAGAGCTGGGAAGGAGTAAAGTCAACAGCTTGTGCCTAATAGGAATGCAAGAGAAATTAATTCATTGGAAAAACATTCTTCACCCCATGTTGGATGACTGCTCACAAAAAAAGTATGTCAGCTTCTTGCTTTCTAATGCCTCAGTCACTACAAATGAAACAGCAAGACCAGCAGAGCTAGAAAGATTGTTTGTCATATCGTGAAGTTCCAGCCATGTGAATGATATTGCCCATGAACTACGATTAGAAAAGTGATATACCTATGATATAACTAT
The DNA here is from genome assembly GCA_035222235.1 of Margarornis squamiger. NCBI lineage: Eukaryota > Metazoa > Chordata > Aves > Passeriformes > Furnariidae > Margarornis > Margarornis squamiger. The sequence goes on from JAWWTY010000106.1 coordinate 108,407,691, forward strand.
GATAAAAATCTGGTGCTGTATTTGCACCAGAATTACTGTTTTTGAAGAAAAGTGGCTTCAAAGCCATCAGCTCATGGGTACAAAAATTACTGTGTTCAGTTAAGCAAGGAATGAATGTCTCTTGCTCAGTGAGATGTTGAATTTGCTTGTCCCTGTTCCCACCCACTCCTGACCCACAAGTTTTGACATTTACCCAAAGGGAGTAGAGCAACTCTGTTTCCTGCCCACCTGAAACAACCCAGTTGTTTCTGTAATCTCTACACACTTCTCATGCCTGAATTTTTTGCAAGGAAAGCAAAGTAGAACACAACACACATAAATAGAAGACGAAGTCCTACGTGCATCTTCAGCTGACAGCACCATTTTTGTAAATTCTGTAGAGCCTACTTAGGCACACAGATTGTTAGTTGGGATGTAATCCTGCTGTAACCCACAGCTGATAGCTGACTATCAGCAAACTTCCCAATTTGTACCCAATTGTGTCATAAGGCGAGGAGATAACAGCCTACCTATGGGAAACTGTAAATCAGGATCTATCTGAAATATCTCTCTCCTCTCTGAAGGCTGATTTAGCCCAGGAAAGCTGCCCTAAAACCTGAAACCACAAAAACAAGTTTTCAAAAGCATCTAAATTACTTCAGTTCAGCTTTCTGCGATATTCAAGCAGTGACATAACTGGAGCAATTTAATAAGCCACTAAGCCTTAGCATTCATTTTCCACGTCCCTCTCCCCCCGCCAAGAGTTGTGATCCTGTCAGCTGAGAATGGATGGAGAAAGGGCTCCTGCTCCCTTTCAAAGGAAAAATAGAACTACTTAAACCACCCTCCAGACATGTATGCAGCTTCCAAGTATTAACCCAGATCCACTTCCTGGCATTTGTTCATAACATATTTCCAACCCATTTGAGACAGAAGAATTATTTCATTCAGCTTTTTTTAGTCCTGTTTCAGAGTAGCAACCACAGGATTATTCCATGCGCACAGCATCTGACATGGCACTGCCCCTCATGGTGGTTCCTATTCATTGTTGTGATCCCAGTCTCCAAGTTGTCATCTTCCATGAGGACATAGTGCCACCAGTGATTTATGTAGCCACCATGCATCAAAAAAACCCCAGTAATATAACATCAGTGGGCAGCCACAGCAAAAGTTCACTGCAGAAGCAGTTTTAAGTAGTCTGATCTCTGCCCACAGTTTGAGCATGATCTTAATATTATGAAGTGATGAGGACATATGTCATAAGCCATACTGTAGCCAATGTTGAGTGTAACAATACTTGAAAATGGTTTCAAGTATAGTATGTGTAGAGGAAGCAGCTAGCCTGGTTGATATGCACCAAACAGAGATGAAAAGTAGAAGGAAACTGAATATCCAGCTTTATATCTGTTTGGGTTAATGAAAGATTACTGCATGTGTGTTATCCAGTCTCAGTGCAGCTGCATTGCAGAAAAAAAAGTTGCAATAAATTTGGAGAAAGCCCTATAAATCACTAAAGTTGAAACTGTGCTTAATCTAACACAAATGAACTCAGATTCAACTCTCCAAGTGACAATTCATAGACAAATAACAGTGAGACATGGCTTAATATGATGGTGCAAAACTATTCTCTGGGACATGCCAGGCTGACCCGGTGGTCTTCTGCCCACCTAGGGAAACAGAAACCAGGTTTGATACTCCAAAGGGGTGGGAAGGATGCTGTTATTCCAGGAATAATGTCTCAGTTGTACGTTAGCCTTTTTGAAGTACCTCTTTGCACATATATGATGCTCTGCATTTGTTTTCTACAGCACTTTTTGCCTTCTTATAACACTGTATATTGCAATAAAACACTAAATGTATTAATTCTTTTTTAAGCCCCCCAATTTCAAGTTTGCAGACATTCTTTCTGGCACTGCAGCCCTGTAGGACAGTCTAGGCCCAAGGTCTATGACTTATCTTGCTTTGTTGCCTATACAAGGGACAGTGCACATTTGTACTAAAGACATGTCTCAGCAGATTATGTCCCTTCTAGGGCTGTAGGAACAACCTGTATCAACCTTTAACTTGCTCAGTGCAATATCCAAAGGCAGACTAACTAAAAAAGCCTTTTCCATTTCTCAACTGCTTCTTCCCTGAGGTAAGCAGGAGCTAGCAGTGCGCTTCAAAGTATAGATGGTGCCAGAATGACACCATCCAGTGCAGGAAAGAAGTTTGATTTAGTCTGCATAACAGGTAACAGGACCATATCTACTGAACACACAGAGGAGCCTGTTCTAGTTCTTAGAGCACTAGTTAGGAACTTAAGTGCTTTTGAATTGATTGTACTTAAACCCTTGATATTCCATAGACTCACTATGGAATCTTCTGTAAGTCTCTTAGGACTTGCTCTAGAAATCATTGTAAGTCTCTTAGGATAAGGTCCAACCTAGATGAGACATCTAGTCTAATGCAGCTCTTAAAAATGTCAGCTTTTGGTTTCAGCAAAGGGGATCCAGGTGGGAATATGGTGCCCGTAGAGCAAATTCTAGACAACCCAGCAACTGGAACAGGGCTCTTGTCATGGTTTAACCCCAGCTGGAAATTCAGACCACCACAGCTGCTTGCTCACTTCTCAGCGATGAGTGGGGCAAAGAATTGGAAGGGTAAAAGTGAGAAAACTCATGGGTTGAGATTAAGACAGTTTATTTGGGAAAGCAAAAACTACGCACACAAGCAAAGCAAGGCAAGGAATTCATTCACCACTTCCCATGGGCAGGCAGGTGTTCAGCCATCCCCAGGACAGCAGGGCCCATCACAAGTAATGGTGACTTGGGAAGACAAACACCATCGCTCTGAACATTCCCCCTTTCCTTCTTCCCCTCAGTTTTACCTGCTGAGCATGATGCCACATGAGATAACCCTTGGGTCAGTTGGGGTCAGCTGTCCTGGATGTGTCTCCTCCCAAATCTTTGTGCACTCCACCCTCCTCGCTGGCGGGGTGAGGAGCAGGAAAGGCCTTGAAGTTGTGCAAGCACCGATCAGCAATATTGAAAACATCCCTGAGTTATCCACACTGTTTTCAGAAAAACTCCAAAACTCAGCCCCATACCCTCTACTGTGAAGAAAACTATCCCAGTCAATAACAGCATAGCTTTATGTTCAGGTCAAAATCCATTTCACTGGGATTAGGTACTGAAAATTTGTCTTCTATGGCTAAGTTGGTGTCCATGGGCTCCCTGTTTACTGAACGCACCCGGACTGAGTGGTATCAACATTTGTCTGTGCAAAACATTGTGGTGCATTTTTAAATACCAAACAAGTGTTTAAACATCACCATCTGGTTGTAGATATATCAATACAAACAACCAAACATGATACAACTAAGTAACTATATTAATCAGTGCCTGGTGATTAATTCCCATGTCATTTCCCAGCTTCCCTACTGTTCAGTTATTCCTGTGTCTTTTAGACCCGGACTCCTCCACTCAGGGGTGCTTCCATGTGTGCAGGTGTCTACACACGCACACAAACACAAACACACATGCACATACATCTAATTAGGGATTCCAGTTCTCACCAAGACCTTGGATGCACCCCTATTATAAATTATGAGTAATGAAAATAATGGAAAATCCAAGAACAGAAAAAAGCCCCATGGGATGACAGTTGACCAAATGCAGTATGCCCCAAGCTCTAATCAGACCCCAAAAGCTCTGCTGCACATTACATCTGTCAGGCTGCTCTGCCTCTCACTTCAATCATGACAAGGCTGGGCATGCTAAGTTGGATGAATATACAAAACCATTCTGTCTTTTTTTTTTAGCTCCATTGGTTGGCTCAGCCATACTTTGCTGAACACAGTAATCCTACAAGCCACCATCCCTTAAAGAAAAAAAACAAACAAGTATTTCAGAGTGCCAAGAACAAAGTGACTCAAAGAAAAACACTTTTTTTTCAGCGGCTTTAGATGTATTTCCTCCCATGACACCTTTTTTTTAATGCAGTGGAGTGTCCAGATTTCAAAGGATGGGTTTCTCATTATCTCATCCCAATCTGAGAAAGAGAGGAAGATAAAGCAGAAGTCAGCTGGAGGCATGTGTTCTTCTTGATTATACTCAACTACCCTTTACTGTTTTGTTCCTCATCCTCCCAACCCTCTGTCAGCTGACACTCCTGTATTGGCAGAAAAGTTGCCTGTGTAAGGATCAAGAAGTGAAACTGAATCTCTCCCTAAATTTCCCTGTTATTACCTATTTGTAATAGTAACTACAAAAGGCATCTTTCTCACACAAACCTGGCAGCCACAAACTGTATGGATAAGTGTTCCTCCCTTCCTTCTCAGCTTCTTGAAATGTCTTCCATGTGAACTGTAGGATAAAAAATAGGTAGTAATGCTTTGATAATTGTGGAATATTTCCATGCAGTTTATGTCTGAAATAGACATATAGCTACAGTCTCTTCCATAAACACCAGCAAGAAAAGTATTTTATCTAATGCTCAGTGAATTTACCAGCAACAAGAGCAATAAAATACATCCGCACCACCCCTTCTTTCTCATACTGCTGAAAAATTTCATATAAGCACAAAAGAGATTTCTATTGTTCACTGTATGAGCATTTGAATTTGGCTTTCAATGGGAATTAAAATTTCCAAATTCAAATGTCAGAATCATCATTTAAATATCTGAAGTTAGGCAGCTTGTATAGCTAATTTTCTATCCTTTCTATATAGTCTATGATGACACAGGTGCTTTCACTGTAACCATATCAGTGTTCTAAACACACAAGCAAGTACTGAGTTCTTGAAAAAGTTTGTCCAAAATCCTATTGAAAAATATTTCTTCATTAATATAAATATAAATAAATTTTATTCTGGCAGCAAAAGTTGACAGATTCTACAGTGTAGGTGAAATTTTCCTTTTTGAAAGGCGGCCTACAGTGATAACCAAATTTTTCCGATTCTCTAACTGCTGCTCTAAAAATGGAAGTGTTTTCTGCAGTATCATTTCCAAGAAAAGTGAACCAATTATATTTGACACATCTTGCTTTCCTGCTTGCTCTTCTTTTCTTGAAGATTCATGAAAGGGAGGCATGTGCTGCATAATGCTCTTCCCCACCAAGTGACTGCATTGTCTAATTGACCAGGTGATGGATGCTCTCAGGTGGTCAGGTTGATGCCTTTGAACCACTGCAAAACAGCAGTGTCATAACTCCTCCCCAAAAAGAATGAATGACGAGTGATATAAATAGGATCTAAAAGGTATCTGCCCTCTCCAGTGCCACGTAATAGTGAACAGAGACAACAAACAAAAAGAATGGGAAATCAGCTTGGTAACCTGGTCTGGCACAAAGAAGTCAAGTGTAAACCAAATTAATCCCGAATCCTGCACGTGCACATCACGACAAGGAATGGAAACACATTACCTCAAATGTACACGTCAGCTCTGCAGATGACAATGACAACACTCTAAGCTTCTCTTTTACTCATCAAAGCATTTTAAATATGTTAAGATATTTCCTCAACAAGCAACACTTGCATATTGGAGCCTCATATCACCACTACTTCAAAGCAGAGGGGTTTGAAACATGTTCTTGGCTCTCACTGGGAGAAATCTCTCATGTAACAGGGATGCAAGGTGCAGTTGCAGCAGGTGTCTACACTGCATCATATCTATTCAAATGAATTCAACACCCACTGAATTACTTTGCATATTAAGTGAACAAGGTTGTCAGTTTCATTTGCCTTTAGCTTTCTCCTGCAGATGATCTAGGGCATTTTTTCTGTCCCCTTTAACAGGAGCACAATGTGGATGCAAGGTGTTTGGTGCCTTCTCTGCACTTCAAGGATGAAAAGAGAGGCACTGCAATCTCTTTGTTTGAAGAAGGTTAAACAATGTTCTCTCTCTGCGCCTTTCAGTCAGTTAAGTTACTTTCCTCTAAGCCAGTCCAAAGAACGTGCTGGTAGCTAATGGAAAGCAGTCCTCAGCTTCTCTTGGGATTACCTCTCCAGTGTTACTTCCACAGAGGTCCATGCCTCCTCCAAGGAGTCAAAGGAGCCAACACGGCTTGGCCAACCACACAACATGACGTTACCAATTACTCAGTGCTTCTGAAATTCAGAATACCTGTGTGAAGGCTTATATGAGGCGTGCATAGGAGTAAAGGTTTCTCATACTTTCAGAGGCTGATTTTTAAAATGCTTTGGTAAGACTCTAACTTTGGAATCAGTCAAGGAATCATAGAAGCATAGTATCACAGAATGGTTTGCATTGGAAGTGACTTTAAGGATCATCTAGTTCCAAATCCTCTGCTATGGGCAGAGGAAGAACACCAGAGAATTTCTTGATCCACTGGAAAAATAAAAGGAAGAAGGAAATGAGTTTGTTGCTTGTCATGGCAGGCTCACTGTCAGGCTTGCACCCCCCACAGTGGGATGAGGAAAGAATCTGGAGGGTAAAAGTGAGAAACCTCAAAGGTTGAGATAAAGTCAGTTTTATAAATAAAAACAAGCAATCCAATAGAGAAGAAAATAAACAAACTCAAGAAAAACAAAATATGATAAAAACCCCACATTGCTCACTGGCAATCAACAAATGCCCAGCCAGCCCCCAAACAATGCTAGCGCAAGCCACCCTTCACACACACAGACACACACCAGTTTTATTGCTGACCACAACATTATACAGTATGGAATGTCCCCTGGGTCAGTTAGAATCACCTGTCCTGCCTATGTGCCCACCCAACTCCTTGTAACAAAAATATCTTCTCTTTAACAACACTGTTTTCATCACAAATCCAAAGCACAGCATCTTAAAAACTACTGTGAAGGACATTATCCCAGCTACAACCAGTTCATTGCTGGAGCAAATATCCTGCAGAGCTCAGAGGAATAGGAACTTCAGCATATAAAGGAAAACTACGAGGGTAAGAGTTTCATTCTGTGAGGAAAACAAATGGATTATAATCTTAAGTGACTCCTCTTTTACATGAAAATACTTTTTATGTGCAAATATTTATCTGTAAATGCTAGAAGATAAATTATGGTGATTTAATAACGTGATTCATCTCACCTAAGTTACCTAAGGACTCAGAGATCCTGTTCAGACTACTTATCTGGTTCTTCAATAGCCAAAGGAGAGGAACTGATGATGCCAGAAGTCAGTTCGCCTCTCCTCTGTCAAATGTCTACTTGTCCTCCACCCTCTGAATGTCCCTGCTTCTCCTTAGTGACTCTAAGAGTAAGCCAGAAAACCAACTTAAGCTTAACTCCTAGGCTTTACACAGCTGAAGATAAATGACTGAAATCCCAACCACATCTTGGGAACACCATGACAAAGAGCCACCAAAAACGGGTCTGGAATGGTCTGGAACAGAAGCCTTTCCATGATGCTTATGTGGCAGTGGAGCCCACTGTGGAAACTGTGAAAACTGATTTCCAAATGATGCCCACACAGCCAGCTCCTCTGCCAGTTTTCCAGGCAGCAGTGTTCTTTCCCAGGACCTGTATCCTACACATTTTACATGAGCACCGGTAGGGGGGGAAAGGTATTAATTGGGGGGTAAAAAAAAAGTAATAACCTTTATTTCAAATGAAATATTTTGAAGTGTTAGCAGGAGCCTGTGATTGCTGAATCTTGGCAGTGGAGACACCCTTGTGAATTTTGGAATGCGTACTTGCCAAGTATACAAATGACCTTTGATTCTGCAAGAAAACACCAATGGGTTTCACTTTAATATTTGTCTGGCCACTGTAACTGAACTACAGGTGTGATCACACACACATAAGAGGTATACATCAGTATATGCACATTGAATTGCTCCCTACATAATGCTATTTTGCTGCACTTTCAGCTTCTGAGCTAACAGAGAAATTGAGAACTTGACTTTCAGCTGAGTGGGAAAATAGACCAAATGTCATTCGTTTTAGAAATTAATAAGAAAAATGCACAAAATTCAAGGAAACTGTATTTGATTAATGTATTCTGCAAAATTCATTGTTGATGTAGGTAAGGTAGGTATGCTGATGGTCTATAGATTCTAGAGAAAGAGATTTGAATACACTATTAAATACAAATCAGATAACTTAAAAAATCAATTTTGTTCAAGGGAAAAAGTTCTCTCAAGCCAAAAAAGACTCAACTAATTATATCAAGAAAGTGCATGTAATGCACTGTATATGCACTACTATAGATTTTTTTGTCTCTTCACAGAAACAGGCAGGTAGAAAACTATGGGAGAGAAACACAGCCCAGCTCAGAAAATGAATTTTATGGCCTTTTGCAGATATATGACTCTGACCTAAACTGGGGTTTGATCAATTTCCTTATTGTCATCATTCTCCAAAGAAGATGAGAGTGATTATAACTTATAAGCAGAGCCTGAAGCAGAAAACTACCCCTTATCAGATGGAACAAGGACAGCTTAAAAGTGGAACCTGATCCTGGAATGAGAAATCGTATGAATACACTTAAGCCTTAATATTAGATACATTTACTTAAGGTGTAGTACTTCACATTTTCTTAAATGTGGCAGTCCATATTAAAGCCCACCTTTCTGAGTTTGAGTTCAGCTGAACCCATTTCCTACCCTCATATAACATCATGAGGAACAAAAAGGATATTCATCCCAGAATGCTTTTTCAGCACCCTCAATCCCAACAAACTAAAATGAAAACAAAGCACTAGTGACTATATACTGTTTCCAAGATCTCATTGCCACCGTTTATCAACACAGGCCTTACTAAGGAAGTCATCTACACCTTTGTGTCATTAAGGATTTAATAAATGTGACACTTGCAGATGGCAATCTAAAAGGTGCAACAGAGGTCCTGACTTTCATAGGATCAGTGCCTGTGAGCTGCAGATGATTCTGCAGCCTACACTTTACTTCAGCCATAAGCACCTTGTTGCATTGCTCAGTATACCTGGAAAATAGATAGTCTTCTGAAATCACAAGGAACCTCTCAATTCCACAACAATTCACTTTGCTGATGTTTCGTTGGTTTTGAGCACCAAAAATATTAAAGACTGAAAATTCAGTTCTGGGTCTGGAGCAAGAATCATGTCCTAGTCTCCCCTTTAACATCTACCCTGCAAAGTACAAAGAGCCTAGGATCTATCATTTACTATGGAGTGCACACCTTAGAAGTCTAAGGAAAAGGAGTCATAAAATGTCATAAATAAAAAATTCATTTATTAAGAGAGGAAAAAAGAGTGCTAAAAACTCTTTAGCTATCTCCCTCATTGGTATAAAAGTGGTACTTTGAATGAATGTTGTCTACTGTGTATTCTCTGTAGCAGACATATTGATCCACAAGAGACATCTTGCTATTGCTATATAATAATATTTTAAATCTTTTTATTTCCTTCTTTGGATTCCATCCTACATAGAAGAGAATATACCCCTAAGGACTGGACAACATCTGGTGTGTATATAGGGATGAATCACAAGATGGATATAAAGAAAGAAAGATCTAAAATCCCTGGGCATGTAGCTGTTTCAATCCTTTAAGAAGCCTACTGAAAGTCGATCTTAAATGTGATTTCAGGAGCCAAAAAGTTTTCTACGTGATTTATTTTCTTTACAAATGAAAAATTTCTCTTCAAAAATAGAGCTGCCATGTGGATCCCCACAGCAGTGTAGCTATTTTCTTTCAAGTTATGGTTGCTTCTTAACACTGTAATTAAGTTTGAATAATGCTGCCACAGTAAATCATGCACTTTACACAATTACTGTACAGAATGTAAAAGAGAAATAAAGTATGATGTGAGCTTTGTTAAACTTAAAATACACTTGACAATCACTTAATTAGATACATTTGCCTCCTGAAAAAGTTGCTGTACCAAAGCTGATGTTCACCTTTCCAAGGAAAATAATCCTCTCCCAGAGCCAGAGGTATATATCCCATCCCTCTTTATTATTATTATACTAACACTTCCATATGAAGCATTGCTAGCCCAGCAGCCAGGGGACATTTTTCTATTCCCAACTCTGTCAACGATCTTCTCTGTGTTCTTAGGCTGGTTATGCCAGCTCAGTGCCTCTGTTTCCAGATCCATTGCTTGTAACTCTTTTCCTTTTGGAAGTTATTATAATACTATGTACAGCATAATAGCTAATAATAATTACTGTAATATACATAATTATATTATGTGCCATGTAGAGAATAATGGTTATAGTAAGAAATTCCTAATACTTTAAGGAAATTAACATTTTGTAGTTATAAACTAACCTAGATTTACAATTCCCCTGGTTTCATGAGGTTCCTTTAATAATTTTAAATAGTGTTTCCTTTTAAAGGACACATAAGAGTTCTTTTTTCTCTGTCTTTGTACATTCACAAGAGATTGGAATATGCACAGAGATATTGTCCTTTTGTACAGCTTGGCAGAGCTCCATTTATTTCCATGGGGTTGCATCAATTTACATAAGATGAGAAACAAGCTTTTGTTTTCCTCTACCTTTTAGACACGGATTTATTTTAAGTGGCCATAGTGATAAAACAGAAATACTCATCCATTATGGTTTCATATCCGTGAAACTTGTTATTCTTCAGGGGGGAACTTCAGAGAGGAAGTTCTGGTTTGGACACCTACCAACACAGTAATGAAGAGTAAGGTGGTGGTTTTGAGCATGATGCAGTTGCCTACACTCCACTCAGCTAAGGAGAAAAATGGGCAACAATGACTCTTGTGCTTTTCTCTCACCCAAGCCCAATCCTTCTGAAAGGGCACCAGATGTACAATTAGAACAACCTGAAATCTCTTTTAGGTCACACTGTCCAAAACAGCAAAGCTGTGTGCACCACCTTGTCTTGCAACATGTGTCTCTCCATCAAGATTACAAGGCAGTGTAGAGTTGATGATCCCACCTGCGCCACCCAAGGGCTATCCCAGATCATGTCTCACATCTCCCAACACACCTCCCTGGCTGCTTTGACTCATCTTAAAATGGCCACAGTAGGAGCTATCCTCAGAACTATTGAAGGCTGTCATGGACAACTTCAGTATAGGTTGACCCTAGTCAGAAGCATAAAGAGCAGCCAAAAATGTACCCAAAAGTTTGATAGTATGTGGGTTTCACATCAATTAAATCTTCAATGCTCCTAGGGTTAATTGCTCATATGTTATTTTCAATTAAAGGATCATCTGAAAAAATGGTCAAAACTCAATTTAATTCAACTTTTCCCAATTTTTATCCATATGTGTCACTTTGATAAATAGTTCCCTCAGGCTACAGTATCTACTTTTTCCAAGAAACACCACTTCATGACATTATTTATTATTTAATAATCAAATTTAATAATTAACAATTGTCTTTAATTTTAGTTATTAATATTATGAACACTAAAACTAATAAAGCCTAATTCCTTGAGGAATCATGTCTTGTGGCTGTACTTCCTGATGTGTAATAAATGGTATGTTCCAATTAAGATCTTTGTTTTGTTTTGGATCATAGAAGATAATCTTCTGTGAGGCTTCTCCTGTGTCTGGAGTGTTGTCACACTATAGCCTTTCCATCATTCAGGCTGTAATTACAGTCTTACCTATTCTGAAATTCCCACCAGTCTGTAACCAGGATTGACACTGGTCAGTGTTTTCATGCAAACAATACAAAATGATAATAAAGAATGACAAAAAGATGAAGTATCATGGAAATTTAGGGATCTCTTTTCCTAACAGAGGACTTTCCTCTCTCTGGAATGTCAGTGAGAGAAGGAAGGGAACGATGAACAAGTTCAGTTCAGGTTAATACACAATTTTTCATACCAGAAAGTAAATCGATAAATGGTTGCCTAGATCAATTTTCTGTCATGTCTATGCAACACACTGAGGAAATGTAGCAAAGGAAGCACTTGAGGATGTAGCAGGTAGGAACAGAACTGGCATTTTGATTATTATATCTGGAGAGTTTTGAATTACTAGATTTGAGGTGGTGGAGGATTTTTCTTTCTGCATGTGGGACTGAGCTACGTATTCATCACACGTACACACCACTGCATTGGCTGTTTATGCTCTCTGATTAACTGTAAAAAATATTATACCATTTAAGTGTGAAGGTCTCCACTAAAATTATAGAAATGTATTTATGGGAGACTCAATATGTACAGCAGTTGTTTATTAAGGTCATTGGTATAAAATATATGATCGATAAGATGACTGTGTATCATTACAATACACCAATGGGGCACCTTGCCAGATGCATCAGCCTCTCCCAGACAGGGCTGGGACTGATGATCAGGATGATCAGGCAGAGTATCTGCTGCAGCCTTTTCTGCTGTACCTCTACCAAGCAGAGGTTATTAGAGAAGCATCCTGCCCATGCTGAAGTCACCAGGTGCCAGCCCCAGCATTACAGGTGAACGATTTTGACTGTCCAGTCTCTTAAATCTGCTTTGTGCAACTCCAGCAGTGCAAAACAGACTTAATGTCAGCCCACTGGCGTGTTGATCTCCCAGGTGGAAATAAGAGCACCTTTTGTATTAGCCCAGGAGTAGATCATCTCGTTGAGAGATGGCAGGCCAGGGTTATTATCTGCTTCTGCTCCCTTCTTGCCCCTGTAGAAAGAGAGAACACTAGGAGCCTGAAAACATTCCTGTATTCCAGAGGGTTCATGCTGGGTTTCCTTAGTTCTCTACTATCTCTCTGTACTCAAAAATTATTTTGGTTGACAATTATATGTATGTTTTGATAATTATAGTTAAGCATTTATAAACACCTTTTGAATTTGTTGCTAAAGTAACCTGTAACAAGGGTGAAAAGACACCTGGGTTTTATTTGTGCACTGTAAAGCAGCTACTTTGAACTGCTGCTAAATTCATACAATACAATCCTGTATCCTCAAATAAAAGCAGATATTCCTAGGTATTTTTTTTCCCCAGAGCTGAATAACAGGGAGAGTCCATATGACTGCAGTCTGGGCAAGCCGCTAAAAGTAAGAAATGGAAAAAAATTTCCAGCTTGCACTCTGATGCCAAAATTTACAGGCATCCTGTTTACAGACTGGGACACTCAAGCGAAATCAGACCAGTGGGCCATGACTGAAGCTAAAAATAAAATTGCAAGAAGACTGTGTAAAGCTACAGCTCTAATCCCTACAGAAAAAGGTAGGGCACCTTTTTCAATTTCATAAGGATTTTAAGAACCCTTCTCTCCTTCTAACACAGCTTAAGACTTAGAAAAAGTACTTCCTTTAAGAGACTGTCCCAATGGAACTCAGGCCAGGTTTGGGAGGGAGGGCAGAGAGAGAGCACAGCCTTAACTTCCCTGGCCTGTCACCAAAGAGAATGTGTTTATTACAGCAGGCAGAGGGAGAGATTTGACAGACAGCTGGCCATCCAACACTCCATTATTAAAGCCTGTGTTCTGCAGGATGCATTGTTTGAAAGTTGTGTTTGTGAAAGCTGTCGCCTACTACTCGCACCTGCATAAACTATTAGTTTTATGAAGTACAAACTGTTTCGCAATGTCATTGACACAAAGCAAGCTTAGCCCTCCACCTACTTGAAGGAGAAAGAAAATAAAACATCTCCTGGGGTTATTTAACTTTTTCCAAATTTATTTTGTGAAAAACCTCGCAGCAATTTGAAGAAACTCTCAAAACTACAGCTAGAGGCATGCTGAGACCTTCTCTTTTGCAAAGAAAAAGCTGAAGCCTTTTTGCTTTCATCAGGAGAAACAATGAGGATGGAGTAAGCTGAGGTACAGGTAAACCTTGTCTTGTCTGAGCTGTCATGAAGATAGAATCAAAGAAGACCTTAATAGCCTAGTAGGTGTATTGTCTTGTAGCAGTAAATCCAGGTACAACACACAGGTAGGAGGCTAATACAGTTTTATTACTGGAGCTCTGGTGATCTACTCCTCTCTCCAACAGCCCGCCTGATCTCCAGATGCTCTGTGGTTGTCAGATTAAAATCATCACAGAATCATAGAATGATTTGGGTCCCTCTGCCACAGGCAGGGACACTTTCCACTAGACCAGGCTGCTCCAAGCTGTGTCCAACCTGGTCCTGAACATTTGCAGGGATGGGACAGCCACAATTTCTCTGGGCAATCTGTTCCAGTGCCTCACCAACCTCAGAGTAAAGAATTTCTCCCTAATATCCAGTCTAAACCTACTCTCTTTCAGTTTAAAACCAGTTTCCCAGTGTGGAATGCCAATTCTCACACCGAAGTGAGGTATGCCGATTTTTTTTTTCTAGTTTATGTAAAGTAGGGAGCCAGGTGGTAACCCACAAAAGGCTGGCTCCCCAATCATCAAAACTTTGCACAATTTATATATTTTAACAAAGGCATTAGCATTCATTGGTTACAAATTGCATAACCTTTCTATTAATTGGTACTCAAACCCCTATTTGCTAGTAATGTCTCTTGCTTCTCATGTTAATTAGTCCACAGGTGCAGCTCTTCCCTCTATTTGAGTCAGAGGTCCATTTTGAGTAGGTAGTCAATGAGACAGTGGTCTCAATCTCCCACTGCTGGAATTACCTTTCCCCCATTCCTGCTCAGTTCTGCTGACTTCACTCCTGATGGCTCTTGTCCAGACAGCCCATTCGTTTTGGGATTGCCTTCTCTTTTCCTTAAAACAAAGGATTAGCCAAGCATACAATGTTCACAATGCAATTGCTTAATCATAACTGTCCGGCTATAGATACTGATTAACACCTGAAAACAATTGCAAAGTTTGATTCAAATCCTGAGGGCCTCGAATCTTGAGGCATTTGATATCACTATCAATACATACCCTTGCAAACAGTCTCTCTCCATCTTTTAAGCTCCCTTCAGGTACTGAAAGGCACCTATGAAAGAAAGTGTTATTCACGGGAGGGGCGGAAATACTAAAAGTAAGGATAGATTCCTGCCACAGAACTTCTATTTCCCTAAAGACCCCCCCAAAGCTCTTGGACATTCAATTTACATTATTTAGAGACCCCTGAGTAATGCTGTCAAAGCTGTAAATATTTGGCCCCCTCTAAGAGGATAGTTTTGCTTTTCCCATGCTTAACTATAAAGATTACTTATGTTCATATGCAGATTTGCAAAGCCTTCTTATTGCTTTTTCCCTAAAGGTATGCTTGGAACCAATCAAATCATTGCCCAATATTCCTGACCTGTTTGCTAAGGGTACAATTACTTGTCCTTAAACACACACACACACAGAGCACATAGAATGTGCAGAGGAAAATGTACACCTGCTCCCGTGTGAGGGAGGGTGCTCCTCATCCTCTTCCTAATCCTCATCCTCATCTATGATGAGGCCAAGCAAGCATGGCCATTGATTGGGAAGACCCCACACAGTTTCATGTTGAGCTTCTCTGCATTGGACTAGAAACATGGAAAGGCTGCAAGATTAGAACTACAAGAGTAGGGAACTGATTGGAATGAATCATCATTTTATCCAGCAACAAAATGTGGCCAACACAGCCAACTTCAGCATTCAGACATTTAGTCTCTCGGTGGACTTTATTTTTCTCCATCCATAGATAACCAAGAGACAACACCTGTAACTAAGTCATAGGACCCACAAGTCCTTCATGCTCTCAGGGCTGGGCACTGGCCACCGCAATGTCCTCACTTAAATTTGGGAATTTCCCCCTCCATTCTCAGGCTTCCCCTGGAGAAAAATCTGTGCAGATTAGACACCCACATTTCTGTTGCCTATAGCTGACTCACTGGACAGCTAAACTCAACTGAAATGAATTCCATCTGAAATGTTCTGCAGGATTAGACTCTATTTTACAATTACATGGTATTGTAGGAGTTTGAAGTGTTTTATTCAAATTAAAAAAAAAAGAAAAAAGAAAAGAAAAAGAAAAAAGAGCTCAAAGAAAAACTACAAGCACACATGTTTCTAAGCTCAAGTCCCTAAACATACCAAAGCTGTGAATTTTTTCAGTAATCCATTTTCTGCAGTGGTAGGAACATGTTGACTTCTTCTATTAAGTATTATAATTGGTAAGAAAAAGAAACAGAACAGAACAAAAGGTCTTTGGCTGCTGTGTTAGCTATCACCTCCAAGAATAATTTTGATCTTGCAATTGTAATAGCCAATCTACAGCACAGAATTTATATAGGACATTTTTGGCTGGTTTATGAGAGAAAAATCTTGGCACTCTCATAACATCAATGTATGTGTCTTAAAAGTAATGTTCATAATTTACATAAACCAAATAAGATAAATTGGAAATTTCAGCTCATGGGTAAAAAGTGTGTCTAAAAGGCAATTTCAGACTGCATTAAGTGCCAGAAGGACTAAAGCCTACTAAAATATTACCCCTTTCCTCTAAATGATAATACCTCAAAACTAAGCACACACACACACGACCTCCCATATGTGTTACACAGACTCTGGCACCTCTCAGCTCCTCCTGTTCAAATCATGAGAATTTGGTGCCAATGCACTATTCTTTCTGCACTCCAAGCACTTTTTTTCTAGACTAGTCAGTTTAAAAACTGGTCTGCTGTTTCTTCCTGCACCTCATTTTGATTTCAGTCCCGTAAATTGTCAGACAGACCCATAACAAGAGGTCACACTGTCTACTGTTTGCCATGTGGACCAAGCCAGAGCTGAGCTGCCTCCAGCCATATATCCCCTCTGGAAGGCTCTCAGTTATCTCAGTTATCAATCTACTGTAGCCTGATTCCCTGGTCTTCTTCTAAGATAACACTCAGGTCACTCACCATTTTTTTCTTCCACGGTGTTGCCAAATCTGGAGAATGTAAATCCTTTTTTTTTTTTCCCCCAAATGTGATAATCATTCTCTTTTTGTCAGGTACACTGTGCATCTGCAGCCAGATAAAAGGAAACCAAATTGGATCAAAAAGATGATTAAACCAAATGTCAATGTTTCACACCCACCTTGACATCTCTTCAAAAGGCTGTAAATTATCAGAGGACTCGGCAGGGGAGAATTGAGCCTGGACAAATAAAGCTTCACCATTCAAGTTTCTCAGGTTTTTTATCAAGTTCTGACTTGGCAATGAAAAATTAGAGAAGTTCACTAAACACAAAAGTGTTTTAGAGGGTCATTTATGGGATGTTTTATGTTGCTTTAGTATCTCATGTCCACTGTTGTAAAAATTACAACAAAAGCAAGCAAAGAAAAGAACAGAGTTTAGCCCTGAGGTTTATCCCTGTTAAGTATGCAAATGAAATGCACATAGATCTCTAAAAGGTTATTTATTGTGTTGAAAATAATAAGCAAAAGTGTTTCAAAATGGTTCTTCTTTCATATCCCTGTGCTTATGAAAGTCCATTTGTTGTAAAGGACAGTTAGTAAAGGTGTGGGTTTTTTCAGACTATAAATAGCTGAACTTTGCTGGTTCTCTCAGAGGGACACCATGAGACAGTTGCTTAGATCATACACTCGACGTTAAGGAGCATAAAATCCCAAGCCCTCCAGATGAAAAACTTTCTTTTTTTTTTTTTTTTTAAAGGTATTTGCTACTAAAGCTACATACAGACCATGTACTCACATTCTTTTTCCAAAATAGAGAGTGTCTGATTGCGTGTTTGTCTGATAAGAATCCTGACTCAATTACATTGGAAATTGAAAATGAGCAAATTACACAGATATTTTAAACACTCTCTCAAACTCCACGTACCAAGGCCACATACTGAAGTCCTGCAGATTAAGAACCAAGGAACAGCCATTAAGAAAGGAAGGCGGAAATAAACTACCATAATCCAGACAAGATAAAAGGGGGTTTCGATAATGATCTTAGTTCTGTCACTTATTTCCCATGTGGTCTTAGTTCAGTTGCTTATATTTTTTCCCACAAATCTCCTATAAATAAACCAGAACATTAACCCCATTTCATTTCTGAGTGGTTTAGTGCTCATAAAATAGTTAGTAGCCCAATCAATCACTGACATTATAGCAATACCAGCCATTATTAAGAGTAACTTGAAAAATGGGCAGGAAACCAACTTTTCAAGAATTTTGTGGTTTATTTTGCCTACACAATTTGCTAACTTCCAATATTTATGTAAATAACCCTTCCAGATGAGTTAATAAAAGTACTACTCTTGTCCTGGTTTCCATTTCTGGTACCACGGACACCACTCTGTAAGAAATGAGATGGGCTGGCAGGGAAGCAGCTCACTGCACCCTGAGGTTTACTTGAAGATGCTGCCAGGCTAACACAGAAAAGAAGGGAGTAGAAAAGTACTGAAGTTCTTGTGTTTAGGAAACCACATCCCTTGCCTAAACATTTCAAAGGAAATAAACCAGCTGACTAAACATTTCAAGGGAAATAAACCACCTGTTTCTGAAGCTAGGAGGAAGAACTACACACACATTTTCAAGATGAGAGGCAGAATTCTCATATGGAAAATGAGCAAAATTTCCTAAGAAGTCTGATGGCATTTCCCCCAGGTGTCAGGAAACAACTGGCTTGAGACAGCCACCTGAGAGCTCCATCACAGCTGCTCAGAATGAAGCTTCTCTCACAGCTTGACTAGTAGGATACAGTTTTTTGAAGACTGAAATCATAGAGGAATATAGGAGATGTAAAGCATTTGTAGAAACCCCAACATACATCATCAGTAGTTGGATGTTTGTTGGCGGTACCAAGGGCACACAAAGAAAGATATAATCTGGACAGTAAGTGTTTTCCTATGTGTACAAAAATGGTGGGAACAAACACCTCAAGTAGTAAACAAGAAACATAGTCATGGGATATCCTCAGTTGGAAGAGACCGCACGGGTCATTGAGTCCAACTCCTGACTCCTTGAGGGCAAACTAAAAGCTAAACATTTATTCAAAATTATTGTTCAAATGTTTCTTGAACACTAAAAAAATTTCTTCATGGAAAGGGTTGTCAAGCACTGGAACAGGCTGCCAAGGGAAGTGGTGGAGTCACTATCCCTGGAAGAATTAAAAATTCATGTGCATATGGCACTTGAGGACATCATTCAGTGTTGAACACGGGGTGGTTGACAGTTGGACTTGGTGATTGTAGAGGTCTTTTCCAAACCTAATGTTTTTATGATTCTATGAATTATGAAACGGAGATTTTTATGGGTTCACCCTGTAGCATGAAGTGCAGACCCTGTCAGAAAGACAAAGGCTTGTTGTTTCATAAGCCTACATGAACATGAATGCAACCACAAATCATGAACTGGGCCATGGCTGAGACAGGCTCAATTGTTGAGACACCCAGTTCTGTATCAGGCACTTCAGGTTAGTCAAGACTAAGACCTACAGGAGACCTGCATCATTTCAGACCATCAGCTGGAGATGAGCATTGATATCCTGGGCATCTCATATGGTACTAGGTATTTATATTTAGGCAATTTCTTTCTTATGAAAAAAACGCCTATGGGGAAAAAAAGAAAGCTATAATAAAAGGTCTCTGAAGAGCCACTTAAAGAATGGAAGTAGAGAAATCCTGAAAGACAGAAGTAATGTCAACTATTTTAGGAACATTGATGACTCAGCCCAATACGTGCAAGGCCACCTTAATTACCTGGAAATTTCTATCAGACTGCAAGTCTTCTAAATAAAAGGGGTTTAGAGACTTTTTTCAATATCCTCTCAGTAAGATCACACGTAATAATAATCTGTGTGATCCTAAGCCAAATTTGAAACACACTCAAAATAGATACCTACCTAACCATGATTTTATTTTTAAGTTTAAACCACGTTAATAACTATATTTTCTTTCCATAACACTTGAGTTTTAGTCACAGGCAAGAAGAAAATTGTACTAGATAATTTAAAAGAAGTGAGAAAGCAACAGTTCCTATGTTAAAGAGATTATAATCAGAATATAAAACAGGACAGCAGATGGATGTACTCTGATGGAAGGACACAGGAAAGTGCTGAAGCAGAAGTTGGTCATTATGAACAGAAATGGAGTTAGTGAAAATATAGTCAAACCTTTATCCCCTTTTTTGAGGGCACTAGAGAAAAGATGTTTTTAAAGAGCAGTTTGAAAGCAGGTGATGTGATAATTTAGGGTATATTTCTATTACATTACCATGAGGAAGGAAAGTGTAAAAAGCATGATTATACTTCAAAATTCACCAATTAGAGGATGAGGAGTGGAATGAAGGGCCAATTCAAAATTATTTTAGAAATACCAGTGTTAATAAAAGGACCACAGGTGGGATAAGGATGAAAATGAGCAACACGGGCAGCCTAGTTTGTGGCAGCTTTGACAAAGGGGATCTAGTCAAAATGCTTTAAAAGATGGCACACCTTTTATACATTAATTCAGAAGTGAACATTCAGCTTTTACAGTAAATAAAGTTAGGTCTCATATAGGATCTTTTCCTACAACTTCATTTTTAATAATGAAATTAATAAATCTTTTAGACACTTGGCAAATTCTCTTATAATTAAGTTTAATATCACTGAAGTCAAGGGAATCCTCTCCATTCATTTTAGAACTAGACTTGTGCTTTATTAAAGAATATTTGAATTTTTTTTTTATTCAATAGTCAGATTTTTATTGATTTAATTTTTACAAAGGACAATGAGGCATAGAAAAGTTAAGCAGCTACTTTTTTGTCCCAAAACTACAGAAAGCTACTATAAGATCAAAACAGGCTTTGGTGATTTTTTTTCCAAAAGTGCTATTTCCATTGTAATGTCAAATCATTTTGCAGCATTGAACTCTTGAGGTAAAAAACCTGCGACACTTATTGAAGGTGGTGCACATAGAATATAACTTTTCTCCTTGGTCATCTTTGTTCCTTAATACACTTTGGGAGCCAGAGGAAAAATACATCCCAGAAGTCATGCTATCCATTCTTGGAGTTCTTCCCAGAATAAAACTGTCAGAAGGATCTTGCTGTTTCTCAGTCCTTTTAAGCAGGTGTGGAGCTCAATGCAAAGTGCACCCGATCCCACCGCAGTATGTAAAGAGCTGCAAGGCTGGAGACACCTGCAAAAGCACAAGTCTGCAGAAATGACAAGCACCTGGTTTAAAAAGTTTTAAGCCCTGTGTTTCAGAAGCTTGCAATAAAGTTCCCTGACACGCCAACAAAACTGAATCCCCACTTACCTTTAGATGGGAGGGTTTCTCTGCCAAGGAAACAACAGCATGAATAGCAGCCCTGAATGAATGTTTGCAGTAGAATTGCAGTTTTCCTACTGCTATCCCAATTATTCTAAGTATATTAAAGTAGCACCCACAAGAAAGGCATAACTTCTCAGTATATAAATATTTAATAAAAAGAAATAATGTGACCTCAGCCTAAATATAGAAAATATCCAAAGAGTGAGTGAAGACAGATGCTGGGGATGGGGAACTGAAGCAAAGAAAGACTAATTCACTTGCCTGTGGTGACCAAGCTCAGAACTGAAGACAAATTTCCCAATTCTCACACCAATGTCTTAACCACAAAGTTAATCCTCTGCTGATCTCTATTTTTATCCTTCATAACCTTTTAAAAAAACATTCCTATAGGGCTTCATTTTCTCATTGCTTCGACTGAGCACAAGGGTGAACCACTGCGGGGCAGGCAGGTAGATGAATTGTATTTGAGTTGGACTACCGTAGGAAAATATGTTTGTCCTTTAACAGTGAAAGATGCATTTTTCATTCCCGTAACACAAAAAAGAAATTCCTTTTTATTACATATTGAATATGGCTAAAAGTCAACACATTTCCTTATACACCTGTGCTCAGAGAAAGCAAAGGCAAAGTAATGCACGCAGCCATTTCCTCCTCTACAGCTTGTTAGGAGCTGCCTCAATTTCTCACGATTTCTTTTCTCTTAATTTCTTCAAAATTGACAGAGACATTTGTTCTTACTGAGAACAGAGGCCAGATTGGAAATGCAGTTGTTTTAAAGACTAGTTTGTGCTGAGTTTACCGAATGTAACAATACTAAAATATTATATATTCCTGAAATGCAAGGCTTTTCACTGCACATTATTAAAAGCAATTTTGTAATAAACTGACAAGCAAGTGTTTTATTAAACCTGTTGGAATTCATTGTTAAATAACAACAATGTTCAACATGTATATCCTTAAAACTCTGCATATACATAAACCACCAAATCTTGCAACACAAGTGGATCAATTTTTCTTTTATTATTATTACGTAATCTGCTTTACGACATGCAGCACTAAGGCTCAAGTTCCCACCTCCCAGGTTTCTTCCATGTGTGCTCATTTATATATGTGAAAATTTATTTAAAATGCATAAACATAGCAGTTTTCACCCATACTGAACTCACTATCCAATGGTGTAAAAGACCCCATAAACTAATGTATTGAGATGTCAGTCCTCATAGGTTTAGGAATCTGGTGGGAGAGCAATATTTGGAGTGGATCAAGATCATTGGGTGGTAGAGCTGGGAGCAGTCTCTGAGGTTTCTGTACGTTCTCACCATGACACCAAGCTTTGCTTGTGGCCTGTCTGCTGCACTTGCCAAAAGGTGCAGTTTCATTGCATCATGCAAAATTAAAAGGACAGGAATTTAACTTTAAACAGGCCTGGCTTGCCAGGTATGTGTTCCTATGTCATGTGTCAGCCATGCAGTTGTGCATCTCCTCCCTTCTCTGGTCCATCTCTCCACTGACCAACTCTGCAAAACACTCAGCTCTGGGACCATTGGGGATTTTTGCTATAAGGACAAAACTGTTCGTTTCTCCATGCAAATCCAGCATCCGCGTCTTGGTAAACTCAGATGGTTTTGCTGGGAACAGGACATGATCACACCAGATAAAACTCCAGGGAGTGTTTAGGGAGTGCAGCAGTCATATTTTCTGTAAGGATGATGCAAGACATGAATTTTAGGCAATATGTTCTCTAAGCGTGGCAAAAAAAAAAAAAAAAAAAAATATTGCCAAGACCTGGTATATCATTAATTATAATTATCAGTTGCCACACCATTTTATTCAGTTCTCCTTTTGATCATGCCAGGAACAGAAGGAACCACATTCTGTCAAGGTCTTGCATCAAGAGAATGGGGAATATTATTTTGTATTCAAGCAGTTCACATTTAAGGGCATATGGGCTGATCCCTTAAGATAAATGATGGTGAATCACACACCATTTATGCACTCATATTTTGGGCTGGTTTTTTTTCCCAAAGCCAGCACACAACATACCATTTCCCTGAATAACTCTGGTGCTCACAGTTCTAAACACACTTTTCTAGATTCTGCCCACAACACCATTTTTCTTTTTTTTTCTTTTTTTTTTTCATTCTTTTTTTCCCAGGGCCGTAGTGCAAATGTTTTCCAGGGTGAATTTATCTCTTCTTTATTGTCCTTTCTGTTTTTCCTTCACGCAGACAAATCTGGGATTTGCCTGGAACGACATGGTAGCTTCTGGTTACCTGAAACCTTAGCCTGGTTTCCTCCAACGTAGTCTCTGTTTTGGCAGTGAGAAATCCATTTCAAGGCAGTACTTGGCAGCATTGTCCTCACTGATCCTTCTGCTTTACAGGAGCTATTCTTGCACCTCTTAAAGTCATCATGGGCTTCAGATGACCCAACTCTTGCTCAAACATCATGATATGTTTCAATATAGTGCCTCAAGGAAGATGTTGCTTGTCCACTTGCATTTGCTTTTCCAGTAAGTCCAGTGGGATCAACTTTTGCTGCACCTTGCAACCCAGCTGTGCATGGGAGCTGGAGCCAGGTTTTCTGTAAGAAAATTTGTGAGATCCCTGGCATGCTCAGCTACTGCTCCTCAATGAACTCAGGCTCTGTGCAGACAGACTTTCCGTTCTGGAGATGAGAGAACTTCCAGAGCCCAGGAATGGTATGGATATGTCCAAACTTTGACATTAGGTGTCAGAGGACAGTTAGCCTTGAAGCTCTACAACTTATGGGATAATTAATAGACGTGTAGTTTATTCTCTTACATATGTTATTTATTCTCAGAAAGCAAAATATAAAGCCTTTAGCAAATCTGGAAACAAAGAAAATTTGGATGCAAAGAAATGAAGGCTCCTTCTAAGCTGTCCTGATGTCCCTGCATACATCTCCCCTCAAATTTTCATCTTGTTGCAAGATTTGTTGCTTCACTCTCTTGCTTCTCTTATTTCCAGGCAGGTTCCTTGGTTGCTGTCTAACAGAAATACAGCTTCCAAGGCTTACATCATGTGCTAATGACACATGGCCAGCACTTTCCTGCTGGAAATGGGCTTTTCCTCACTGCAAGCACTTGGGCAGGGTGCTGTTAGGAGCACCCTGTTAGGAGCCTTGCTCCTGTTCTCTCACTCTTCCTTGCTTTTTTCCAAAGTAGCAGCTATTTGAACCATAGCTTTAGCAGTGCCATTCTTTTCACCAGACAGCTTAATATGCACTCTAAAACCTCCTCTTGATTTTGCCATATTTTGTAAATAACATAAATTTTTTCAATTACACAGCAGTTCAGTTTTCTCCCAGGCCATAGTATGGGCTTAGCTTCTCTTGAACCACACAGGACACAGCATTAACAATGCACCCAGAAGCCTCATCAGCTGAATGATTTACCCAAAACAGCACCTTTTAACACTTAAAACCGCTTGGTGAGCAGAGCACTATAAAACCCCAGCCATTTACACTGAATGGGAGTGTGCAGTGAACCTCAGTATAATACCTCACTGTCTCTGATCCATATTTTGTGTTTGCTTCATTTGTTTTCTTTTTTTTATTAAAGTGATTCCTATTATTTTTCTTGAGGGGCTGTTCTTTCTAATTTTGAGAGATTATTATAATCCCTAACGTAACATCACCATTTTGCTTGTTACTGTTACTGCCCTAGATCCTGCTCTACCTTGATACCTTTAGACCTCAAAATACATTATATTATATATACATTATAGACCTCAAAAAGTCTCTGTCTGGGATAATCACCCAAGAAGTCACAAAAGCTGTACCCATTAATGAAAAAAAATTAAAAAATTAGGAGGACCCAGATAATGATTTATTTCAAGAGAAGACTGGTTTCTAAAGCAGATAAGAGGACTTGCCTTGCCTCTTGAAGGAAGCTGAGGGTGACTAAGTCATACTTCACTGGCCAGTTTTTAGATATTTAAAGTTGGATGAAATCAACCACAGACCTATTCTGTGGGAGCCAAAATGACAGATTATGATACCACGATGCTGGTAACTGTCCAAAACTATTTTGGCCAGCCTAGAACAGTTATCCTTTTATCCTCTGAACTTCAGAGAATTGGTTTGCCTGAGGTTTTCACCTGCAGGAAAGTAGTTTTTTTGGCATGCCTAAGTGGGAGAAGTAAGGGAGATTGGAAAACTGGAAAAATTAAGAAAAGAGAGGCTCAGTGGGTAAAACACAGCAGGAAGCCAACACTTAAGCAACTTGAAGAGCTATGGGATACTCACTGTGTCCTTGAGCCACTGACCCTGAAAAGCATGTGCCTGCATTGCTCCTGCTACTTTGGGATCACCTTTTCCCACTGAAATGGTGCATTTCAGTGTGATCCCTCCTGCACTCCTGGTGCCATTCCTCCTTCAGGCTTTGCAGCAATGACTTACGTCTCCTCAACTTAGTTTCTTCTTGGATAGAGTGAACTGGGAGCAGAAATATTAAAAGCAGAAGAAAGTAGAAGCAGCAAGCAATGAGAGGTTAAGGCAACAGATAGAGGAGCCACCTGAAAAAGGATGAAAATGTAAGTGATGAGCAAAAAGATTAGTGATATTAATTAGGAAATAATCAGAGAGAAGTGATTTTTTTTGCATAAATATTTATTGCAGTATAGAAGCACAGGGCCACAAAGCAGCAGTGGGGTAAGGACTGTAAGATGCATCCCTCTACAAGGAAGCAAGAAGCAAAGATTGCAAGGAGACCCATGGGCTGTATGGACAAGCAATAAGAAAGGCATTTGGGGAATTAATGAGCTTAAGGAGATCAAGGACAATAATAATGTAAAAATAAAAAAAAAAAGGAAAAGAAGGATATGGCACAACTGATTTCTTACTTGATGTTAGCCGTATATTATGTGGATCCTGCAGCATAGCAACTCTTTCAGTGCTGGAGCATAGCTATTATAGAAAAGAACTGGATGGGATAAAACCAAAAAAAAAAATAAAAAATCAATGGTTCAAACTAGGACTGACATGCAGGTAGGGAAAAGAGAACGGCCCAAACTGTTTTTTCACACTGTTACTGAGCCCAGTGGCACACAGTGTTTGTATAAGCAGATGTGTATCAGAGAAACTTGCATTCAAAAAGGCTGTGAAATCTGCAACCTCTCCTTCAGCCGTCATGAGACTGCCTGTGCCTCCTCAGCTTGCACTTGGGCTCCTGCCTGTGGGTTTCTGCAATGAGCTGTGATAAATCTTTCTGTTGAGGTGTTGGGGGCATGGTGCTGCCAGAGCTGCACCCTCAGAACAGCACACACCTGCTGCTGCAGCTTGCAGAGGCATCTTAGACCAAAAAACCTTCACCTGTGAATTGTCACATTCAGGTGATGACACAAATCTCCTATGACATCTTTGCTACCAGGATAGCTGTGCCTTTGGCTGCACAGCAAGATCCAGCCAGGCTGGGCTGGGAGGCAGTTTCCTACAGAGTGGATCAATGCTGGGGCTGCACCAGTCCATCACTACTGGTGGAGAAACCCACCGGGGCTTCAGGTGGCACAGTGACAGGGACAGCTGACAGAGGCCAAAGGGGAGACAGTGGAGAAAGTACAGCCATAGGGATAAGGCAGTAGAAAACATTCCTATACACTCTCCTGGTTTAGCTTGTTTTATTTGCCACCTTTCTCCTTCAGGAGGGCAGTTTGCTCAGCTCCCTCATTCCTTTAAATTGTATATATTGTTAAAACAAGTGGCAGCCTCTGCTGTGACAACTGCAAGGATATAGTAGCCTGCACAATGTCCACAAAAGCCCTTATCTCCTGTTCCCCACTGCAGACAGTGTCCTGAGATGGCTCAGCTGGACAACCAGGCTGTTAGGATTTCATAAACACCATTTTTCAGAGGGAGGTTGGTTAAAAGGTTGAAGTATTGGACTGGTACTCTAGAGAACACTATAAATTTGTATCTTGCCTCACCTCTCCTGGCAACCTGGGGAACATCCCTACCTCAACTTCCTACCTGTAAAACAGGGATCAAAACGCATCCTTTGTCCATTCAAGACATGTGTTTTCTCCTTTCTTCATACAGCACCTTCATCACGGGACCACCAACTGCAAGAGCAGCCCACAGTAAGGTTCAAGCAATATAGATAATAAGCCTTCCTAGCTGGAGTTCTTTGAAGAAAAAGAGGGTTTAATTGTACCAAGATTTCAAAAACTATGTATGCACAAAAGGCTTTTAAAAATAATTGTGTTTATTTTTAATCTTATTTGCTAGCCTTATCTTTCAAGCAGTCAGAGATAGCACCAATATAATCTGGCAAAAGCAACAGTAATTTAATGGAAGGAGTAGATAAAATGTCCAGACACATGTCCAGCATGTAAATCAAAGGAATTGCTTTATTGCACTTGCCAGATTTAGTGAAGAAAGGTGCAAAACATCTTAATGAGGTAACTGTTGAGACTTGGAGAGTTGGTATGTCTCCTGTATGGCTAGGAAAATGCTAGAACACACAAAAAAAAGATCTATATTATTCCAAAGTAATATAGTGACAGGGAGACTTGGGCTCATAAACACTCTGAACTAAGAATGACGTGAACACCATAAACAAGTCTTTGTCCAGAGAGTGCTCCCACAATTCCCAATACATATTCTAAATCAAGAAGCTCGTAAAAAGTGCTAATAGACAATTCCATTGGGAGAGAGAGTTCAAGAGGTGCCTGTGGAGCCACTGTAAATACAGCTGCTGTGGAGAGTCCAGAAACAAACCACCACCATGCATAGTGAAAGACCAAGTGCTTAAGTGAAAGATTTAGTCAGGGAAAGAATCCAAAAGTAAGAGCCAACATATGGAAGCTGGTATTTATTTCTTGTTCTGCTGTCTGACCTTGGAGAAGTTATTTTGGGCTTCAACCTGAAAAGTACTGACCAGTCTGTTCCCAAACTAACAAAGCCATTAACAACATGACTTGCCAACACTGTTATTTCTTGCAGGCTTGGAGAAGGTGCCTCTCATCCCAGGACAGAGCCTGTCAAAATACTCTGTTATGAACGGTAAGGATGGCATCTGTTCTCAAAGCTGTATTTGCACTGGCTGTAAATCACACCATCACTGAGGGTAGGTACCAGCTGATCACACTCAGAACTCATCTGCACGAACAGCACTGAAATCCTGGAAGGGCACCAGGCTTCCACAAAATCATTCACTTTTGTCTCTCTGCACTCAGCTTAAGGATCTCCTATCCCAGCTCATGGACCCATCTGAGGGCCTGCAAGTACTCAAGCTGTGTGCAGAGGCCTGCTTGGAGCATCTTTGCTAAGTGTGATTCTGGAGTGTGCCTCCATTCACAAGGAATGCTGCAGGAGCTGGGTATCCCTCAGCCCTCAATCATATGTGCTCTTCTAAATTGCAGTAGATCCCACATCCAACATATCCCCCATGAAACCCTTCACCCTATTTAGGTCTAGATTCTAGAATCACAGAATCATAGAGTGGTTTGGGTTGGAAGGGACCTTAGAGCTCATGTAGTTCCAACCTCACTGCCATGGGCAGAGACACCTTCTAGACCAGGTTGCTCAGAGCCCCATCCAGCATGGCCTTGAACACTTCCAGGGATGGGCATCCACAGCTTCTCTTGCCAACATATGCCAATGCCCCACCACCTTCACAGTAAAGAATTTCTTCCTAATATCTAATCTAAACCTGTTCTCTTCCAGTTTGAAGATATTTTCCCTCGTCCTGTCACTCTATGCTCTTGTAAATAGTTTCTCTCCATTTTTCTTGTAGGCTCCCCTCAGATACTGAGGTCCCATGAAAGAAACACACATCTAAGCACATTTAAGCTCAGGCTGTACATTTTCTGGACCAGATTCCTCCTTGACTCATATCAATTCTACTGCAGTATAATGCTATTGATTTTAGTGGTGGTATTGCTGATTTACACAAGGTTGAATAAGAGGAGAGCACTGGTAACCCCTGTAAGATGGGGATAATAATCTTTACCTGCAACCCAAGGGAAATGTGAAAGTTAATTAATTAGTATTGTAAATCTCTGTGAGATCCTAGCAGTCTATAAATGAATTCAAATGGTACCAGAGAGAGGGCATAAAATTTTTCTTCTTTCAAAAGTTTAAAAACACAGACAAGGAGGAGCAAAGTGGAGTACAGATCCAAACATTCAAATATTGAGCAGTGCATGCATTTCGAGTCCCATTCCAATAAACTGGTTTAAGACACATACAAGACATAGAATGTTTAAAATCCTGAAAAGCAAGATTCCCTGACATTTTCTTTTCAAAAAATTGCTGTCAATACAGCCCAAAGAAGTTCACAGAAGGGCCTGTCTTAAGTTTAGTCAATTAAAGATGTAAGCAAAAGAACTTTAGACATCATTGACCCAGATATTCTGTGACATTTATATTCATAAAAGAACAGAATATGGACACAATGAATTGCAAGAAAAATTCCCAATACAGATGGTTAACTCACCGTTCTGCCCTTCAGTAGTACAGAAGTCGGAAAGGTGATGGAGTCAGATGTAGAGGGCTATTCCCTGATCAAGAGAGGAAAGTGTGCTATTTCATAATAATGAGAAAGGAAAGAAGGACTTTTTTTAAGCTGTTGGAGTGTCAGGATGATGCTCCAATGGAGCAATATTTCCCCAAAAGCTGTGTCCTGTACAGACAACCAAGCCCACTTCTGAAACCTTAGTAAGGCACCCCAGTTTATTTGCACACACAAATATTTAAATGTGATGCATAGACTGTTTGCATTGGATCATTGGGATTAACTACTCCTACAGAAGTACGTAAGGCCTCCAGCTGGAACAAGGCTTTTTTGTTGTGGTTGTTGTGCTACACACAAACAAAGGGCACAGAGACCAAAAGTTTAGAATGTCCCTCCCCCAAGAGAGACTAAGAATGTGTTCAGTCATGCTCTGCAGTCTGTTTCTCTTCACTGACCATAAGAAAAGCCCTGGGAGATTTGTTGAATGACTTAAGGAGCCAAATTATGTCCCTACAATAGGGCTTTACAGGCCATTCCATGTTCTTAAGAGATCCTTATGAAATGAGATGTATGAAAATACTCCCTGGAAATTAGTCAGAGGCCTTGAAAGGCTAATAAAATATGACCTGCTGCATTCCTCAGGCAGTGATGGGGTTTTTTGTTTGGTTTTGGTTTGTTTGCTTGTTAGGGTTTTTAGGTCTTATCACCTGCTGTCCCCAAAGCCAGCAGGAAGACAAGTAACAATTTTAAGTGCATCTGCATAAATTCAAAGCTAGCATCACTGGCAAATCAGCAGAGTTTCTCTTCATTTAGATGATTCTATGATCTCCATTCAACTCAAGCAAATTTAAATAAGCAAAGGAAAATGGTCACCTATGAGACATTATCATCACCAAGCCAATGACTAACTCAGAGGAGGATGGTTAAAGCTCACCCATCTCACCAAGTCCCACATAATGACTGTATCACCTAAAGATGGTGAGTCAAGACAGCTGGAGATCCAAATAGGAAAGTAGGGGAAATATTGCTAACTTGATTTGCAGCATCATGTTGATGAGACAACACTTCTGCTATTGCTTTTGAATGTATGTCCCATGGTAGTGTAGGCTTTTCCCTCAAAAGAGGCCTGTGGCCTCCTTCATGCTGGTGTTCCATTACTGCCTCTTTGTAGCTGAGATTTATGACTACAGCTGCAAATATAAGGATGCTACTTCCACAGTCATCTATCTGTACTGTACCTAATAGCTTCCTTAACTTCACAAGTGACCTGGCCAGTGTGGTCATGCTCCTTTATGCATATGCAAAACCTTTGTGAGTGGGGCTTTTCAGTGATTGCTGTATTGTAAAGAACCGGTTTGGGATATATGGTACTCAGGCAATGTTAAAAAAACACCTCAAGCAGCACATGAAAGCATTGGCAATTTTCAGCTCTCTTCTGTGATCAATGTGCTGTATCAGGTATAACCCAGGAGAGAAACAAAGCAAACCAAGAGATAGCTGAAGATGTCTTTTGAAAAGGCTTTGAAACATGAGCTCAAAATAGTTATTGTAGCCAAAGAAAAGTACCTTTACACTGAGTCCCTCAGCCAGAGACTACACCTGGATCCTAACCCCCAATTCCTATTATTTCTGTGTTTCTTCCACCTTAACAATGAAATGCATTCCCAAAGCAGCATGAGGAAGCTTCTCTGATACTGGTCTGCGTCAGTAACTACAGGGACCAGGCTGAGCTCTAGACTGCGAGTCAGGCAACCTTCCCCTTGCTTCCTACCTGAAGATCAGAATCTTCTGTTTAAGCAGATCACTTTAAGGTCTATCTAGATAGAAAAATCTCTCTTCTTATGCACAGCTCCTAACAGGACTGGAAACCAAAAGCTGGTTTTATTACAATGTACCTGTCACAGATAGTTTATTTAGTTTCCAAGGGTATCTAGTCTTCCTAATGACAAGCAAGGGAAACTGATGAAATAAAATAAAAATCAGATAACAGATACAAAAGTGTTGTAAATATAGTTTATTATAATGTCTCGGGCTAATAGACTCCCTTCTTAATTTACACTATTATTGGAATAGAGAAAATACCTGTACATGATGTCATATACTGCTTTGTCTTCTTACTCGTGTTGTCTTTAGAATTTGTGAAGGTCCAGATTTTGAAATTTTCTGTAGTGGCTTGTGATACTTCAGTTTCCTCACCTATAATATTATATAATATATATATTTATCCATAATATAAACACATTATTGTTTCTTATACAGCAATAGTGTTTAGAGAAATAGTGCCTAGAGGCCAACCAGCTCAACATTCTGTGGTGCTTTCGTAAGATATGGAAAATTAAGTCTCTGCCTCAGCCATGTAACAATGTAATTGTTTATCTACATTATTGACCTCTTTTGGAGTTTAATGCTTCTCAAGTGCTTAGAAAGACTGCAGTGAAAGGTGAGTTGTAAATGCAAGGAGTAGTACCAATGATAATAGATTGCTGTGATTGAGGCAAAATCACAAACAAATATACAGAGTGATGCATTAAAAGTAAAGAAAGAGCCAAGGATTTAGTAATCAGCCAACATCAAACTAAAGAAAAATATCTCTGTCACCAAAGAGTGTCACTAGAAAGTGATGGCTGGACTTCAGTTCAAAAGTTCAATTATACAATTTCAGATTCAAAGGAAACTTCAACTCAGCTATTGCCTGGTGATACGATTACTGAAACCTTGAAGAAATGAAATTGAGTTTGAGCTGAGTGTAGGAGCAGTAATTTAGCAGGTGGAGTATTCAGAAAACATTAACCCTGTAAATGCCATTGGCAAGGTAGAATTGATTGATGCTACGGTGTCTTACTTCTGAAGATAACAGTCAATTTTTAACTCATAACACAGAAAAAGTACATTTTCAAGTTAAGGAGTTGAACTCTGTCCAAAGCCTAAGGAAAATTTCTCCATCTTGAGTACCTGATAGAAGAATAACTTTCCTGATCTAGTAAGAGGTCCATCTAATCCTGGGTCCCCAATGACAGTAAACAGCATCACCTGTTTTGGAGGAAGAAAAATAAACCTTTAATAGTTTTGATATTATAACCGGCCCCTGTGAATCTCCTTCTTATATAGGTCATAAATTAACTTACACTCCAAGTTACCAAGCTGTTGGCATTCCAAAGTCTTTTTTTAACTGTTGTGGTCAGGAGTTAAAATTCAATTTTTGCTGTGACACCTATGGGTAGTCTTCCTGTCCACCTTTCTAAAATCAGTCCTTGACATTTAAATGTCTGTCTTCACATAAGCACATGGTTAAAATGCTGTTGAATTAATTTTGCATTTACATGGCAAATTTCCACCTTCATGCAAAAAAATCTATTAGCATCAATCTTACCCTTGAATAACTATCAAAGCTACAGCAGAGTAGATGATTGCAATAATCCAGTTCAACATGCCATTGAAGATACTGCATAGCATTTTAACTCACTAGTTCAGCACCCAATCCAATAACTCCTACCTGTACCAAGGATTTACTTCAGAAAGAGATCCATCCAGTCATGGACCAAAAAAAAGTTTATATCCCTAACAGTAACAAGACAGTAGATCTAGACTGGATGCAAGTAAGAAATTTTCTGTGGTGAGGGTGGTGAGGCCCTGGCACAGGTTGCCCAGAGAAGCTGTCGATGCCCCATCCCTGGAAGTGTTCAAGGCCAGGTTGGAGGGGACTTTGAGCAACCTGGTCTAGCAGAAGGTGTCTTTACCCATGGCAGGGGATGGGGCTTACTACAGGATTTAAAAAAAAAAATCACTCCCAACTCAAATCACTTTACAATTCTAGGATCTTCCTCTGGTGTACAGTATTTTATTCTTGAATTGTAGCTGTTTAGCCACAGTAGGGAAGGACAATGAACAATAAGCTGAGACTGAATTTTGGAGATATTTACTCAGCTCCAGTGTCTGTGCAGATGCTGAAATTCTGTGTTTAAGTCCAGATTTGGAATCTCACCACAGTAGTTTGCCAAAAGGAAATTCTAGAATTGATTCTGAATCATAGAATGCCAGGTTGAAAGGCACCTCAAGGATCAACTGATTCAGACTTTCTTGCCAAAAGCACAGTCTAGACAAGATGGCCCAGCAACGCGTGCAACCAAATCTTGAACGTGTCCAATGCTGAGGAAAAATTCTTATTTTGCTTTACACATGACCCACAAGACCCCATTTTTCAGGAGAAGCAGCTGGAGAATAGTCAGGACACACTATGGCCTCTCAAAGTGTCATTACATGTCCTGTTTAAATAACTGAATCAGACTGCTACCCATTGCAGGGAAGTCTAAAAAGACCTTTAAATGCC
This sequence comes from Margarornis squamiger, assembly GCA_035222235.1. Lineage (NCBI taxonomy): Eukaryota > Metazoa > Chordata > Aves > Passeriformes > Furnariidae > Margarornis > Margarornis squamiger. The sequence goes on from JAWWTY010000106.1 coordinate 108,441,478, forward strand.
CCACCCCTGGGCCACTCAAACATGAACATCACATGTTCTTTCAGTTATTTTCAGGTACCTCCCAGGGGTCCACCTGCCAGTCCCAAAGGACACAGGTTCCCTGTAGATTGCAGCACATCTGCCAGCCTGTGCAGTAGCTGTGAGTGCTGTAAGGCACCTCATATGGCATAAGGCACCTCATGTAAGAAAATCATCTCGATAGGTCAAGATTCAAACACAATGTGCGAACAAACTGTAAAGGGCAACAGACCTGACTGACCACTGACCAGATGCATGCTTTCATTGGCATTAAGATTCACCTCTCCCAAAATGAAGAGATAAGACATGGCTGTCCCTGTGGGAATTAACTGGATGACCTCTTGAAGAGGACAGCTTGGGGCAGTGACCACACCTTTGATGCCAGAGGAACTGCCAATGCAAATAATTCCCGAACTGCTGGCGAACATGGCACTCAAGGAGAAAAGCTCTTAATCTCACTAGACAGCTGGGATAAACATTTATAAAGGAAACATTTTCAAAAGACTAGGCAGATTATAAAGGCACCAGGAGTCACTGAAATCTTGTTAAACATTGTTCACTGCATTACTTTAGATTTTAGTTTGAACTTACACTGTCAGATAAATTCCATTTATCTCCTGAATGCTTTTCTCACTGTAAGTGTTTGTTGCTATGAATTCACACCTTCAGTGAAGATTTACATTTCGTCCTTGATGGAGACAAAGATAATGTTCAGCTTCAATCATTCTAAGGCACCTTTTTTTTTTTTTCCATTTAACTGGGTCAGTGATTCTTGGTGTGACACTGAAAACACAGGTTATGGTGTTCAACTGTTAGTGTGGGAGAGAAGGATGTTCTTACAGGTAAGGGACTGACGTAGTCCCCAAAGAGAAAGTGTCTCTCAAACACTTCCACAGACTTCCAGCCTGACCTTGGGAAAAGTACTTTAGTCCCTTCATAGATCTATAAAACAAGGAAATAAATGCTTTTTCTTCCCCTTCTGCTGACCTTGCTTTTTTCCTACACACAAGACCAAGCACATAGGGAACAAATTTTAATCGAGGCTCCTGATCATTCTTTCAATACAGCCTATGATGAATCATCAACATAGTGGTAAATTTGGTGATTTAACCAATGCAATTGCTCCACTGTAATTCAGAAACATAAAGACCTAAATGATATTTTTGGAAGAGCTGTAGAAGAATTCCCTTGAGCACTCCCACACTTCCATTTGCTATCCTATCTCACTTGTCATTAATTACAAACTAATGAGTGCCATTTTCTGTTCTGCATTGATACTTTACTTTCTCCTCCTGTGGGGCCATCAACCATCACTGAAAGACGTGCCCAGACTGAAAGCATTTATCTATGCCATCTCACGAAGCTCAGCATTTCAGATAAAACAAGACTTTAATACAAAATAACCCCTCTTTCCAAAAACTAATTTCACTGATAATCCCTTCGGTTTGGCTCAGTCTGTACTAGAAATTAATTTTACCCATACTCTTACTTGGATGGTGATAAGAATGACCACATGACCTGTGACATTTACCACAACCCTCTCTACTTTTTCCTGCTTTGCTAATATCATCTTTTGACCCAAACTATCCTTAAGTTTTGTTTCCTGCATATTTTGACTCCTTAGCGATACAGAGAAGATTATTTTGCTCCAAGTTCCTTGTTATAAATTGCGTTTGAGGCAATGTAGTGATTTATACTAATAAATCTTGACCATTATCTCTATGTACTTAATGACTATGTCTACAATAATTACCTGTGATATTAAATCTATACTTTTAAATTGCTACACTACTTGCTGGCATGGTTTTGGCTTGGGCTAACAAGGTCTATAACTCACAGGCATTGTGAAGGCATTAGCATGAACCAGGAACCAGTCCTTGAAGGCTGTTTGAACAGAGTGACCTTATTTTGGGTGGTTAAAAAGTCTGATATTGCAACCATGGTCTGTTCTGTTTTACTTGGCTGCCAGGCCACAAAGTGGTGCTGGGGGCATTTAGAAGCATACACAGTCACCAGAAAGCAACAATGAAGAAATTGAGAGGGTGTCTGAAAAAGCAAAATTAACCCTAAAATGCACTTGAATGGGCTGCAGTCCTGCAGACTGTATGCTCTGTTAGCTGAAGAGAGAGAAAGCAAAGACGGTGAGTTTTGTGCCACTGGGAGATGAATGGGGATACAAATTATCTCAAGCACAATCTAAAATAGTCCCATGACCGCCTGGACTATCCAGGGTTCCCTGTAAGCTGCTCAGCAGACCCACACCTTCATGGACTCTGCCTCTTAGAGCAAACCTTAAGAGGGGATGGAAGCATCACCACCTCCTGTTCCTATACCAGAATGCCTCATTGCCCATTTTGTGGCTCAGTGAAAGATGCCAAGTGGTTTCTGGGGCTCAGACCACAGAGTCTTCCTTAATGTGAACATGGAGAAGGAAGTCAGAAAGCTTTTCTGTGGTAAGAAAAAAAAAAAGGAAAATGAGAATACCCCAGAACCTAAAAGTGATTGAAAACTCACTGTCATAACTCCCTTTCCCACCAGTAGACATACTGAAGTTATTGGTAAAAACATTAATTAATCACACAACTTTAAAGATCTGTGTCAGTAAATAAAATAAATAAGGACAGCACAGCCAGACTGTTCCTGAATATTGGATGTGTTATTATAATAATTAAGGTGAATAGTGATTACCTGTCTTGTTTGTGGAGATTTTCTTGGGCAGATAACTATTGATACACTGAATGACATTCTAAACATATGTTGGGAGCATCATACACTGACACATTAACCCTTTTCATACAGCAGGAGTAAGCCACACATATTAAGTGCTAGTGTGCAACAATCAACTTAGCTGAGTTTCAAGGAACAGTGGTGGGAAAAAAACTGTTTGCAAACTACAGAGTAAATTCAATCCAACCATGTTGTGCCTTTATCACTTGTCCATGAATGTGAGATCATTGTTTACCCAAATTCTGAACAATGGGTCTTCTCCATAAAAATACAGGATAGTGAAAGAGTGAGTTAGACACATACTATTGGAGTATGATTAGTGTCTGGCAGTGCAAAAGATCAGAGAAAAGAAGATAAAATTTCAGCAGTTTACCTTTCTCCCAGGAAAGAGGGAAATCACTGGACTGGAGTCAATTTGAAGAAAAATGGACTTTGTTTTTACACCAATGTTCCAATTAATTATTCCCAATTATTCTAGTCCAGTACATTTTACCATACCCAAGAAGCACTTCAGAAAACTGGTAATATTTGGCATTTCACAGGATTAGGCTCTACCTCCTGTTGCTTCAGGATATCAGTTTTACCTCCCTGTCACCTCTTCTCTTCCCAGATTACATTGTCCTCTTCCTTACACCTGCAGCAACAGCTGTGTTGTCATCACCAATAATGACCAAATCTCAGCTGTTTCTCTGGGTGACTTTGCATCCCACTTCCTGTCAAAAGACAGCAATGAGTATACAGTAATTCTTTCTGCTTATACAGAGCTCCCATCCCAAATTCTTCAGTAGCATTGTTCTGTGTTCTTAGACAGCCACTTATTTCTGCTCCAAAGAAATCTGCAGTTCACTGTTAGGGGAAGAGATGGATTACATTAGACTGCATTTGTAAAGTGCTTTTGTATCCTTTGGGAAACAGGACATGACAAAAATGTGAGTTTTGTATTATCACTAAAGTGATGAACTGAGTTATCCTTAAAACGCAGAAATTATCTACAGATAAACCAGAGGTTTTTTGATTAGTAAAATCTCCATTTTATGGAAGTTGAGCTTGAGCCAGTTTTCAAATGTACACCCTCAAATGTCCAGCTGTAAAGATGACACTGCCTGGATATACCAGCATAGCAAACCCACAGAGGACCTCACTGCCTTCTGAGCTGGGAGGAGCACTTAGGTGATATCAAACTTTTATAAGAGAGGGAAGTGGGATCCCAGCACATGAATGCTAAAGAGCATAGGAGCCAGAGTAGAGAGCTGAGGAACACCATAGTTTATCTCATCAGGCTCAAATGGAGCATTGTCTAACAAGAAAAACTAAGAACAAAGAGAAAAAGTTTAAACCACTCAAGTGGAGTAGCAGAAAACCCTGTTTATACCTCAAGTTGCTCCACGAACTTGAGAGGCCAGAATAATTTGAATCCTTAGAAATGAGAGTCAGACAGCAGCCTATATTGTGGTACAGGCAGCAAAGTATTCCAGAGTCCCTTGGAACAGCTGCTGTGGGGTGAGTGAGGACATCACACAGCCCAGGGGAGGAGGGAGCCAGAGCATGATTAGGACATCAGTGGAACCATGAAATATGGTTTTATTCTTCACATGCAGACGGAAGGGATAAAAGGATAGATCATATCAGGTACTGCTAAACAGATATAAGACATAAGAGAGTAATGAGGGCTGTGTTGTTTCGGCATCGAGTGAAAATCAGATCTTGTATAAGCATCACAGAATTACAGAACAGACCCATCATTAAAGGACTTCCTTGGAACTCAGTCTGAGCATGGCTTTGGGCAAGTGGCTCAGATCAACAGAGCAACATGTGCACCTTGTTTCTGCTGACTTAAATAGAAGGCAATATCCTTGAAAGACCAGACATAATATTTCTAAACTTCATTTCTCCGTCTATAAATCAAGGGTAACAGCTTCTTGCTCCCCCAGGGTTTTGAGGAGAGACACCCGTGGAGAATATTCTTACACCAGTAGCAATGAACACATGAGCAATGAAGGTATAGTAAACAATCAGACACTAATAACTTGTGTCTTACTTGTTTGTAAATACTGCAGACATTGAGTCCCATTCATTCTTGGTACAATCTTATTAATGAGGTCACATTCTTCATTGTCTGTCTTTATCTTTCTAATGATCCCTATGGAAAATTGAGGCAGAGAAAATGAGAAGCTTTATTGTGCTTAATATCCAAAGTGACAAGCCTTCGTAAGTGGTGAAATGAGATTCTTCTACACAGGTATAGTGATGAGGCTTGAAAGAAGACTGTTGCTGGATTAAATAGGGTAATTGCAGTACAATTAGGTACAAGCACTTAACTCCCCTCTTCCAAATTCTCAATTATAGCAATAAAAAATGCCTTTGTTTTTCCTTTTGTGATTTGTGGCTTACAAATGCTCCTGTCTTCTGCAGCTCAAGGCAAAAAAAATAAAAACAGAAAAAAGAAAGAGAGAAAGAAAGAGCTTTGACACATTTCCAATGTAAGAGGTACAGTATTCCTCATGATACATTATAGCAGTGCTTAAACCCTGACAGCCTCAGTGTAACACCACAGCAAAGTCTATCACTGTACTTTCCTGCCTTCTGAAAAGAGCTTTGGATAAAATGCAAAGCAACACTGTAGAAAAACCCTGCACTGGCTTTCAGAATTATTTTTTGGATTCATCTGGTAAATCATCTCCCACTTGCAGAGCACATGGGAGACAGCTTTGACCACAAGATGAAAACAGGATCCTTATGTTTTAGTCACTCTTGTGTTTCACAAGCCTGGTTCCTAACAGCAGGCAAAAGAGTCCCGATTCCTACAAACATATCCATTATTGGCAAATATTCTCCAAGTCACATCTGTGAAAAAATATTCCTGAGACAGAGGAAGCTGATTTAGCTCCTTCATTAGTTGCAATTCTTTTCTCACAGGATTTGGAGGGCACTTACATCACTTGATAATGTCTCCTGACTGGATGGCTTAAACTTTTTAAAAAATGTAATTAGGAAACAAAACAAAACAAAACAACAACAAAAAAACAAAACAAAACAAAACAAACAAAAAAAAAAAAACCAAACCACACCACTGGTGAATAGCAGATATTTTTCTATGTGACTATCTTTATTGCATGTAGATCTGGGTATTTACATAGAAATCATGTCTGTATTCTACTATTTGGTGATCCATCTTGATTTTAATCGCGTTTTTCAGCACTGCACAGCTGACTCCTTCTGGGCTCCTACCTCATACCTTTCCAGCATCCAAAAAGGCATAGGAGGGTTCAAAGAGTACCCCACAGGACACACGGTACAGGCTTACAAAGCAGGACACAATTTTTAGGACCTGTAACAGAACAGCATTTTGGAGGTGTCCACAATTCTTAGCATGGAAAGAGAGGAGGGTAGTGTTGGTTTTCAGACCCTGAAAACAATGGCAGGATTTCAACACCCTGCCACTTTCCTGTAAGGTTAGTATTCAGGAACCCTAAGGAATATTTTATCCCCATCCTTTCAATCTTTTTTGGATGTTTGGTGAGGCTGCAATGCATGGTAAAGCAGATGTCCATTACTGCCTCAAACATGCTTGCTCCATGTTTAACCAAGCTCACTGTTCTTAACTAGGCAAGCTCTATGAGTATGGCCATTCAAGAGATATTTGGATACCTGTTCAGCTGTCAAAACCAAAACAGATTCTCAGCCCTTCAGAAAATATTACTTTTCTTTGAGTGCTTCAGCAAAGGAAATACCTTTCCCACAAATACCATGGGTGATGCTGTCACCAAGTAGAGCAGATGCTCAGAATCAAAACAAATATTCATGCCTATTGGGAGTATGGCTACAGAAGACTCAGTCCTGAAGAGCACTTAGGTATTCACTTAATTTTATTCATATGAGTAGCCTCAATGGCATTAATAAGCATGAGGCTTAAATAATTGCTGGATAAGTGCCCTGAGTTACAGAACAAAAGTAAGAGAAAAGTGAAATAGAAAGAAAAACAATGCAGAGATTAGCTGATTTTTTTTTATTATTATTATTATTTCACTGGAAATTTTCTTTTGTATGTCATTATGCTAAAATCTATGCATAAATATGTATGCCTGAAGTTTCATTAAGACACATTAATCCCACATTTTATTACTGTGCACATTTCAGATAAGTAGGGAAAAAGATTTCTTGACCCAAAGAAAAGCTGATTCTGCCTGTCATTTATGTAAAGTTTCCACATATCTCTTAGCTTTGGCACAAGAGAAGAAAAGATTGTAATTAATTTTAAAGGTCTCTCAAAGATGTTCATTCAGTTTACTCTGAGACAGTCACTTCTAAGCTTCTGCTGTTTGTCACTTTTCAGTCATTCCTTATGTTTGACCTTGCTTGCCCAATTTTAGGGACAAGCTGGAATAATTTCAGTCCCTCCTAGTCAGAAGGCAGTGTAGGTTCTTTCAGTTGCCCATAACAAGTCTCAACTCTCATTTAAGATGCCTTAAATACCTTAATACCTCCAGCTGCAGCTTCAGAGGGGCATGGAAATTCCCCTTAAGTCAGTACAGACAACTGCATCTAGAGACCCCAAAGCAGGCAGAAGTTCAACTCAGTTGACAACTGAGACATCACAGGGATTCAACAAATCACATGCACCAGAGAACAGCAAGGGCTGATGCTGTCTCAAAAAAGAAGGGGAGTTGGGGTCCAGGATGACAGCAGGATAAAGACCTCACCACAGGGGGCAGACCCGTGGTACTCCAGGAAGCAGAGCGCAGCAGGTCCAGCAGTGGCAACCAGGGTTAGTTAAGAGACCAGATTGCCAGACCAGTCCATAGGGATGAGGTAACTCTGGGACAGGGGCAGGGGCTGAGTCAACAGATTGCCCATCCAGTCACAGGTGCAGCTGCTCCTCATCACAGAGGTCAACACAGGGCAAGCATTGACTACCAAAATGCAGCTCCTAGGAGAAGGGTGGGGAAGCTGTTGTGTTCCTTATTTCTCAGGCAGCTTCTTGCAATCATCTAAGCTGGTCAAGACCCTCACACCAGAAGGCTGATAACAGGAGAGTTCAGGGTAACACCCCATACCTGAGATGGCACCAGACACCTCTGCTTAGGCAGCTGAACAGGCAGATATAGGCATCTAATGCCATATAAAATAACCTCATCAGGCTGGCACAAAACCTAAAGCAGCCTTAGAGCTTTTCTATGCAGGTAAAATACCCTGGGCCATTCCAGATGTTACTGAATGACTGCATGGACAACTCTATCACACTTCTACCTGCTGGCCATCTCAGTATCTCTGTAGGCTGCACAGACTCCATTTATTACCTCCCTTCTGAATACAGTGTGTTCTACTGTCCATGGTAGGCTAGTATTTATAGGCATCTGCCTACAGATGCATAAATTCAGATTCTTAATCTGCAAATCTGCCCCAACTGTTCAATACAATTTGAGGAATTTGCTGGAAAAGAGGTAGGTGGTTGGAGAAAATGGTCTGTAGAAACAGTGGTTCCTGTTCTCTGTCAAAAAGACAGAGACATAAGGCTTTTGCTATTATCATTTCTGTTATCCTAGCTGTTAGCTGTTGTGAAACAGTCACCTGCATTTACAAAATTAAAATCAAAATTAGACTATATATTTCATATTTTATATGTATGTGGATATATGTGTGTATAAAAAACAGCGAATTATAAAAGCAGAGAAGAAAATCTAATTGTATTGGTGGGAGGACTGAAAGGTCCCAGAAATTTCATTTTGCAGTTGTCTTTTCCACATCTGTACTGCAACAAATTTCTTTGTGCATATATCCAGCCCTAGGAAGCTCCAAATTAAACATTGCTTTGTCTATTTTGGATAGAAGTATAAATGTTCTGGGCTAAAGCTTTATTTAAAAGAAAAAAAAAAAAGAAAAAAAAACACAATCAAACAAAAACAACTTGTCTTCTAAAAAGTTAATCTCTTCTACAGGCCATGTTATGGCTATATGAGAAAGAGGTACTTCACAAGAGGTGCATGGATGAGGGAAACAGGGTAAGAAGCATCAGAGACTCCATCTGAAGACACTGCATGGAAATAGTCATTTCTGTCTGTGTTCCTCATCTGCAGTGATGAGGACAAAAGCTCTTCCCAGGTTTGAAAGGGAAAGAGTGATGAAGATTATGAAGTGTTTCTATACTTTGGTAAGTCAGGTTGTATAAGCCACAGACAGAAACTTTAACACACATCTCATTAGAGACTGAAAATCATATATTTCCTCTTTCTTAGTACAAAGTCATGTTTTAGAGGCATTGCGTTTGCTGGAAATTGAGGACCACTCAATCCAGAAAAACATTTTCTCCAGCATGACATGCCCTCTCTCCTCTAAAGATCATAATTTCTTTTCCATATCTCTGTCCTTTCTGACTTCTTGTCATGAATCAGAAATAGATGTGCATACTTTTCCTTAAAAGCAAGCAAATAATCATGGTGTGTGGTGATCCTAATGCAATGTCTCTTCCTGCTCCACCTTTGTCCCTTAGAACTCTATTGTTAGAGTTTTCAGAAGATTTGGAAAGCTTCTGTGAATTTTCTGGCCATAATACATCACATAGATACTTGTTCTCCCAAACACACTGTCAGTGCTGTGTATTAGATCATAAATATGTATTTACATGAGGCTGATGCTGATAACAGCTATGAACCTAATAGAAAATTTTGCATTCAACAAGAGAAAAGATTTTCGGTTTTCATCAGCCTGTAAGTCTTGCTCTCAAATTCATTTCTTTCCACTGGATTCAATCTAATATGGTTTGAGAGTATCATAGCAATCTTGATGCAGCACCTGTTGAAAAATACATGGCCACCTCCTGGGGTGTGGATAAAACCTCAAAATGGAGAATAAATAACTTATTATAAAGAACTGGATTTCCAGTTGTTATTCACGGTAATATAAAAGAACTCCTGCTTTATAATTTAGAAACTCCATCGGTTTCATATCTTTATAGTATTTTGAAAGCATACATCAGGTAGAAGGAAAGAATAACCATTTACTTTTCCATTAAGAAGGGTAGAAAGAGGGGAGTGCTGTGCTGTTTTATATATAAAGGTACTAGACACTGCTGGAAAACTGAACATGGAAAACCTCATAAAAATAAATAAGGAGCTCATTTCTTTAATCTGTGAAAGAAACACATTGAAGGAGGTTCTTTAAGGGGGAAAAAACTGACAAATTAACCCCCAAAAAAACCAAAGAAAGATGTACTAAGGCACTGGGACAAAGAGTCAGAAGACATGAGCATGAGAAGAGATTTGTACTTCTGGACCCAAAGCAGTGGAGATGAGTTCCTAGTGGGGGTTATAGGATCCTATTGCATGCAAGGTGGGACATTGTCTACATCAATCATCCATGGTGTCTTAGTGGTAAATCCACAGACCAGTGAGACACCTGACACTGAATTGAGCTTTTTGGCCTCTTGGCCAGATCAAAATCAAATGCCATGGTATCACAGCAAGTGGAAACAAAAAATGCAATATAGTGAACAACAACACATAACAAAAAAGTCAGAAAGAGATTTGAAGATATTCTGAGTAGGCTGACATTCAGATGTTGTATTTCGGTTTCAAAAAGGATGGCTATTACATGAAAGTTACGAAATGTGATATTTTTTACCAGCTAGCACTAGGCTTCTTGTTATATCTGCTACATACTTTCTCTGCGTGTACCTGTGCCTGTATGTGAGCACAAAAAAAATTTAGTTTTTCATTATAACTTTGCACCGCTTGAAGCAATCACGGCGCCGAAGGTCTGAAATTATCTCTTATTCTTTCTCTTTAGATTGTTTTTTCTATCTTAAGAATTGGGTTGGCTTTTCAAAGCCACCTGGAGAATATGGATGAAGCTCAGCATTCACTCCTTTAGCTAGTGTCTTGATCTAAAGTACAGAAACACAACAGGAGCTGTCTGAGGGTGGCACATGCGTAGGTCAAAAAGAATTTATATTCAGGATACCCAAACTCAGTCTGCTGCCTACCTCTGCACTTCTAAATTAAACAGTGCCAGGGAGCCCAATTGGCTGTCCTGTTAAGTGGTTTGAACAGTATGTGGAATGCTTTTTCCAAAAAACTTTGCAGGAATAGTTTAGGACTCAGCACTGGCTATGGCCCATTCCCAGTAGGCACAGTGGATGCAGCTACCCTGTATAAAGAACTAGTACTATCATGCCTATCCATAGCCAAAGGCCTTAGCACTGTTCAGTTTGCCGTACAGATGCAGACACCTCATGAAATCATCATGGCATGACCACAGGCTCCTCTAATGTTTTTTGACGCATCACACACTACAGATGCTCCAGGCAAAAGAACCACCAAAATGCAGTGAAAAACAGTGAATAATTACGTATACTTTTGGTAACAGTTGGGAACATTGGAATTCAGAACTTATTTATTTGCTTTTTTTTAAAAAAAAAGGTATTGGGACGATAACCTCGTGCTGGACCACAGACCTGGCACAGCAGTGGATGCAGGTCTTAGCTGTGCTGAGTCTTGCTCTGTGACCTTGGGACTTAGGCCTCATATTCCTGCATCTCAGCTCACCAATAAAACTGCAACGACAAAACATCCTCAGTTCTCGGCTATTATACTCAGCTCATCAGGGCAGTGTGTGAACATCTCTTAATATCATTTTGGACAGCATGAAGCTCAACGGGCTCTCACTCAATTTGGGCCTCTAGGCTTCTGGAATACACCAAACAATAAAGTTGTATATTCTGAATAGCTTTAGTAAATCATCTATTAAAGAAAGAGTTTTCACAGAGCTCGCAGTGTGCCTCATCATGGCACATACTGACAAAATTGTAACAATTAGCTGTCTATCTTAGGTACTTCTGTGGCTCCCAGATCCATAGTATATCAGCATATCACAAACTTTAATGGATTTTTCCTCCCCATACAGCTGTGAGGCTGAGAAGGCAGTGTTAGCATCCCCCTTTTACAGCAGTCGATGAGACCCGTGTCTGAGCAGGGGAGCCTGACAGTTTGGGAAGCACATTACATTGTCTCTTTACCACTGCCTCTTGCCCCCTCTGTCCACACCATAAAGGAAATTGCAGCCTGGAGGCTGGAAGGGGCAATGGCATACCCTATCTAGATCCCAAATATGAGGTGGTAAAGGAGTAGGATCACTACAAAACACATTTCTCCAGCTGCCTTGAGCTAGCCAGCAAGCTCAGGTCATTTGGAAGACTAAGTGCCACTGATTTCAGGAAGGTTGATTTTTAATGCACCTACAAACCCAGGCTGAGAGACTGATCTGTGCTCTTAAATTGCAGGAGGATCTGATCAAAAGGTGAGGTATCTTACCCACAGTAGCTACAAATTGTGCCAGTTTGAGTGCAATTGTCTGTGCGAGCTCTGGGGTTGACAAAGCCCAAGGGGCTGACCAAGGCTACAGAGGATACTACTGACAGGGAAAGCCATTCTCTCTTCAGAGGGTCTAAGGCAGGTCCTGCAACTTCTAAGTTATTTTTCCTTTTAGATATAATTTCTCTCTTGGATAACAAAATCAGGGAATCAGAATTTTGTAAATATCGTTTTCACATCTTGACAATAATTGACCAGACAAGTTGTCTTGCAGTTTCTGGAAATCAAGTTGTTGCCACAGTTTAAGTTTCATCTAAGTTTCATTTCAGGAATATGTTTTACTCAAGAAACTGTCAAACTGATTGTCAAACAATGTTAAGTTCAAGTTTTAGGAATAAGTACCCTGTAACTATTGCCTTCCTTGTAGAGAGATCAGGAACTGGAAGGGGTCCTCAGTGGACCTGACAGGGACAAGGTAATGTGGTCACTGATTTCTTCCCACTAGATCTTGAAACTCTAGACAAGGTCCCTGAGCCATCACGAGAGGTGAAGAGGGACAGAAGGAACTGATGTTTTTAAACCTATTGTAGAGTTAGATGAAGCTGCAAAAGCAATCTGCATTTTGAAAGAGAATGAAAGATCAATTAAAAGCCAGGTATGTTCTTTTCAGGTGATTTTCCCAAAGAAAATATCTGTAAATTTGCTTCCTGGCAAAGAACTGGAGCTTCTCTGATTCTTCTACAACATGTCAGCATTGTCACTATTTTGCTAAGGAGACGCACTGGGTGAACAAGACAGAGGTAGAAGCTGAGAAAATGGTTGGTTGAACAAAGCCATCCTTTCTTTTCCTGCTGTTAAGCAGCACTTAAAAGAAACTGAGGTGGAAGCTAGTTTTCTTTTCAGCATGAGGTTGGAGAACACGCACGATCTTTAAACACAGTTCAGCACCTCAGCCAGTGAGGAGGAAGTAATTAAATTACATTTGTCCAGGCTGGTTGTTAAGTTGTCCTGGGTGGCTGAACAATGGGCTTTTCTGAGCCTGGAGAAAATACATGTTTGTACAATTAGATGAAGCAACAAGAAGACAAAGAGATATAGGAAGAATGCTTTAAATGACAAGAGCTGCAGAGACAGAAAATCCCATGTTTGTGTTGCTAAGACAGCATGAAAGGACTTTAAGAAGCCTGGGAAGAAAGAAAGAGGATGTAAGTAAAGCAGAAGAAATTCAGGGGTGTGCACAGAGAAAACATATAAAGGAGACTAAAAGTATGTTATTTTTGTATTTTGTTTTCTCAGTCTGTGATGGAGTTACATAAATCTAATACCAATAGTTGCAATATCAGTTAGATTATGGAAAACCCTAAAACAACTCCTACTGTGTCTGCCTCTGCTCCAGGCAGTCCCTAACTTCAGCTTCAGTGTCATACTCTGGAGGAACATTGCTTTGAGAGGTAGTGATTTGAGATTTATGTTCTTCTCCAAAGAATATGGTCTTCCAGGACACAGATCTGCTGTACCTTTTTTTGGAAAACACATGCACACACATACAACAGACACTTCACTTTGTGTGATACTTTCAGCAAATCTGAAAAAAATAGTTACAACTATATTCCTAAAAACAGATTTATGTTATAATTTCAGGAAGTGAGATATGAACACTTTAAAAATAAGCTACTGTTTTGTAACTCCTGTCACCACTGCCTTTTACTTAAAATATGCAAAACTTCTATTCCGCTGATTTAAGAACGAACATTTCCTTTTACTTTGGGGCATGAAGACTCATTACGTTACTGAGAAACAATTTTCATGGTATGTTCTTCTGAAAACCTTATGTTGCTTTTTGTGACGTTACTAGTTTTTGTTCATGTCTTTTTCAGCATCCCATTGCCAGTAGTTATACAACAGGCTGAGTGCTCATTTGTGTGTTTGCATGTCTGTGCAAGTTAAGGTCTGTGTAAAAGGGAGCAATAGTCCCCTGGCACACACACTTCTCACATAAGGTTTTCTATTATTATATAGTCTTTTGTCCCACTACTTTGCTTCAAGTCTCTTCAAAATAGGAACAACTGTTGCTTCAATACATTTAGGATCAAATATGACAATTAAGTGTTTGTAATAGATGTTTTTATTCATACAAAATGATACACTCATGGCAGAGAGGCTCTTCTCAGACACAAGGATCATCTCTGGATGGAAAACAACATAACTTCTGTCAAAAAATAGAAGTCATCAGGGAAGTGAAACAAAACTCCAAGAAAGAAAACACAATGTGGCAAATTTAAAACATAGTTGTACCTTCCTTCTGGTGGCTAGCTTAGCTGGAGAAAATCATAATTGCCTAGTTTAATGTGGCCATGGGACCACCATGGAGTTCAGGAGCTCTGCAATTTTCCATTAGCAGAAAATTGATAGAGTTCCAGAATATATTTGAAGTTCTGTGTGGACTTTGCACCCCTACATATGGTAAGAAAAAGCCAAGAAAAATGTCATATATTTCAATCCTTATGCTTCTGATTTAATTCCTGTCTTCTTCTGTATCTTTTTATTACTATTAATTTTAATTTAATTGGAAGGGCCTGGCCTCCTTTGCTCTAGGCACCACATACATTAATTAAAATATAGAGAGAAAGATTAAAAAGTAATTCAACAAAAATTCTTTTGATTAGACCAAATATCGGGGTACAGTAGGTCATCTTAAAACCTTCAACAAAAATAGTGTTCACAGCAACTACAACTTTCGCTCTTTGGCCTCTTCTGGACAAAGACCAAAGCAAAGGTCAAACATTACAAAATCTGAGCTGAAATGGAGATCAAAGCATTTCTGGCAAAAACCAGCCAGCAGGATGCTCCATCACATCTCAGATGGTAAGACCCAGGTGGAACTTCATCGCTAACCTCAGCTGCCCAGCTCAGGGAAGGTGAGGAGAAAATTCTCCCAAGGAAACAGGTTAGTGCTGTGCTGTCACCACCAGCTCTCCACGTTCTCTGCAGCAGCAGGTAGCCAGGCTTGACACTCTGCAGGGCAGCAGTGCACATGCTCCAGCTCAAGCTCTTGGCTGCTAAGTGGACTTGTGCAGTTTGTACCAGCTGTCATTCCCAGGCACATCTCCACTCCTGGGAGATGCTGCAGTGGCCCTTTCTTAAGGGCGCTGATGCAGTGGATGTATCAGAAAAATGACCACATTTGTCTCATCAGGAATAGATTTTGTTGTCTTGGGCTTCGCTCAAGGCCTCAGCTTTACTTTAGGTGTATTTTGCTTTTTGGGAACCGGTGTTGTAAACCCATTTTCATACTGGTTCTCTCCTTGTACTGATTGACGTCCTGGACAAAGCTGGTTATAGTTCAAATCTTCTGAGAACTTTAGAAATAAAGTAGCTGAGCTGATAACAAAAAATACAACTTCTCTTTCAAGATAGCTACTCTGTTACACTTCTGTGGGATTGCAGAGACCACATCTCTGTTTTCGAAAAGGCTGAACTTCCACACTGGTAGAAGTGTTATATCTTGATTTTTTTATTTTTTTTTTAATTATCATTGCATATAGAATAACATGCTTCTTTATAAATCAAGATAAGATAATATCTAATTAGCATAAATTCTGCAGAGAGAAACTATGCCCCACTACTTTATTAATATTCTTTGAATGTGTTGATAAATTAGCAGGTAAAGAAGAAAATATTCCTTTGATTACACAAAGTTTTTGACAGGGTTGTTAACAACATGGTACTCCTGAACTTAGAAAGTCATACAGAGGCAAAGTATCACTGTGAATTAAGAAATGGCTAAGAGACAGAAGACAAAGTAAGAATTAATGGCCAATTTAAAAATTTAACAGCAGATGCTTTGAGATTTTACATTGGCACTGGCATTATTTAACATACCTGCTAACACCTGGAATAGGAAGATGAACAGTGAAGCATCTCAATTTGCAAATGACAATATATTATTTACATAACTGAGATCTGGGAGCCATTTCAGAGATTCTCAAGGAAATTTAACATATACAGGTCTTAGTTTAATGAACACAATAGCAAATAAAGTTCACCACCAAAAAATGGAAAGTAGTATGCACCAAACCAAAAGAAATTGAGTTGCACATAGAGCATACACTGCTTTAAACTATGTTAGGAAAGAGCTCAGTTGCCATTTTGACCATGTAACAAAGATTGCACTTGCAATTAAACAAGCAAATGCAATTTAATAACAAGAAAAATCACAATACCAATATATGAAATAATGATGTGTCATTATAATTTTGCACCCAAATCAGACCCTGTTATCTCAAAAAGTTATTAAAAATTACATGTTCAGAAGCAAGTTGAAAATCATTAGGAGCACGGAGGTCGCTTATGTAAAATCAGAATGAAAAGACTGGGATTGTTGACTTTGCAAATTAGAAGACCTAGAAAGCCTACACAAAAGCGAATAAAATAATGAATTGCTCAAAAAGGCAGCTTGCTGGCTCTGTTCTCCTTTGCCAAGGAGACATTCAATGAAAATGAAAGATAATCAATTCAAAGCTGATAGAAAGTAATCATTTTTCATCCAGTGCATGATAAGACGATGCAACTCCCTACAGCAAATCAGTCACAAGATCAATAGTCCAGTAAAACCCAAAGAGGAACCAGCTTTCTTACTGACAACAAAAATATCCCCCCTTTTAACAACAGCTTGGACAAGTATGCTGGAGGGAATAAATTTTCCAAGGTTTAAGTCAAACTCTGGTGATTATTGACTTCCTTGGACACATCTCCTACAGTGTTCCCACACGTTCGTTGACTCAGCTGGCTTTGGCCCTTGCCTGAATAGACCATACGTCTGATCAAACACAAAAGTTCCATATTTCCATAAATAAGCTTCAAGGACATGCCTGCACATACTCAGTAGGATCCCAGTAAATGTGCAGTGTGGTTACTTGCCAACCAGCAGTTCGGTATTTTGGGGTGCAGTCTCAGTGTCATGGCCTCCTAATTAGCTCTTCCTGTGATGCTTCTTCCTTTCACATCAGGCTGCAGTACCTAATGCAGGCAGAAGCTTATGCATTGTCAGATAGTTCCTAGAGTGGATTTTCTCTCTCTTCTTTTTCTCATTGTGATAGATAGCACAACTCTCCTTCCTCTCATTTACAAAGATTTTTCTCAAATGAACTATGAATAATTAAAATCTAACTCCATTTGTTCTTTTTTTTTCTTAATTGAAGAAATTAAAGATGTATGTAGTGTGACTTCAAGGACTGCATATGAAAAGATATACATTATTTTATTCAACTATAGCACTTTAAATGGCACAGCACATATTTTTTTACTAATTCATGCCTCATTCAAGTTAAATATTTGCGCTATATGTGGCAAATTAAGCTAATAAAAGCAGTTTTATTAGACGCTGGTGTTTTTGTCACATCTGCAAACTCCAATTTTTCCACCCTTGTGCTTACTGAGCAGTAACAATTTCTTTCCTAGACTTTCTTCTCCTTTTTTTAACCCCAACATTGAGTTACTGCATTTGTATTATTAATAAGACTGTCCATAGGTAAATGATTGAAATATAGATTCATTATGGACATAAGCCCTCTTGCTGCAGGGCACAAGCATATCGCTGACTGTTTGGGGTTAAGAAATCTCCCCGAAGGTCTGGTTGTTACAGTTATTCATTAGGAGATTAGCTGCATCTTCCCTAGACATATCTCATTATGATGGCTTTTGGAGTGTGAATACTGGAACAGACTAATAATTTAGCAGGTTCAGTGCTGCTGTTCCTCTGATCCCAACATGTCACTGTTAGAAAACTCATTGGAGATCATTACTGGAGGCTAAAGAATAAGCAAAACCTAATAGGAAGTATTTTCCAAATGGATCATTTGCTAATTAATTTCATTTATGGCTAAGGAAAAGATGATAGACCAGTTGATCATTGGATCATTCTATGAAATTTTTTGCAGAGTACTCTAAAAGTCTTACAAATATGCAGGTGTTAGAATTTTGAATCTCATTCAATTTCAGTGATTGTCCTTCCTATCCCATTTTTTAGACATCAGGATATTTATTACATCTTCAGTCAATTACACAATACAAAACATAGAAGGATGAGGAGAACTTGTTTGCTGAATAATGAATTTAATTGTTACTCATTCCTAAAATCCCTTTCATCAGAATATTGGCAGTTCCTCCTCATCTTCTGAAATACACCCCTACCACAACTCCCCACAATTTCTTATGACACAAAATCCCTCTCAATTTTCCAAAGCCACACCTGGACCCTCTTTTTCCACTTTGCTTGCCTTCTAGGTGGGTAAAAGATGACTTGAGCTGTGATTGGTTCAGCACTTCTGCAGAGGAACTGGCCAGCTGTCCATTGACAAATGGAATAAAAAAGAGTTGAATGGTCCTTGACAAGATTTCAATTCAATGATGTATTTACATCTACCAAGCTGTTGACTTTCACAAAATTTGTTGGAATGTAATGTATTTGAAGCATACATTCCTTTGTCAAATAGATCTGAAATTGGACCCCAGGTTCAGAAGTTATGAGAAGGAGCTAACAGAGAACATGACGGTGCAATCCTTGTTTCCTTAGGAAACTTGTCTAAAACTACCAAACCTTAAAAGCAAGAAATTTAAATGCAAAAGACATTATAAACCCTACAGTGGTCTCATGATAAACAAAAATAGATTATCCTTTCCAAGCTCAATGGACTGAGATTTCACCACTATGTAACAGGCTGTGAAGTGCTGACTGCTGGCTGAAGTCAATGGTGCAATAGGAAAGTGGCACACTGCAGAGTTAGCCACACACTTTATTCTATTCATCACCCTCAATTAAATGTTGGGAGATAATATGTCATAAATTAATGTCTGTGTGATCTGGCATGGGTTGTTGTACTGATCCATTGGCTGTATTTGCAAATAGGCAGATCTGTAGCTCCTCCTTAAGCCTGGCCTTAAACATTTGAAGTCTTTGGTGATAGTCACCTGGTATGAAGTCAGACACTTTGCTGGAGTTGCCCAGGCTACAGGACTGGGCGTCCCACTATTGATGCTGGAGAAAGAATGGCTTTCTGAAGGGCATCTCAAATCAGCTGCTGAGCAAATTCATCCTTTGAAGGAATTTCTAACTTTCTACTGACCAGAAAAAGACACTTGTGATACTTATCTCCTAACTTAAGCTCCAAAGGCTGGTGTCTAAAGCTAGGTAGAAACACCACCAACCTTTAAAATGCTTGCAAAAAGAAGAGGTTTTTCCTTTCCATTTTCCTTTCTTTTTAACGGCACATAAAGCAAAAACTAACCATTTGTTTCTTTTCTTCTTTGGCCAGCACCACATATACCTTTGCATCTTGGAGCAGCTATATTAGTTAGCCACATTTCCCTTTGCTGGCTCTGTGAAAATGGAGATCAAGTGATGCTGACCCATGCTTTGTGAAAGGTGAGGTCTCGTATGTATCACTCAGGCTCAGCCTGTATCTGTTACAGTTTTGAGAAAAAGAAAACAAAATGTTGGGCAACTAAGTGTCAGGCCAGAGCAATTAATTTTAACTAGTTATTCCTAGATCCTTCAGCACCAAAATGTTCAGGGCCTTGTGCTGTTTCTGTGAAAGCAGCAGTTTAAATAAAATATTTGCACCCAGAAAATGCATCTTACCAGTCTAAAATGACTGCAAGGCACAGTGATTTAAACCCATTCTTAGTCTGAACTAGCAGACTGGATCAATTAAAGGGGCAAGAATAAGAAAACTAATTTGTTGTGGTCAGCCTTCTAGAATGATTATTGACGTATATGGAGTGGGGCATGATGACTGGGCTTCTAGGTACTATAAAATGTCTGTTCCTTCAGCAAAGTCTAAACACTCTCCAATAACAAATGGGTGCATACTTTCAAAATTATGTCATGCATACGCTAAAAACCTAGTCAACAATTTATTGATTTTTAGGCAAGCTATCTGACCAATAAGAGTGCAACAAAGTGGTAATTCTATTCACAGACTCACAAAGGACTAAACTGCAGCTTCACCAAGAGCTCAGGGGAGGAAGAGCAGAATGGAAAACAGACCATATTTCAGAGGCCACAATCTTTTCCCCATTTCCCTCCAGCACAACCATCTCAGCTCCATTATTTTGAACAGCTTGTTTCCCCTCAGGCATTTGTAATACCCAAGCCTACAGAGGTGCAGAACCATGACCTAATCCATCACCTCCACATATCCATGGGGAGGTCACACCTTCAATGAAGTTGCTCTCTGCAATGCATGGGTCACCCCACAGCAGAAAATGGGAGGAATGCTGCACATGTTGCATTAGATGCCATGAACAAATGCGGTCAAGGCAGTGGAAATAAAGATGAATGCCCCTTTTTTGCCTCCATGTTATTAAACAGTTTAGTTTAGGACAAACCAGGCTGATAGCCCTCACTGAGGAAAATCCACCACCACGACTGTGCCATTAGAGCAGAAACATTCTTCGAAACCATATATTCAGATCTAATCAAAGCTTTCTAAAAGCCCAGCAGGTAAGAGCAGGATGCAAGCAAATTTTGGCATTTCCACCTCCCACTAAAAACCCCACTTGGAAATGAAAAACAAGTAAACTGCTCATTTATAAAGAGGTCTCTTTACATTGCAGGGGGGTGTGAATAGGTATCAAATATATTGTGTTGCATATATATAGCTAATATGTCTTTGCATGTGTGCAGAATATCTTGTGTGAAAGGAAGCACTTCAATATTTGTTCAGTATTTCATCTCCCAATATAATTTCAATACGTAAAACAAATGTTACTTATACAGCACACCCTTGTAAGTCATACAGATGCAGTTTGTTCCACCAGGCAGGATTTATTAGTCACAAATCCTAGCCAGCTTGGTTTTTTTCTTGTATGTTGTAGTGTTCATAAGACAATTGAGTCTGGGGACTGGAAAACATCCTCATATGCAAATCTGCATATAAAGCATACCTTTTAATTTATTGTTTGGATATTAGGCACTGTGACAAGATAAGTCATATGATGTGTAATTGGCCCAGTGAGGATTTGTTGGTGTGTATAATGTATACACTTTTATTAAAGTACAAGAAGAAAATTACTGTGTCAATCATTTCTAAGATAAAAAGGGCCTGGAGAAAGCATTAATTCTTCTGCTGTCACTTCTGGCACTGTAGTCCTTTCTATGCACAACTACATTTTTAAAAATATTGTTACTGTACTTTAATCATAAATAATTCAGAAGTTTTCTGATTTCTGATTTGATGCGAAAGATGGTCAGATGTGTTCACACAGGCATGCGCATGTGCACACACATCAAGCACCCAAGATCTGAGTTAATAATTTATAATTAAAAATCCAAATATATAAAACAGGTTGGAATGACATTGCTGTCCCCATTTTGTCAGAGGAGAGGCAAACCCCATTGATGGGTGTAATTAACCCAAGGCAATATAGCACTTTTAGCTCACATGTGTTATCAATAAACAAAGCCATTTTGTACCTGTGTTGATGTCCTTCCACATTGTTGGAAATAAGACCTGTTCAGCCATCATCAGAAACAAAAGCATTTCCTTTACTTTTCTTATATTTCAACCTTATCCAAAACATTAGCTTGTTCAAAAACACCTAGAGAAAGTGTAGGAAAGGCAAGGTCTTTCCTCAGAGTGTACACCTGCTGTCCAAACCCTTTCATTTCCATCACTGCAAGCAACAAGGTCGCTCCTTCTGCCTCCTTGTTTCATCTCCTGTGTCACCTTTTATTTGATTCTACACTGTTCTTGGGGACCATAGTGAATTTAGTCACACACTATCCACAAGAAAAGCACACACACCAAAGTGGAAAAGGTTTTGTCTTTGGGCATACACGGAACAGATTAACCTACAACTTGGCTGGAGTATCTGCTGGGATTATATAATGAGCCAAAATACACCTAGAGCAGCACCTCTTTGGGTCACTCCCTAACCATGTCCCTTCAGACTCCTCAGGATGTTTCCTCAGGTCTGCAGTTCACAAAAAAGCCTAATTCTTCTGTCCTAGGGTAACTCTGATTAAATCACAGAATGACAGAATATACTGAGTTGGAAGGGATCCACCAGGATCATGGAGTCCAGCTTCTGGCCTTGCACAGGACCATCCCCAAGAGTCACACCGTGTGCCCAGAAGTATCATCCAAACGCTTTTTGAACTCTGGCAGGCTTGGTGCTGTGACCACTGCCCTGTTCCAGCACCCAACCACCCTCCGGGTGAGGAATCTTTTTCTAATATCCAACCTAACCCTCCCCTGACA